>JAIEZT010000068.1:27610252-28022752 GCA_019594935.1 Periophthalmus modestus | reverse complement strand
ACTCTCTTCATTTTTCTCTCTGTATCTTGCCCCTCCATCTCTCTCTCCTCTGTCTCCTGAGTCTTCTTGTTTTATCATGAGGCCTGTCACTTTAATACATTGTGAAGTTCAATATTTCGCTGAAGTAAAACTCATTTCTGCCACTCACAAAAACCCAGAGCAGATTTAAATGACAAAAACTATTCTAAATCTACAATATTGTTAAAAGTCATGAGCTGCAAGAAATAAACAGCAGAATGAAACCCTTTAATCGTTAGTTTGAGTCTGTAATGTTCAATGCCATACTGTGGAATATTCCAGGCCATTACATATACATGGAGATAGGAACGTTTGGGAGTCTCCACTAAAAAAGTTACTTAGCACACTTTTTAAATAAAATCAATTGATACTTTGCAGGTGATACAATATTCCTGGAGGGTGTGATGCTAACTGAAGCTGTTTGAAGCACTGTTTCTCAATTAGACTATAATCTGAGCTTTGTTTAAACACAATCTGACCATAAAAAAATTATTTGGCTGGAGCTACAACAGATGAGCTGATTTGTGATGTTAAACAAGTCCCTCTCAAATAACATTACAGTCACAAGCTACCTAGCATTAGCCAACAGTTTTTCAGTTTGTCTCACCTTTTTGTGTAAAATGAAATCCCAAAACAGAAACATGAATGCTCGGGTTGACCGCAGGCTTCTAAAAATGGGCTCTTAAAATACAGTTTGGATTTTTTTCTTGAATTTTCAGATGCTCAGTGTATGCATTGTGTCACCATGGTAACTGCTGACATTCCACCATAGACATACATGCCGAACCCCCCAGCGTGCTGTCACTGTACCTATAGTACATAGAATAGACACATTGCAGTACCACACGTGAACTTAAGTGGAGCCTTAAATGCTCTGTCTCACATAAGGTACTTATATTTAGTTAAAATACCTCTGCTACCTCTGTCCCACTGCTTCAGTGGGACAGAGGCAGGGGTTAAAGTTTATGACAATGACTCATTTATTTCGCTGAAACGGTCTGAAGCTTTTAAAGTGCAGATACAGGCTAGAATACTGAAACTGAAACAGGTGATATCAGGTTAAACTAAAAATCTGACCTATAGTTATATATATATCTATAATTGTACTTCCTAGTTGGACACAGACAGCAGGTAATTCTGTTACCTAGCAACTAGGGGTGTGCTAAAATATCGATACACCGATATATATCGATATTATTAAAATCCTGTAGATACTGTATCGATTCTTTGTTTCCTAGTATCGATATCGATATTCCCCCCAGACGTTACTCTTTACGGGTGAAGAGAAGCGCGAAGCAAGAGAAACGAAAATGTCAGAAAAAATGTTTCAACCGCCTTCCTCCTCCAGTTAGAAACATGCATTAATCAAAAAGCACTTTCTGTTTTTTATCTTCAATAAATGGAAGATAAATGCACCATTTAATGTTGTTTTTTTATTTTCTGTTTTTTTTTTTGTGAAAATTGGGTTGACCAGATTAAGTAAGGTTGAAGGCCTTTATTTTTTTCTGAATCGTATCGTATCGATTTGAAATAAATCGTATCGAATTGTATCGAAATGGCACTGTATCGAGGTACGTATCGTATCGTGGACTGTGTATCGAGGTACGTATCGTATCGGCAGCTTCTTGGTGATACCCAGCCCTACTAGCAACCATAATGGAAACATTTTAAAATACCGGAATTTTTTCCGTTTGCATTTGACCAAAATGTGTCTCACCCCATGACGGATGTATTGTTTAAGCAGATCTTGAGGTCAAAATAAGTTTGCTTTGTGCTGTCTGCAATCTAATTTATAAAACATTTTACTGTCTGATAACCAGCTGTGTGTGTTGGTATGCTTGTGTGCTTCACCATGATGCCAAATATCTCCTCTGACCTCAGAGTTGTGAAAAGTGCTTATAATCGCATCATGGCAAGTAATTAGGGTGTTCTGAATGCATGAGGTAAGGAGTAACTTTGGACCACTGCAAACTGTGTAAAATGAAGTAGTTCTGTTTTTCATGTTTTTAAGAGCATGAAAAATCGGGTACAGCCCTTTTAATTTGAAATTGCAATTAACATGTTTAAGTTGTATTGTTAAACCTGACTCACAGAAATCATGTTCCACTCCACAAGCAAATTTATTTAATCACATTTGAGACTGAACAAGTGAAATCTGAACAAGAATCCCATGCATTTCAGAGACTTTAAACCTCTACATCTGAGTCTTAAAAACATGACAAACAAAACTAGTTCATTGTAAACAGTTTACAGGTGTCCAAAGTTATTCCTCACTTACCGTATGCATTAAGAACATCCTAATTTTTCCCCAAGATATGTTTATAAGCACTTTTCAAAACTGTCTTAACAACAACTAGCATGCTAATTGCAGTCTTCCTTATTTTTGGACAATAAAACTATTGGATACACACAGCAGACTTATTTTGACCTCTAAACTTTAATGTCCCTGTACAGATGTATGGTATAAGCAGATTTAAACTACAGGGTTGGCAGGCTATATAACTTACTCATAATAATAAAAGTAATAATAGTTTTTTGTTGTTTTTTTTTTACTTGAATAGTTGCTGTCGTGAATCGAAATACAAACTTATAGCCCTCTATGAAATTTCTCCGGGGGCACTACGTAACCTTTCTGCTTATCAGGTGCTTGTCTCCATGGAGATGTTATTGCTTTGCTGAAAATGTTCCACAGTATGTCATTAAAAGTGTCAATGGAGACAGGAGACATGGGACCAGATCTAAACTGCAGGGAAAGAGGCTTTATACAGATTAAGAATATTTAGTTGTTTGTGGAGGAAACTGCAGCCTCTGTGTCCACCCCCACCAGAAAAGTTCCACAGTGCGCCTTTAAACAGCTGTCATTCCTAAATGTTGATATTCTTTATGATGTTTCCGCATCAGAGCCTGTTCCATTGATCCGCTGGAGCACGGCTCATCTCTGAGGTAAGACTGTGTTGAGCCAAGTGTTCTGCTCCACATGCTGCTTAGATGATCCTCCTCAGGCCAGAGAGGATTTCTACTGATAGAAGAAAATACAACAACACAACTAGGGGTGTGCTAAAATATCGATACACCGATATGTATCGATATGATTAAAATCGATACGATATCGATTCTTTGTTTCCTGGTGTCGATATCGATATTCCCCCCAGACGTTACTCTTTACGGGTGAAGAGAAGCAAGAGAAACGAAAATGTCAGAAAAAATATTTCAGCCGCCTTCCTCCCTCTAGTTAGAACAGTGGTTCTTATTATTTTTTTATTTTTGGAAGTACCGAACCCCACCGGTTTCATGTGCACCTTCACCGAACCCCTCTTTATTGAAAAATAAAATATGATTTTTTTCAAATTCAAGACATAAGTATGTTTTACTGGTCACAAAATGAACCGTGCATTAACATCACTGTGTTCAAAGAACAAAACCAATACAGTGCATGAACTCACAATAAATTACATATTTACCTTTTCACAGAGTAGCCTTTTCATCAAAATTTGGCTCTCTTCACCTTGAATTCAGCAAGCATTGTGTCCTTGTATTCCTCATCTCCATGCAGGTTAAGGAAGTGTTCCTTTAGTTTTGCCAGTACTAGACTAGAATTGCTTAACTTGGCATTTCAAATCATGCAGACAGGACGCTGACTCCCATCACGTTCCGTTATATATGTGAATCCATGTTGTACATATTCATCTGACCACTTTCTTTTTTTGCTTTTTTACATAGTTAGTATGGATTAAAATAATAACCCTTTAGCATCGGATGCTATCACTGCCGATAGATTCTCGGTTCCGGACTTTCCATCACTGTAACTCCACCACCAATTATGCTTCATGTAAATTCAAACAGCATCTCAAAGCAGAGGCATCGGGCTCTTTAAATATGTTACTGTCATTACGGTAACGTGCTTCTGTTGCCCTCGAAGACGACCAATCAGAGCGCAGTTGTCGCCGGGATCCTCCCAGTCAATGCCGGGGCATCACTCTGGCTGTGTCTCATGCCGTGTGTCATGCCGTGTCTCAATTCACCAAAGTGCCCTTAAATACGCCGTTCGAACGGTGCATTTAAGTCGGGCGGGTACTTTGATAGACACATTGAATGGTGCATTTGTTGAATTGGGACACGGCCGGCATCTGGAGACGCTCGCAGTTCGCGAATCATAGGAGTCAGGTGCTCCGCCGAACCCCTGAGACTGACTCACCGAACCCCTAGGGTTCGATCTAACCCAGGTTAAGAACCACTGAGTTAGAAACATGATTTAATCAAAAAGCACTTCATTGTGTTTTTTAATCTTCAATAAATGGAAGATAAATGCACCATTTAATGTTTTTTTTTTTTTTTTTTTTTTTGTGAAAATTGGGTTGACCATTTAAGTAAGGTTAAAGGCCTTTATTTTTTTCTGAATCGTATCGATTTGAAATGTATTGTATCGAAATGGCACTGTATCGAGATGCGTATCGTGGACTGTGCATCGAGGTACGTATCGTATCGGCAGCTTCTTGGTGATACCCAGCCCTAAACACAACAATAAAAAACGCACAAAACACACAAAATGGGAACAAAAAACACGCACAAAACGGGAACAAAAAAAACGGGGAACAAAAACACGCACAAAACGGGAACAAAAACACGCACAAAACGGGAACAAAAAGCACGCTCAAAACGGGAACAAAAAGCACGCTCAAAACGGGAACAAAAAGCACGCTCAAAACGGGAACAAAAAAGCACGCTCAAAACGGGAACAAAAACACGCACAAAACGGGGACAAAAGCACGCTCAAAACGGGAACAAAAAGCACGCTCAAAACGGGAACAAAAACACGCACAAAACGGGAACAAAAACACGCACAAACGGGAACAAAAAACACGCTCAAAACGGGAACAAAAAGCACGCTCAAAACGGGAACAAAAAGCACGCTCAAAACGGGAACAAAAAGCACGCTCAAAACGGGAACAAAAACACGCACAAAACGGGAACAAAAACACGCACAAAACGGGAACAAAAACACGCACAAAACGGGAACAAAAAGCACGCTCAAAACGGGAACAAAAAGCACGCTCAAAACGGGAACAAAAAGCACGCTCAAAAACGGGAACAAAAACACGCACAAAACGGGAACAAAAAGCACGCACAAAACGGGAACAAAAAGCACGCTCAAAACGGGAACAAAAAAGCACGCTCAAAACGGGAACAAAAAGCACGCTCAAAACGGGAACACAAAGCACGCTCAAAACGGGAACAAAAACACGCACAAAACGGGAACAAAAACACGCACAAAACGGGAACAAAAGCACGCACAAAACGGGAACAAAAAGCACGCTCAAAACGGGAACAAAAAGCACGCTCAAAACGGGAACAAAAACATGATAGTGATTGTGAAGTTCAGATCCTAGCCAGGCAGTTAAAGAAGCATTTTTTTTTAGGAAAGAGAATCCTTCCTTAAACAGGAGCCTGAGACATAATCTCTCCCCCATCTACACCTCCACCTCAGACCCAGAACAATGAGAACAACAGCAGATAGATATAAGGCAGTTGTCACCAGCAATCTGATCAGAGCTGGAGAAGCAGTTTGGATGAGCAGCAAAACGTCTTCACTCCTACAATAATTTGTCCAGTTGACAGATTTCAACCTCATCTTTTGCTGTGGATCAGACCTGGACGGCTGAGGGTTTACACAGATATCTTCCATCTTTCATATATAGAAGTCGATACAGTGATTATAGTGACAGGCCTGACCATAATGTGACGTTTTGGGGTCAAGCTCTTCTTCACATTCAGTTTCACACCTGTTTTATACAAGCCTCTGTAGTCACCTGACCATATGACAGGGAAGCTGCACACAAATGCTAGTTGGAAATAAGTTGTATGATTATAATTATTCAGTGGAATTCTATGAGAAATAGAAACAGGTTCACTAATGTTATTAAAGTGGTATAGTAGTTTTCCACAACCCAATACATTTCCACTATGTACAGTTTATATAAATATAAAAAAAAAAAAAACCCCACAAGGACACAGTATTAGCACCAACACTACAGTGATGGACACAGCCAGCCTGCAGACTAGAGCCACAGGCCGCGGACCGGAGCCTCATCAAGGCCTTTAAGAGCCAAGGTCCCCAGAGAATAGACCCAAAATACTGTTCAAAGTTCACATTTGAAAAACACATTATTATTATTATTATTATGATTATTAGGCCCGAGCCGGAGACAACGTCCCGGCGAGGGACTCATTAAAACCGCGTCCGAAACGGGGAAAATGGCAAAAATCAAGTGGTTAACACGCCCCGACATGCAGTGAGTGGTGTCAAAAATTAGAACTCGCCAAGCTCTAATTGTCACCGAAGACCCCGAAAAAAAAAACGAAAGACGACTCGATAGCGCCACCTCAAACTTTGATTTTCATTGGGCCTATGGGAGCCCGACTCGGAAAAAGTCGACTGAAAAATCTGAGACTCACATCATAAAATAGAACATGTCGGGACATGATAAAAATGATATTATGGCCCCACCCTAAAATGTACAGGAAGTCGGCCATATTGGATCAAACCCGGTGATGACAAAAGCGCACACCCTCACATTCAGGACATCTCCTCGCACAGTTTTTCATCACAAACACTTCAAATTTGGCCAAAACACACTAAACCCATGTGAGATTAAAGATCATCAATTATATTTGAAATATGACTTTGGTGTGGTCATGGGGAATTTTATACAAAATCGCAATTTTTTGAATATTTCGAAAAAAATATTTCTCTTTCACACATTTTTTTGTTGGGAAAACGCTAATACAGCGTTTATGCACATTTGTGAGCTGAACACAATGATAAGCAAATTATGGCTTTATCTCACAAAATGACTCTCTAGCGCCCTCTTCAAATTTCATTTTCAAAAATTCGTAGCAGACAATCGATTTGTCGTGGACTTGTGAAAAAATTCACAGGGGCCTTATTTGTGATGGGGCACAATGTGAGAAAGTCACATGACTGTAGCTTTTATGGTTTAGGAGGAAAAAAAAAGGGGGAAAAATGAGTTTCCATTATTATTAGGCCCGAGCCGGAGACAACGTCCCGGCGAGGGACTCATTAAAACCGCGTCCGAAACGGGGAAAATGGCAAAAATCAAGTGGTTAACACGCCCCGACATGCCAGTGAGTGGTGTCAAAAATTAGAACTCGCCAAGCTCTAATAGTCACTGAAGACCACGAAAAAAAATAACGAAAGACGACTCGATAGCGCCACCTCAAACTTTGATTTTCATTGGGCCTATGGGAGCCCGACTCGGAAAAAAGTCGACCGAAAAATCTGAGACTCGCATCAAAAAATAGAACATGTCGGGACATGACAAAAATGATATTATGGCCCTGCCCTAAAATGTACAGGAAGTCGGCCATATTGGATCAAAACCCGGTGATGACAAAAGCGCACACCCTCACATTCAGGACATCTCCTCGCACAGTTTTCATCACAAACACTTCAAATTTGGCCAAAACCCACTAAACCCATGTGAGATTAAAGATCATCAATTATATTTGAATATGACTTTGGGTGTGTGGTCATGGTGAATTTTATACAAAATTGTAATTTTTGGAATATTTCAATAAAATATTTCTCTTTCACACATTTTTTGTTGGGAAAACGCTAATACAGCGTTTATGCACATTTGTGAGCTGAACACAATGATATGCAAATCATGGCTTTATCTCACAAAATGACTCTCTAGCGCCCTCTTCAAATTTCATTTTCAAAAATTCGTAGAAGACAATCGATTTGTCCTGGACTTGTGAAAAAATTCACAGGGGCCTTATTTGTGATGGGGCACAATGTGAGAAAGTCACATGACTGTAGCTTTTATGGTTTAGGAGGAAAAAAAAGGGGAAAAATGAGTTTCCATTATTATTATTATTCTTTTTATTCTTATTTTCCTTGCGACAATGACTCCATTTTTGACCCCTTGAACGTTAACGAAAACTCAATTTTATTGGACCCAAAATTCAAGTCTGGTGAAAAATTAATTATTTTGATGGGCAAAAAAATTAATGTTTTTAAAATGACTCAATAGCGCCACCTCAAAAATAAAAAAACATTACGGCAATGACAAACCTTTTTCATCGTAGACAAATGAAATTTGGTAGAACCATAGAACATGTCAAGACAAGTAAAAAATTATATTATGACCCCCACCCTAAACCATACAGGAAGTTGGCCATTGTGGGCGGAACCCCATTTTTTTGAAATTTAACTCTCACATTTGGATTTTTTACGCCATGGATTTTCATTCAAGAAACTTGCAAATTGGTCAGAATGAACTAGACCCATGTGGGATTACAGTCTTCTACCTTGGATTTTTCTAACTCATAAAATGTGGGTGTGGGCCAGCCTGCCAAGAAAAAAGGCATTTTTTGAAGTATTAAATGGTACGTAACTAAAACCTGCAGTGTCCTATTTCCCGGCATTAATATACATTTTGTTCAAAATCTTGATCTGAGTGCATACATATACATTTTATAGAGGTTAGACATACATTGCTCCACAGCGCCCCCTTGAACTTTTGAATGGGACCAAAAAAATTACTTTGTCATAAACATTTGAAATTTGGCATGAAGATGTGGCTTGACATACTGAACAAAAAAGCCAATGAGAACATACCTCTATTTGGAACTATGTTACCGTGGTAACCGTGGAAATGGTCATAAATGTGTCATTGAAATGAATGGGGTTCAGAGTACTGGACTTTGTTGTCGACTAAATAGATGCTCTGCACTAATCCAACTATGACCTAAAATTCAAGGTTGGTGAAAAAATGTGTAATTTGATGTGCAAGAAAATTAATGTTTCAAAATGACTCAGTAGCGCCACCTCAAAGTTCAAAATACATTACGTCAATGACAGACCTTTTTCATCGTAGACAAATGAAATTTGGTAGAACCATAGAACATGTCAAGACAAGTAAAAAATGATATTATGACCCCACCCTAAACCCTACAGGGAGTCGGCCATTGTGGGCGGAACCTCATTTTTTCAACATTTTAACTCTCACGTTTGGGATTTTTTACGCCATGGATTTTCATTCAACATATTTGCAAATTCGTCTAAATGAACTAGACCCATGTGGGATTAAAGGCGACTCACATGGATTTTTTCTAAGTCATAAAATGTGGGTGTGGCCAGCCTGCAAAGAAAAATGGCGTTTTTTGAAGTGTTGAATTGCACCTAACTCAAACATGCAGTGTCCTGTTAGCCGGCATTAATATACATTTTGGTCACAATATTGATCTGAACCTAATGATATACAGTTTACATAGATCAGACAATCCATTGCTCCACAGCGCCCCTTGGAAATTTTGAATGGGACCCAAAAATTTTGACTTTGTCAAAAACTTTTGAAATTTGGCATGGACCTCCCTATCTCCATACTGAACAAAAAAGCCAAAGAGAACATACCTCTATTTTGCAGTGTGTTGCCATGGCAACGACCGATATTTCTCATTGAAATACATGGGTTTTGGCTAACTGGGATAAAAAAATGTACTTTGTCATTGACCATCGAAATTTGGTACACATATTCCACTCATCATACTGAACAAAAAAGTCAATGAAGACATACCTCTATTTCCAACCGTGGAGGTGTGAAAATGTCATAAATGCTGTCATTGGAATGAATGGAGTAGTATTACACAGTCGCTGATTTTGGTGGGAGGGGCGATGTAAGCGGGAACGAGAGGCGCGAACTCCGCGGTGGCGTGTACCCCGCGGTCGCAAGGGTGGCGAGGGCCTTTATCACTGCTTGCAGTTTTAATTATTATTATTATTATTATTTTTGTTCTTCATCATGGCCGCCTTTGTGATGTGTTCATTCTGTTGATTGCTTGCATCCTGCAGCACTGGTCCAGTATGGAGTTTGTCTTTGAGCTGATATTTCACATATGTTTGCTTTGGTGCTGGGGCTGGTCAGACATTGCTGATACAAGGCTCACAGATAAGTTTCAGTTAAGTTCACACAATTAACTTTGCCCTTTTGTAATAATAACATTTTTTGTGATATAGACTCACAGGTCTGGTTTGTTTCAGAATCATTTAATTCACATTTTGCCCATTTTTGTACAGTCATCGCTTAGGCCCCTTTCCCTTTCTCCATTATGGTTTCGACCCGGTTTCGACCTGGTCCTTACTGTCCTGGTATTACCAAGCACTTGGAGTCCACAGCTCTAAACAAGTCCTGTTCTGAGAAAACACTGCTTTACAGATGAACCTGATTGTGTGTGTGTTTTTTTTTTTTTTGCTTTTGAGGAAAATATTTGAACTGTTCAGACAGGTTTAAATACACTCCAGGTGAAAAAGGGGGATGCAGCTTCCTAGAACCTGGCAACGCAGTTTGAGCTGTAAAGATGTTTAAAATCACTGCCCTAAATATCTTTACAGCTCAAACTGCGTTGCCAGGTTCTAGGAAGCTGCATCCCCCTTTTCACCTGGACTGCAGTCTGTGGCCTGTGTTTACACCTGTCTGAACAGTCCAAATATTTTCCTCAAAGGCAAAAAAACAAACACAAAAAAATAAAGTTCGCATGATGCTCAGAGGTCACATGACACACGGAGGTCTCATGATGAGGTTTTTCTGTAAAGCAGCTGTTTCTCAGAACATCATTGAACAATTCAACAGGAAACGGCTGACCTTTACAATACTAATCTGCTTCTCTCTTCTTACTCTCTCCCGTTTCCCCCTCTCTACCTTTTCTTCTTTCATCCTTTCTCTCTCCCGTCTTTTGTTTTCTCACTCTCTCTTCTGTCTACACACACTCTGCCTTCTCTCTGTCCTTCTCTCACCTGTCCCCTCACTTTCTTCCTCCCTCTCTCTCTCTCTCTCTCTCTCCCTCAGATGGTCCATACGGGATCTTCGCAGGTCGTGATGCATCTCGGGGTCTGGCGACCTTCTGTCTGGAGAAGGACGCTCTGAGGGAGGAGTACGATGACCTCTCTGACCTCACAGCTGTCCAGATGGAGAGCGTGCGGGAGTGGGACATGCAGTTCATGGGTAACATATTTAACCACATATTTACACATTCAAATGTAATAGTAGAATTTATTTCAGGTTTATTAGGTAAAAGATGAAGACAGACATCTTACTTAGACATTTAAATACATCTTACATCTTTTAGGTTTGAGCTCTGGGCGTTTAGGCGCCATCAGCTCTGGCTCCAATTCACTTTCTATTGAAAAACTGTGGTCCGTCTCTGTAACTGCTGTTGTTGGACTCATCAATTTGGTCTTAAAAAGTTCGTATTACCCTTCTCTACATGATCCTGGGTTTTTTTAAATCAATGTTGTGTCGGTAAATCAAGATATGAACATTAATAACAGACAAATTAGGCGCCTTCTTTCCCTGAATTTGCTTTCGCTAGTGTTAGCAACAGGTTTGATTGACAGCGGCCGTGTCCCAGTTCGCCAAAATGCCCTTAAAATCACCGTTCGAGGTGTGCATCGAAGGGCGTTACGTCATTTCCGGCGCGACAAGGGCTGTCCCATTTCAACGCACCTGACAGCCGTGTGACGAGTGCACAGGAGAAAATGTGCCCTGCGTTTCCAGCGTTTCCATGGAGATCAGCCGTAACCAAAGTGTCCATCCATGTAGACTTCACGCACTGCTATATCCCATGATATACCACGCCTATGCAAAAAATAGTAAAAAACGTTCGTCCGCTACGCAAAACACGTTCAAATGTTCATACTGGTTTATGTCGCCTACAACAATGAGACATGAAACTGTTAAATCTGAATAAAGATCTGTACAGTGAGTTTGAGGATTAAACCTGAGCAGCTCTGACACATTATTTTACAGAACTTTCTTCTGAGCTGGATTGAGGAAACAAAAGAAGTGACACTGAACAAAGAAATGTGCTGATACAACAACAACAACAATAATAATCATAATCATGAATTATTGTCATTAAAAATATTGCAATAATAAGAATAATGTAAGAAAGTTTGTTTCTGGTGTAAGAGTCAGAGAGGAACAAGAGTCTGAAATATAAAGTCAAAAGATTTAATGAGATCCACATAGGTAAAGTGAACAATGAAACAATGGATTCTCAGGAAAGGATAGAAGAGTCTGAGATGTGCATGTGACAGATTTTATAAGGTCCCCCTGTGTGTGTGTGCGTGTGTGCGTGTGCCCGTGTGAGATTTACCTTCGCATTAGTAAACCAAGATATCAGTTTAATGTAGCACTGCTAGAAAATACCTCACAATAATAAAATAAGATGGACTGGCCAGGCATAGGACAACAGCGCCCTCTACTGGTATTAAAGTGGTTTATCCACGGATCAAATTAAACCTGCCCAAATACCGAATCGTTAAACTGTAATATCCCACTTTATGTACAACTAATCAGTGTTCTCTGGTTTATATACTGTATGAATGAATGTCATTACGTTTTAACAAGCTATATTTTGTTAAAGTTATTTAGTAACTACAAGTGGGAAAAAATCACCTCATATCTTACATTTGCCAATTGATATTCAAAGAGAAATATTAATTCCTTACTTCATTCAATCTAAACAGAAATAAAAGGCTGCGACAACGACACCTTGACTCTTCTTCTATTAAATAATAAATAATTTAAAATAACGTACGTAACATGCGCGCAAAGACAGCGGTGGAAGTGCGGTCTGTGGTGTAGGGCTGTCCCATTTCGACAAGATGGCGGCTACACTGAGAACTACCATTCTCGGCCGGAAATTTCGAACCATACTTTGCGACCCGCACTTCGACAGTACATCGAACTGCATTTGGCGAATTGGGACACGGCCAGCGTTACTAAAGGAATGGGCGTCATCTTCAACAGCCTCTCTCCAGATTGACTCCTTGGTTGCTATGATACTCTCGGTCGAAATTCCAAATATGGCCCCTATAACTGCTAGCCTCGATGAGCTTCATTTGACTGGAACTGTGGGTGACGTCACACTCACAGATCATGGTTTAAAGGTCCCATGTAGGTCTTTTATGTCCATGCTTGATCAGTTAGACACAGGTTTAAGTTTAGACTCCTGATATTGACTTACCACATGACGGCTCCATCTCAGCTGACCCTGAACATGAGAACACTGTTTTATCTTTAATCTGCAAATCCACAAATATTTAACCTCATATTTTTATTAGATCCAAATATTCACAATATTAAAAAAAGAAAAAATATTTCACTCAATTTCTATATTTGACAGAAGACTGTGAACACAGACTGTATAAAGAAGTGAACAAAGTGAGGGCGACATCACCCACAATGTTTGGCTCCAGTCAAATGAAGCTCATGGAGGCTAGAGCAGTTATAGGGGCTAATTTGGAGCCCAGTTCCATATTTGGAATTCCGACTCGAGTATCATAGCAACCAAAGAGCCAATCTGGACTGTTGAAGGTAAAGACAGTGAGCAGGCGCTTGGCAACGCTGTCAATCAAACCTTTTGCTAACACTAGTGGGGGTAACCTCGAGGAAAGAAGGCGCCTGATTTGTCTGTTATTAATGTTCATATCTTGATTTACAGACAGAATAGTGAAATAAAAAACCCAGGATCATGTAGAGCTGGTTAGTATGAACAATTTAAGGCCAAAATGACAAGTCTGGCACCAGCCGTTACAGAGAGAGGGGACACAGTTTTTCAATAGAAAGTGAATTGGAGCCAGAGCCGATGGAGCCGGAAGAATGCCCATGATCACTTCCTATTCGGAACATGGTGGCTAGTAGGTTAGCTATGTCCACTTCTTTATACGGGTTAGAGGGTAAGATTAGCTACTGCAAAAATGATCTCCCTACTCTCCTGATATTTACTGGGACCAAATTACTAAGGACTTGAAAAGATCTACAGCTCTAAACAAGTGCTGATCAGATTACAGCTCACTCTCCTCATCAGGAGGAAATGGATCAATGAAAACACTGTTATATAAATATACACAGACACAGGGTGAGTCTCTGTTCTGTGCAGCAAGAGGAGCAGGGCAATCCATATAATGAAACCAGAGCTGTTAATGCAATGGAAAGGCTTTATTTTATCTTCACAAACGAGATTATAGTTATTCAATTATAAGATCTAAACACAAACACATTTATAGCACCTTTAAATTGCCTTAAACTGCAAGAATGAAACTGACTGAGCCAATTTAATGATCTTTAAAGGTCCCATATGACTCTGCTCTCTGATCTGTTCTAATGTTTCCTCATCTCAAACAGACCTGCAGTTGTTTTGTTTCTTTCACACATGTTTAACACACAAACCCTGTATATTTATGCTGAGTTCTTCTCTTAAACAGAAAGCATCCACCTTGTGATGTCATCATGTGGTAATATAGGAAGTGCTCCACTGTGTTTTTAAACTCCATACACCTTCACTAGAATCATTTGGATCGTTTCAGCCCTGGAATTTCAAATCTCTAAGTTAACAGCTCCTTTTACGTTTAGTTCAGTAAACTGCCACTTCATGACATCACAAGGTGGAACAGAGCATTTTGAGTTTTGGAGATGTAGACAAACTAATAATAACGGGTTGCTCAAACATGTGAATGAAACAAAACACAACTCCAGGTATGTTTTTGAGGAGGGAACTGCATTAGAACATGGATTCAAGCTCAAAAGAGTCATATAGGAGCTTTAATGAACCTTTGAAGCAGTGAGACTAGACACAAATCCCATTCACTATGAGGATGATCTGTGGACTTGAACCTCTGCATTTGACCCATCCTTCACACAGCGTCTCTGGGGTGAATTTAACCAGGGGCCTTCTTGCTGTGAAGGGAGAGTGAGTCTCTATATGAAGCCTATGTTTTTAGCGTTTTTACAGGGTTTATTTTGTGATGAGCTTTAACAAGAAAAAAACACAGATTTTCTTGGGCTGTGAACAATCTGACAAACTGAAATAAATGTATGACCAGTTTAACTAATAAAAAATCTATCAAGTATTAAAGTAATCATTAGTTGGGTTTTGAGCTGATTTAATCAACGTGATGTTAACTGTAGCCACTGTTCTGTCTGAAGCTCAGTTACCCAAATTAGACTTTAATCTGAGTCCCTCTCGAATAACATTATAGTCACAGCTAGCTAGCATTAGCCAGCAGTTTTTCAGTGAGTCACTCACATTTTTGTGTAAAGTCATACTCCTAAACAGGACCATGAACGCTCGGATTGATCAGACTCCATTGTGGTTTTGAGTTTTCAGACTTGGATCAGATATCAGACTAAACCTATTTGGCAGTTTTTTGCCGATATGTGCGTTTTGTCACCATGGTAACCGTTGAACATTCCGCCATAGACATACATGTAGAACTCACTACAAATTATGAATATTCTTTAATGTTTTATAATGTTAGGATGTTTCCCTCTCGTTTCAGAAAAGTACGACTACGTGGGGCGGTTGCTGAAGCCCGGAGACGAACCATCGGAGTACACAGACGAGGAGGACATCAAGGACCACCTAAAACACGAATGAAACACAGTTCAAAAACACATCTGGAAACTCGACCAAAGTCTGAAACGGAACCTGGAAAACAGCAGCTGCCACCGAGACCGAGCCCCAAAAGCCCAACGCACATCTCCAAAAATCCCACTGCGATGTCCTCCTTCGTCTTTTGAACATTAAACAGACACTGGAAAGACGCCGTGCCATTTTTTTGCTTGTAAAATTCTACGTTTTGGGGTCAAGATTACAGCTTTTGATAATCATGGCTTGTTTGTGGAATAGGTGGGGTTCAATCTTTAGCTCTTTTTAGCTGCGTAAAAATAAAAAAAAATGTTATTTTGTTGTTGTTTTTTTAAAGCCCCATTTCTCAGATAGAAGCTGTGGCCACACCAAAGGCAATATCGCTCCACTCGAGATCTAGAGGTTCTGTTTGTCAACTCGTGATTGTAAACGTTTGTAGCATTACTTCAGATTAGCAGTGAAGGGAATAGGGAACGTAGGTGGAAACTAGAAGCACTTGTAGACCTGTACCAAGGCGCTGGTTCATTCTCGCAATGGTAAAGTGATGGTGCCCAGACCAATACCGACTTTTGTGCAAAATGTATACAGTGTGTGAATGTTTTTGACAGGTGCATCAGTTCATTTATATACATTATTAGACCTCTGCCAAGGCACTGGTTTGGTCTTGCAATGGGGATGGAACAAGTGAAATATCATGATATCGTATCGTCAACAGTTTCAATAATATCGCAAGCTCGGGTTAGCGTTAGCGTCATACGCTCCAGTAGAAACAGAGTGGACTACATGGACCATGATCCTTTGCTCTGTTTCAGTGCAGACAGCATGAAACATAACTGATATAAAGAACTTTTGTGTAGTTATTCTTTGGACTGTGACAGTGATATGGCACCAAAGGGTCATCAAGGCTAAAGGAAAGGTTTCTTCACTTCTGTTAGCATCACCATAGCGTAGCATCTCTGACATTATGCTACACTGGATTTGCATATTGTTACGTGCCTATCTCGCAGTGTGCCCAGACCAAGAGATGACATTTTAAGGAGGTCTCTGCCAAGGCACTAGTTGCATTTCACAATGGCGAAATGTCCAAACTAGGCAAGAAAGTTGGCATGGAAAAAGATAGAGAGAATATACAACGCTATGTAAAGGTGTTTAAATTCACTGGTTACAGCACTCATAACTAAATAAACAAATGCGTTTAATTCTGCCTTTTAGAAATTTAAAATCGTTAATTAATTTATGAAAATACTCAACACTGCAAAAATATTTACATGGGTTTAGTTCTAATTGGAAAACTCTCTGGTCTCTGGTTGTTTCTTCTTTCAATCCAAAACTAAGTGGAGTGAAAACATCAAATTTATTTGCTTGAAAGTCACAAAAATGGTCTAAATACAAAACTATACCTGAACTGTACAAACTGAGCTCTATGTAATGAATTCAAGCCCTATATTTATTACAATGCACCTGACTTAAACGTTTGCAGAATTCTGTATATTAAGTTCTAGAAAAATCCATTTGCTTCACTAATTAAAAGGGAAGTTTGTCCAGGAGATGAAATTCTACACATAATAATGAGAAGTGTTTACGTAGAAGCCAGCTGCAGCCCGTCAATATAATAATAAAATCACTTCTTTGCAAATCAAAATGGTCCAAGTATTATCGTGCCTTATTCTGTTGTCTCTGCCCCATCGGCTCCACAAGGCAAGACGTCTCTCGTCACTCTCCCTCTGTAAATACACGTCCTCAGTGTTACTGCCAATGTAGTGATGACTCGTTTAAGCTACTTCATATTGGCCAATCCTTCCCTTTATCTTTTGGGGTAACACTTTAGAACAACTACACTTTAATAGCTTTAAAGTTGCACTGTGTAACTTTTACACCTGCTCGTCTCCAGGGAAATGGCATTTCTTTGCTTGGAAAGTTCCACAATACTGCATTAAAAGTACAGTTCTGTCTTATATTTATTCAGTTACAGCTGTGAGCGGGGGGCGCCTCTCCACAGATCTGACCGCAAACTTAAAGCCTGGTGGAGACGCCTGCTTGTCTTCATGGAGATGTCATTTTTTTCCCTGGAAAGTTCCATAGTAGTGCATTAAAATTCTGTCTTGTATTTTTTTGATATTCAGCTGTTTTAATTGCTTAAAAAAAGTCCATTAAAACACATGAATCGTGACTAAGCGGTGGCGCCTCTCCACAGATCTGACCATAAATTTAAAGCCGATGGAGATGGATGGGTTTCAAAGCGAAAAGTTACATGATACACCTTTAATAAATCATGACCAGAGACTTACTTCATAATGAACAAATGGTTTATTAAGAATGATTCAGTCTTATTAACGACTTAATTAACACTTCTAAACTTTTAATTAAGTAGTTATTAAGAATGATTCAGTCTGAGTAGGTCTTTGTTCATTATAATTACCTCTTTGTTGATGTTTTAATGTGGCTAATTACGGTGTAGTTATGAAGTGATGCCTTGCCTTGTTTCGTTTCATTTTGTGTTCCTCTTTCTTTTCTTTTTAATAAACGTGGGTGAATTTTTGTCCCATGACAAAATGATAAAACGTTGCTGGATTCATTTTTGGGATGTGGAACTGTTGTTTTTGTTTTCGTCTGTTTTTGTTTGATATTTTCTTGTAAATATCTGGTTTCTGAGCATGTGCTGCTGCGTGAGCTGGATCCCCACATTCTGTATTTAAGTGTTGGGTGTGTGTGTGTGCGCGTCTGAGCAGAGGGACTGTCCAAGCATCAATAAATACATTTGGTTAATAACAATCCAACATGGCTACTTTTATTTGTACCAGAGAAGGCGGGCAGAGCTCAGTCCAGAACACACACTTCTACAATGCTTTATCAAGATGTGAGTCACCAGTGAATCTCCCAAAGTTCAGATGACCACGATTAACTGGTTGATTAGCTAATCAGGGACATACATGTTTGTATCAAAACAAAGATGGCTGCTTACGAGAAAGAAAGGGGAAAATGTCACAGACAGAAAACATGGAGGAATCTGTAGAATCAGAGACTACACTAAACTCTGAGATATTCTTTTGTTTGTAAATGATGAGTGACCAATGAGCTCCTTTGTTTCACAGACGTCACTGAAACAAGTCTGCCAGGATGTGTGGTTCTGGCTCGTGACGTGGGGAGTAGGAACCAGACTGATGTCCCTCGGTATTAAAAGTACAGGGAGATAAGAGTCTGGATTTGCCAGGCTCCTCAATACATGAAATTGTTGCAGTTTTCAGAAACCATACTTTTACTCGAGTAGTAATACAGAGTAACAGTATCTTAATTGAGTAATATATAGTACAGTGTAACAGTACTCTTACTTGAGTAAAAGTTGTGGTTCCTTTTCCCTCTGTGAGTGAGTTTAAAGTGACTTTATGTAACAATATGAAATGATCTGAACATTTGTGCTTCTCGCTCCTTCAGATATGATTTTGTTTGGCTCTTTTTTGTGGCTCTTTGAGTCTGTGGCTTATTTCCTGTTTAGTTCTTATATTAATAGAGTGACCACACATCCCCACTGACCCGGGACAGTCCCAGTTATTAGCCCTGTGTCCACTGTCCCAGTAGATTTATACAAAACCAGTGATTTGCACCAGTTTTATACAAGAAATGTCCCAGTCTGATCCCCGCAAACAGTAAAGAGGGAATATGTTATCATGAGTTCAGTTAAAATACAGAACACGGGGCTTGAAAATGAGCATAAGGCAAAAAAGCACAGACAGAAGTCCCTCAGATTTTGACTGACACAAGCGTCCAGACTGGACAATGCTATGCTCAGTTTTATGTATACAAACATCCAAACCCGGGTGTGTCTCAGTTTGGAACTCTAAAAATGTGGTCACCCTAAACGTTAACTTCAAATTATACATCCAGACAGTTACAGTTACCCCGACCCTTATCTTACTTATGTCGTACTTCTCCCAAATACTTTTTTACTTGAGTAACTTCATGGACCACACTTTGTACTTCTACTTGAGTAATATTATTCTCGGGTTCATCGAGAGGAGAGATCCAGGGAGCTACTACTGCTACCACTACTACTGCTAGTACTGTTAATACTGCTACTACGCAGAGAACGCATTTAAATATATTAACAGAGAGCGTTTATCAGAGCAAACAAAGCCCAAAATGTCTGCCAAAAACTCAGAACAGAGAAAGCCAAAGTCCCCAATCCAGGCCCTGCTGGACTTCACTGAGGAGCACCAGATGAAGGTGCAGGTGGAGGCCACAATGGTGTATTACGCCAGAGTGAAAGCTGGAGATATGGAGGTGACTATGTCCACAGCCACCAAAGAGGAGGCCTCAGAAAGAGCTATGTGTCTGGCCTGAAGAGGCTGAAGGACCAGATGAGAACCACCAGAGCAGGTCCAGAGTTGAAGGACAGAGACCAGGGAGAGAAGGACCTACCTGAGGAGCAGGAGGAGGACCTGGGGTCAGGCTGTTCCTCTGAGTGGGAGGTGGAAGCAGACAGAGATTTCTGTGGGTATTGCTTAATGTCTGAGGAGGAGAATGAGGAGGACTCTCACTCAGACGATGCAGAGGAGCGCTGTGAGGAGCAGGGTACAGCAGAAGAAGAGGAGCAGAGTGGTGCTGGTTCAGAGGAGAGGAGTGAGGACAAAGAGCAGGAGGAGAAGCAGGAGGACAAGGACAATACCTCGGGGGATGGCACTGTCCACTACCTCCTCAAGAGCACCCTCCATTTCAGCAAGTATGTCTCCAAGACGAAGTTGAGGAGGATGGGATCGGCTCAAGCCCAAATAGTCCCCACCATAACTCCTTTCCCCATCACCCATACCAGCAACTTTCTCCACTGTGACCAGATGTTTGACTGCCAACCCGGGGTCTGCAAGTGCAACACAGAGGCCGAGGAAGATCTATGGAGCGAGGAGCAGAGACAAAAAACCGAGAACACCTTATGTTTGGTTGTCCAGTGCTATTTCTCAGCCCACATGCGCTGAAGAAAGCAATCACGCAAACCTGAAACTGAAGCCCTGTGGAAGTGGTATGACGCTCGTCTGATTTAAATGAGTCCAGTGACCAGGACAGTTCTTCTGGACGTCCCTCACTGCTGCAGAGGCTCAGAAGCTGGAACACAAAGAAAACAGGACTCCAGACGGGGAATGGACGAGGAGACCAAAGACCTGGAATCAAACACAGGTCTGTCCAGGGTTTAGTTAGTCCAGGTTTAGACCTGGGTTAGTCCTGGGTTAGTCCTGGGTTAGTCCTGGGTTAGTCCTGGGTTAGACCTTGGTTACCTCTTCTTTTGAGATGAATGCATTAAAAACAATAATCAAAAAATAGTGCATGTGTCCTGGTGTGTTAAAAATTTTCAAAATAAATGTAAATAAACACGTAACAAGCACATTTACTCACAGTGAAACATCATGATGCAATGGAAGCCATGTTCTCTCCTAAACATGTCACATTTCTTACAAATAATATTTGTACTGAATTACACTCCCTGGCCAAACGAAAGTCGCCACCTGGATTTAACTAAGCAAATAGGTCCGAGCCTCTCCCAGTTGGTCAGGTCCAGGTTCAGCAACAGTCTGTGCTCAAAGAATGAGGTCAGCTGACACCTGACTGTACTGAATGACCAGGTTATTCCATCAATGGATTTTTTCCCTCTGATGGCACGCCAGTGACGTGCAGTCAGGAAAGAAGACCAACGCTAAAGGAGCTAAAGGGTTTGCTCCAGACGACAGGACGAAACACTCGATGTAAAACCAGCTTTTTATTTCATACTATTAGAGCTATTTCATACGGACTTCGGAATTTTTATTTTGAAATTCTTCACATTATCCTTCCACACACACGGCTCCACGTTCTCACCAAGTTTCAGACAATTTAATGCAGGATTTTAGAAGATAATACATAACTGAGTGCCCTGATAATAAATTATATTAAAAAAAAAAACCTAATACCTCTTTGGGCTCCACAATTTTCTAAAGAGGAAGTCAAATTTGTTTCTTTTATGTTTTAAGTAGTTTTACATCAATATTGTCATTTAAAATGTTGAAAATGTAAAAATTGTCATATAACACAATGATCCACAGGTATCATAGATTATGACTATAGAGCAGACACAAGCAATCTAACAATGCAATCTAAATAATAATAATAATAATAATAATAATAATAATGATCATATTATATAATATAATAATAACGATATAACGATAATAATAATAACAATAATAATAACGATAATAACAATAATAATAATAATAATAATAATGATAATAATAATAATAATAATAATAATAATAATAATAATAATAATGATAATAATAACGATAATAATAATAATACAATCATCATCATCATCATTATTAAACATATTAAATATTATACAGGTAAACACTTTTTTTAAACACAACACACATTTTTTTAAAACAGAATATAAAACGTCTGTAATAAAAACCTAAAACATAACAAGGAAATCAAATCAAAATGTTGTAAATAAACGGTGTATCTGAGACAACAGCGCCGCCTGCTGCTGCGGATGAACCCGGAACTGCAGCTGCTCCGTAACTCGAGAAACAAACCTCTGCTTTTTAATCCCCAAAACATCCGGATCAAACGGGGGGAAACCATCACTTTTACCCGCTCTTCCGCTCTCCATCCACGGGCACAAGTACCAAGAGAACCCCCGCCGAGAAGCCCGACATTTCGGACATTTTAGACCCGAAAATCAAGTTAAACTGCGGATTCTGGGCAACGAGGAGCTCCCTCTGCTCCCTCACCTCTCCTCCGCGGGTGGAGCATTAAGCGCTGTGAGTTTGGATAAATAAACGTAAATAAATCATATAAATGCGTTTTCTGATTGTATTTTGAAGTTAGTAGATTTCTAGAGGCCGTGACCAGCAGCATAATGGCAGAGCACCTCTCCCAGAGTGAACTGGACTATCCCTTTAAACTCCTGGAATATTTCAACGGATTCAGGATTTCTAAGGTAAATAAAATGAATTGATATGAATAATATTAGACCTGTGTGCTTTCATATAAAGGTTCTTTATCTTTATAATGTTTTCAAAATAGGATCAAAATCATAGTAAGTGTGCAAATGTAACAGGTGCAAATATTACACATCTCTAGACCTCTGCAAAGGCATTACTCTGGATTCACAATGCGCCCAGATCAAGAGCAAGCTTTTTAATTTATTATTAATAATGATAATGGTAATGATAATAATAAAGTAAGAAAATAATAAAAAGTAAATAAATAAAGCCATTTACAAGTTAATTTTATGTTTGTGATACTTTTGCCTGGAGGTGTAGCTGCAGTGGCCTAAATATCACGAGGGTGGGACTGTGCTGTCGTCTTGTATTTCAATCCTTTCTGATGAATACTACAGCCAGAGCGTGTCTGTGCTGGGGTGGCAGTGCTGGAACATAACGAAGTTACTTTACTTAAAGTACAGATACCTCAAATTTATACTTGAGTAGATTTTACAGTGTGTACTTTTTACTTTTACTTCACTACATCTGAGACCAGTATCTGTACTTTCTACTCCACTACATTTTTGCACTGGACTGAAAAGTAAAAGTATTTTTTTTTATTATTGTCTGAGGCCTCCTGAACAAAATCCAGCTCAAATCGTTATCAAAATCACTACATTTGAAGCTTTAGAAGACTCAAAATCTGTGAGAAATACTTTTACTTTGTACTCTTAAAGTACATTTTTAAACTGGTTCTTTAATACTTTTAGTAGGTTTGTTCATGTGATACTTTTACTTGAGTTTGTTCGGGGGTGTTATTGTGGAGAGGTGGATGTTCTCCTCATGTGTGGGTTTTGTTTTTTGTTGGTTTTGTGTTGTTGTTGTGGGACTTTTCCGCTGTCGGAGCAGAAAGTCCGGGTCCATCTCCAGGAGGTTCCACGCCGTCCTACTATGGGCCCTGGCTCTATGGTTAAGAGTACAAACTGTCCCACTACAGTTCATCTTAAATGTTCCCTCACTCTCTCCATCCCTCTCTTCTCTCTTCTTTCTCCTCTGATTCAGATCATCTTTTCTGCCTGTGAGTTGGGAGTGTTTGACCTCCTGTTGACCTTGACCTCTGAGCCCCTGAGTGCAGAGAGCAGACTCCAGCTCAGTTGAATCCTGGAGTGCAGACGGCCACAGGCAGAGAGGACAAAGACTCCAGAGACGCGCTGGTCAGAGAGGGCAAAGGTCGAGATCCAGAGAGGTGGGCAAAGGTCAGAGTGGGCAAAGGTCAGAGTGGGCAAAGGTCAGAGAGAGCAAAGGTCAGAGGGCAAAGGTCAGAGAGGGCAAAGGTCAGAGAGGGCAAAGGCCAGAGAGGGCAAAGGCCAGAGAGGGCAAAGGTCAGAGAGGGCAAAGGCCAGAGAGGGCAAAGGCCAGAGAGGGCAAAGGTCAGAGTGGGCAAAGGTCAGAGAGGGCAAAGGTCAGAGAGGGCAAAGGCCAGAGAGGGCAAAGGCCAGAGAGGGCAAAGGTCAGAGAAGGACAGAGGCACATTTTCAGGAGCCAGTGATCAATCCGAGGATTCATGGTCCTGTTTTGGAGTTTGATTTTCAACAAAAAGTTCAGAGTGACGGACTGAAAACCGTTGGCTAATGCTAATGCTAGCTAGCTTGTGACTGTAATGTTATTTGAGAGGGACTTGTTTAACAGCACAAATCAGCTCACCTGTTGTTGTTCAGATAAGTCAGTTTGTTATGGTCAGATTATGTTAAAACAAAGCTCAGATTAAACTCTGTCAAAGCCTCAGAGAATGTTGATGACATCAGTTGCAAAGTATCAATTCATCTTATGTCTTAAAATCCTTTCAGCTGACAACAGTCACGTCTTTGTGGTTTCAGACAGCGGCCAGTTCCCTCAGAGGGACAGTCTGTCCACTTCCGCTGTAAGCTCTATGAGGTTTATGCAGAGTCACACTAAAATCAATAAGTCCTAATTGCCTGACAGATCAGGCAGTGGAGAAGGAGCTGTCTACATCTCCAAAGCTCCAAATGCTCTACTTCATCTTGTGATGTCATGAAGTGGTAGTTTGAAGTTAACAGCTCCTTTTACCTTTAGTTCAGCAGAGATTGGAAATTCCAGTTCTGAAATTATCCAAATGATTTTAGTGAAGGTGTTTAAAAAGAGCAGTGGAGCACTTCCTGTATTACCACGTGACATCACAAGGTGGAACAGAGTGTTTTCTGTTTGAGAGAAGAACTCCACCTTAATATGCAGGTTTGTGTGTTAAACATTTGTGAATGAAACAAAACACAACTCCAGGTCTGTTTGTGATGAGCAAACAACACTAGAGCAGAGAGCAGTGCATTATGGGCTTTTAACATATTTCCCAGTAGTGACTTTGAGGATAATAGGTTTGTTCTGCCATCTTTCTGATGTTTTGTTGTTGATGTTTTTCAGTCCTTTTTGGTGTTTTGTGCAGCTGTTTCTGACCCTCCACATTCTCACGTTCTGCTTCTGTTCAAACAGGAAACATCTGGGGCTCATTTGTTACTTTACACCTGAACACATGATTTGAACTGGTTCACAATGTCGTCTCTGTCACAGACTGATGCAGAGGAGAACAGTGAATATGTGGTACAGAGGAGAACAATGAATATGTGGCACAGAGGAGAACAGTGAATATGTGGTACAGAGGAGAACAGTGAATATGTGGTACAGAGGTGGAGAGCGGTGCAGAGGGTCAGATGGTGCAGATAATGCAGGTCTTGTTCTAACCCTGTTTGTTTCAGCTCTGTATCCCTGGCTGTGTTCTGTTTCAGCTCTGTATCCCTGGCTGTGTTCTGTTTCAGCTCTGTATCCCAGGCTGTGTTCTGTTTCAGCTCTGTACCCCTGGCTGTGTTCTGTTTCAGCTCTGTACCCCAGGCTGTGTTCTGTTTCAGCTCTGTACCCCTGGCTGTGTTCTGTTTCAGCTCTGTACCTCTGGCTGTGTTCTGTTTCAGCTCTGTACCTCTGGCTGTGTTCTGTTTCAGCTCTGTACCCTGGCTGTGTTCTGTTTGGGCTCTGTACCCCTGGCTGTGTTCTGTTTCAGCTCTGTACCCCTGGCTGTGTTCTGTTTCAGCTCTGTACCCCTGGCTGTGTTCTGTTTCAGCTCTGTACCCTGGCTGTGTTCTGTTTCAGCTCTGTACCCCTGGCTGTGTTCTGTTTCAGCTCTGTACCCTGGCTGTGTTCTGTTTCAGCTCTGTATCCCAGGCTGTGTTCTGTTTCAGCTCTGTATCCCAGGCTGTGTTCTGTTTCAGCTCTGTACCTCTGGCTGTGTTCTGTTTCAGCTCTGTACTTCTGGCTGTGTTCTGTTTCAGCTCTGTATCCCAGGCTGTGTTCTGTTTCAGCTCTGTACCCCAGGCTGTGTTCTGTTTCAGCTCTGTACCCCTGGCTGTGTTCTGTTTCAGCTCTGTATCCCTGGCTGTGTTCTGTTTCAGCTCTGTACCCCTGGCTGTGTTCTGTTTCAGCTCTGTACCCCTGGCTGTGTTCTGTTTCAGCTCTGTACCCCTGGCTGTGTTCTGTTTCAGCTCTGTACCCCTGGCTGTGTTCTGTTTCAGCTCTGTACCCCTGGCTGTGTTCTGTTTCAGCTCTGTACCCCTGGCTGTGTTCTGTTTCAGCTCTGTACCCCAGGCTGTGTTCTGTTTCAGCTCTGTACCCCAGGCTGTGTTCTGTTTCAGCTCTGTACCCCTGGCTGTGTTCTGTTTCAGCTCTGTACCCCTGGCTGTGTTCTGTTTCAGCTCTGTACCCCTGGCTGTGTTCTGTTTCAGCTCTGTACCCCTGGCTGTGTTCTGTTTCAGCTCTGTACCCCTGGCTGTGTTCTGTTTCAGCTCTGTACCCCTGGCTGTGTTCTGTTTCAGCTCTGTACCCCTGGCTGTGTTCTGTTTCAGCTCTGTACCCCTGGCTGTGTTCTGTTTCAGCTCTGTATTCCAGGCTGTGTTCTGTTTCAGCTCTGTACCCCTGGCTGTGTTCTGTTTCAGCTCTGTATTCCAGGCTGTGTTCTGTTTCAGCTCTGTGATTTTGCTGTGTTCTGTTTCAGCTCTGTATCCCTGGCTGTGTTCTGTTTCAGCTCTGTACCCCTGGCTGTGTTCTGTTTCAGCTCTGTACCCCTGGCTGTGTTCTGTTTCAGCTCTGTACCCCAGGCTGTGTTCTGTTTCAGCTCTGTACCCCTGGCTGTGTTCTTCTGTTTCAGCTCTGTACCCCTGGCTGTGTTCTGTTTCAGCTCTGTACCCCAGGCTGTGTTCTGTTTCAGCTCTGTACCCCTGGCTGTGTTCTGTTTCAGCTCTGTACAGCAGCACTGATGTGTCGAGCCTGTACTTGGCCAGAGGCAGCTCTAAGTCTCTGTGGGACATGATCCAGTACCAGTCTCAGACCATCTACCCTCTGTGGCACAACATGGCCGACGCCGTCCGGTCAGTAAATCTGCAGCTTCCTGTTTCAAGGAGAAATTTTGACAACTTTCATTTAAATGATATAGTTTTTTGCTTTAAATAGTCAATCACTATGGCAATAGTCCTAATTTTCATCATTCTTAAACCCATGAATAAACACGACTTACAAATGGGCGTAAATCAAAGTCTATATACTGCACTTTTACTCCTGAGTTTTGGATTTTATCTGATTGTGTAAAATTGTCAGGCAGACAGAAGGGCTGAAACACGTTGGTGTTTTTTATCCTGATCTGCCATGTGATAATAAAAGCTTTTAATAATTTTATACTTTTTCTTCTGTACAGGGAAGGAAAGAACCAAAATGAGAAAACTTTTGGGCTTCCATCAGAGCAGATCTTTGAAGCCATCTACAGGTAAAGGCCATTTCACTGTGTATGTCTGTATAGTTAAAGGAGACCTGTTCTGCAAAATAGTGCCACAACCACAGACTGTATAAAGAAGTGGACTAAGTGAATGTGACGTCACCCACAGCGTTCGACTCCAGTCAAATGAAGCTCATCGAGGCTAGCAGTTATAGGGGCCAATTTGGAGCACCATATGTGGAATTCTGACTGCAAGTATCATAGCAACCAAAGAACCAATCCAGAGCCAGGCTGTTGAAGGTAACGCCCCTTCCTGCCCACACTGGTGGTTTAACAGGGAGTAGGCACTTACCAATGCTGTCAATCAAACCTGTTGCTAACACTAGCTGGAGCGACCTCGAGGAAAGAAGGCGCCTGATTTGTCTGTTATTAATGTTCATATCTTGATTTACAGCAGGTGAGGTGAGGCCGTGCCTCACCTGTCATCACAGAGAAAATCACTCAATTTTTACGTTTACCGTTGAAATACTGAGAGACGTGTGGAGAGGCACCAGCCGTTCGTGCCTCACATGGACTGACTGTGCTGTAGCTCAGCAATGACACTGCTGCTTTAAGCGCCGGGTGAGGCACGCAGTTACCCTGCCTCATGTTAGGGGGCGCATGCGAGCCCCCGGGATTGTAACTCCCGCAGAATAGGCAAAACAAACTACAATTTAGAGTTTTCAAGTCAACTTTAGCAATTCACTTTTTTCTTCTTGTCTGGCCCTTTTTAAATGGAGGAAGATACATATTAAAGCTCAAGCAGTTTTCTAAACTGGACTTTCGGTCGAAGCAGGAGGTTATATTTAAAGGAAGACCAACGCTAAAGGAGCTAAATGGTTTGCTCCAGACAACGGGACGAAAGACTCGCTCTTTTCAAACAGAGTGGTACGAAATGGTAAGAAATTTAATGACTTCAATCCATTGAAAATTGGGGAAACAGAATAAGGATAAAAAACAATATAAAACCAGCTTTTTATTTCAGATTATTAGAGATATTTCATATGGACTTCGAAACTTTTATTTTGAAATTCTTTCTTATTCTGGCCCCAAGTCACTGGGAGAGAAACTGACCCGGGGTCAAACATGTAAACACTTAGTTTATATGTTTGTAAATCTGATTGTGACGACATCAGTGCCTCACCAGACATGAACCTCACTGCACGTCACTGATTTACAGACACAATAGTAAAATAAAAACCCCAGGATCATGTAGAGCGGGTTAATACAAATATTTTAAGACCAAAATGATGAGTCTGACAGCAGCAGTTACAGAGAGAGGGGCCACAGTTTCGATGGAGCTGGAAGCGCCTCCATGATCACTTCCCATTTGGAATGTGGCGGCTAGCAGGAACATAGCTATGTTCATTTATATAAACAGTCTGTGGTTACAATAGTTTCCTCTTCTCGTTTACACAGTCTGTTTCATGTTTGAGCCGTCTTTATTCTGTTATTATCAGTATTATTATTAATCTTCATTTAATTTTTAGTCCCCCTGTATTCTCTCTCTTTGTCCCTCTGTTGTCTCTCTGTTGTCTCTCTGTTGTCCCTTTTGTCCCCCTGTTGTCTTTTTTGTATCTCTGTTGACCCCCGGTTGTCTCTCTGTTGTCTCTCTGTTGTCCCTCTGTTGTCTCTCTTTTGTCTCTCTTTTGTCTCTCTTTTGTCCCTCTGTTGTCCCTCTGTTGTCTCTCTGTTGTCCCTCTTTTGTCTCTCTGTTGTCTCTCTGTTGTCCCTCTTTTGTCTCTCTGCTGTCCCTCTGCTGTCCCTCTGTTGTCCCTCTGTTGTCCCTCTGTTGTCTCTCTGCTGTCCCTCTGCTGTCCCTCTGTTGTCCCTCTGTTGTCTCTCTTTTGTCTCTCTTTTGTCTCTCTTTTGTCCCTCTGTTGTCCCTCTGTTGTCTCTCTGTTGTCCCTCTTTTGTCCCTCTGTTGTCTCTCTGTTGTCTCTCTGTTGTCCCTCTGTTGTCCTCTCTGCTGTCCCTCTGTTGTCCCTCTGTTGTCCCTCTGTTGTCCCTCTGTTGTCCCTCTGCTGTCCCTCTGTTGTCCCTCTGTTGTCCCTCTGTTGTCTCTCTTTGTCTCTGTTGTCTCTCTTTTGTCTCTCTTTTGTCCCTCTGTTGTCCCTCTGTTGTCCCTCTGTTGTCCCTCTGTTGTCCCTCTGTTGTCCCTCTGCTGTCCCTCTGTTGTCCCTCTGTTGTCCCTCTGTTGTCCCTCTGTTGTCCCTCTGTTGTCTCTCTGCTGTCCCTCTGTTGTCCCTCTGTTGTCCCTCTGTTGTCCCTCTGTTGTCCCTCTGCTGTCCCTCTGCTGTCTCTCTGTTGTCCCTCTGCTGTCTCTCTGCTGTCCCTCTGCTGTCCCTCTGTTGTCCCTCTGTTGTCCCTCTTTTGTCTCTCTGTTGTCCCTCTTCTGTCCCTCTTTTGTCTCTCTGCTGTCCCTCTGCTGTTCCTCTGTTGTCTCTCTTTTGTCTCTCTGTTGTCTCTCTGCTGTCCCTCTGTTGTCCCTCTGTTGTCCCTCTGTTGTCCCTCTGTTGTCCCTCTGTTGTCCCTCTGTTGTCTCTCTGTTGTCCCTCTGTTGTCCCTCTGTTGTCCCTCTGTTGTCCCTCTGTTGTCTCTCTGTTGTCCCTCTTCTGTCCCTCTTTTGTCTCTCTGCTGTCCCTCTGCTGTCCCTCTGTTGTCCCTCTGTTGTCTCTCTGTTGTCCCTCTGTTGTCCCTCTGTTGTCTCTCTGTTGTCTCTCTGTTGTCTCTCTGTTGTCTCTCTGTTGTCTCTCTGTTGTCCCTCTGTTGTCCCTCTGTTGTCTCTCTGTTGTCCCTCTTTTGTCCCTCTTTTGTCCCTCTTTTGTCTCTCTGTTGTCCCTCTGTTGTCTCTCTGTTGTCTCTCTTTTGTCCTTCTGTTGTCTCTCTGTTGTCCCTCTTTTGTCCCTCTGTTGTCCCTCTGTTGTCCCTCTGTTGTCCCTCTGTTGTCTCTCTGTTGTCCCTCTGTTGTCTCTCTGTTGTCCCTCTGTTGTCTCTCTGTTGTCTCTCTGTTGTCTCTCTGTTGTCCCTCTGTTGTCTCTCTGTTGTCCCTCTGTTGTCCCTCTGCTGTCCCTCTCTGTCCCTCTGTTGTCCCTCTGTTGTCCCTCTCTGTTGTCCCTCTGTTGTCTCTCTATTGTCCCTCTTTTGTCTCTCTGCTGTCCCTCTGTTGTCTCTCTGTTGTCCCTCTCTTTGTCCCTCTTTTGTGTCTCTCTGTTGTCTCTCTGTTGTCTCTCTGTTGTCCCTCTTTTGTCTCTCTGCTGTCCCTCTGTTGTCCCTCTGTTGTCCCTCTGTTGTCCTCTGTTGTCCCTCTTTTGTCTCTCTGTTGTCTCTCTGTTGTCCCTCTGTTGTCTCTCTGTTGTCCCTCTGTTGTCTCTCTGTTGTCTCTCTTTGTCCTCTGTTGTCCCTCTGTTGTCCCTCTGTTGTCCCTCTTTTGTCCCTCTGTTAGGTCGGAGGAGGAGATGCTAAAGTTCATGGGTTTGATGAACTCTTCGTGGATTCTCGATGGACACGATATTGCCACGGCGTTCGACCTCACTCCCTTCAAATCCATCGTCGACCTCGGGGGTAGGACATCTAGACATACTCCACAAACAGCAAAATCTCCAGTCTTATTCTGCATAAAAGCTGTTAACCCTGTAGTTTTCGTTCTGTATAAACATATCCCCGTGTGTCAGATGCCCCCCTGTGTGTGTCAGATTTCATTTTTTTGTCAGTTCTTCTGGATGTGTTTAAAATGTGAACTTTGACCTTAACCCTTTTATGAAAACATAAACCACAAATCTTATCACAATGTTTATTAGAAAAAATCATAGTTGTATATTTTTCAGATCTACCTAACACTGAACTCTATGTTCCAGTTGCTGCATTGACCTGTGTGTTTCCCAGGATGCACTGGGGCCTTGGCTCGTGAGGTCAGCAGACAGTATCCCTCCTCTGCCGTGACTGTGTTCGACCTGCCGTCTGTAACTGAAGCAGCTCAGAAGCACTTCACTCAAGAAGACGACAACATCACGTTTCAGAGCGGTCAGAAGTTCATGAAAATTCACCAAATCAGAGGCGTAAAAGAGAGGGGAAGGAGGAGCAGAGAGGGTCAGAGACAAGGGACAGAGGAGAGGAGGAGAAGAGGAGCAGAAGAGGCTCAGAGACGAGGGTGAGAGGAGCAAAGAAGAGGAGTAGAGGGGAGGAGCAGATGGAGCAGATAATGCAGATGAGGACAGCAAAGCAGAGGAGAGGGTCAGAGACGAGGATCAGAGGAGCAAAGGATACAGAGGAGAGGGTCAGAGGATAGGAGCAGATGATGCAGAGATGAGGGTCAGAGATGAGGGTCAGAGGAGCAGAGGAGAGGGTCAGAGGAGCAGAGGATGCAGAGGAGAGGGTCAGAGGAGAGTATCATTATTATTATTATTTACTTTTTAAAATAAATTTATATTTCTATAGCACTTTTCCAAAGACCCTGCACAAAGAAAACAGTTAAAAAGAGCAGATAAAATCTAAGCATCATTATGTTCATACACAGAGGGAAATACAAAACCTTCATGTTTGCTGTCTGATTGACAGCTGTTGTGTGATTGACAGCTGTTGTATGATTGACAGCTGTTGTGGCGTGTCCTGGGTCTTTCCCCGAGGAAATATTGAAAAACAAAAATAAATAGTTGGCTAGCAAAACAGACTTATTATTGTGTTTAACAGTGAGATTTGGACACAGCGCAGATAACCTGGGGCTCCGCCATGTTTCTGAAGCTTGTTTGAATCTGCAGGAGATTTCTTCACTGATGCCCTCCCATCAGCCGATCTCTTTGTTTTGGCTCGAATCGTTCACGACTGGCCTGAGGAGAAGTGCCTGTCTCTGCTGAGAAGGATCCACAGTATCTGTAAACCAGGTGAGACGCTCCAGACTCAAAACATGTGAACAGCTAAAGGGCTAACGGGCTATAGGGCTAACGGGCTAAAGGGCTAAAGGGCTAACGGGCTAACGGGCTAACGGGTTATAGGGCTAAAGGGCTAACGGGCTAACGGGCTAACGGGCTATAGGGGCTAGGGCTAACGGGCTAACGGGCTATAGGGCTATAGGACTAACGGGCTAACGGGCTATAGGGCTATAGGGCTATAGGGCTATAGGGCTAATGGGCAATAGGGCAAACTTTTTGACACACAGGCCACAATAGGTTCTGGCCCAGCCAGGATTTATATATTAACATGTAGCAGAGCATCACTATGCAAGGCTCATTGGAAAACAATTTGTACAAATGCATTAATTAAATTTATAATTATTTTATTAAATTTCAGTTAAATAAACAGAGCAAAAAAAACTTTGAACAACCTTACCTATTTTAAAGTAATTTGGTCATGTTCGGCGGTCCGGATTAATAAGCCCAAAGAGCCGTGTGTGGCCCCCGGGCCGTAGTTTACCCATGTCTGGGCTAAAGGGCTAAAGCGCTAAAGGGCTAAAAGGGCAAACGGGCTAAAAGGGCAAACGGGCTAAAGGGGCAAACGGGCTAAAGGGTCAAAAGGGCAAACGGGATAAAAGGGCAAACGGGATAAAGGGGCAAACGGGCTAAAGGGTCAAAAGGGCAAACGGGATAAAAGGGCAAACGGGCTGAAGGGGCAAACGGGCTAAAGGGTCAAAAAGGCAAACGGGATAAAAGGGCAAACAGCTAAAAGGGCAAACAGGCTAAAGGGGCAAACGGCTAAAGGGCAAACGACTAAAAGGGCAAAAAGGGGCAAACGCTAAAGGGGCAAACGGGCTAAAGGGGCAAATGGGCTAAAGGGGCAAACGGGCTAAAAGGGCTAACGGGTTTAACGGGTTAAAAGGGCTAATGGGCTTAATGAGCTAAGGGACTGGAACACAGGTTTCATGGTTTTCATTATAGAATGTACAATATTGGATATTTATTGCTTTAGATTTATTTTAGGGAACTAAAAGGAGCTAGATGCAAGAATCCCATGCATTAATAACAGACAAATTAGGCACCTTCTTTCCCCATTGTTGCTCTGATTAGCTATGATTAGCAACAGGTTTGATTGACTTTGCTGCTAAACCAGCAGTGCAGGTGGGAATGGTGGGTGCTATGTTACTTGCAGTTGGAATTCCAAATGTTGAACTGGGCTCCAAATTGGCCCCTATACCTGCTCTAGCCTCGATGAGCTTCATTTGACTGGAGCCGAACACTGTGGGTGACATAACACTCAGTTAGTCCACTTCTTTATGCAAATTTATCCACTTCTTTATGTTTTCACCCCTGCCTCCATCACTGACTTACTTCTCTTGTGTGTCCAGGAGGGGGCGTTCTTCTCGTGGAAGCCCTCCTGTTTGAAAACCGCAGGGGTCCTGTCACGGCTCAGTGCTTCTCTCTGAACATGCTGGTGCAGACTGAAGGCAGAGAGAGAACGCCCTCCGAGTACACCACCATTTTGAACAAGAGCGGTTTCCATAACGTCCAGGTGAGCCGAACGGGGAAGTGCTACGACGCCATCCTCGCTCTCAGGTAACGCTAAAAACGCTAAAAATAAAAGACACATGGAGTTTAAGGATATATTATGTAATTAATGTGAAAAAAGACTTAAAACAGCTCTTAAAATTTACTTTTAATACCTGATATAATTGTTTTCAATTGTCATTCATTTGCTCGAAGTTGTATTTAGACCACAGACTGTATAAAGAAGTGAACTAAGTGAGTGTGACGTCACCCACAGCGTTTGGCTCCAGTCAAATGAAGTTCATCAAGACTAGCAGTTATAGGGGCCAATTTGGAGCCCAGTTTCATATTTGGAATTCTGACCGCGAGTATCATAGAACGCAAAGAGCCAATCTGGAGCCAGGCTATTCAAGGTAACACCCCTTCCCACCCACACCACTGGTTTATCAGGGAGCAGGTTCTTGGCAACACTGTCAATCAAACCTGTTGCTAATGCCAGCGGGAGTGACCTCAAGGAAACAAGGTGCCTGATTTGTCTGTTATTAATGCTCATATCTTGGTTTACAGACACAATAGTGAAATAAAAACACCAGGATCATGTAGAGCGGGTTGATACAAATATTTTAAGACCAAAGTGATAAGTCTGACAGCAGCAGTTACAGAGAGAGGGGACAGTTTTTCCAGTAGAAGATCAGAGTCAGTCGATGGAGCTGGAAGCGCCTCCATGATCACTTCCTATTTGGAACGCGGCTGCTAGTAGGTTAGCTATGTTCATTTATACATACAGTCTGTGGCAAAAATACATAAATGTAACATGTGTAAACTTCTGTCGCGTTTGTCCTCTGTTGATTCCTGTTTGATCTTATACACAGCTAAATTTGTCCATTAACTTGATAATCCTGATGATTCCTGAGCCTTCACTGATCAGTAATGGGCAGTATGCTGTTACTGTTTTATTATGCACTTCATGTTCACTGTATGTTTCTGTAGATTTTATATGGTCATATTTATTGTTTACAATAACCTGTACTGTAGATTCAGGTTTTATATTGATTTTCTATATTAATAAAAAAGGTACAAGAACCACTAGTGGATTAACTATGCAGCAGTGTTTGGTCACATGATCTCATTTGACGAATATTTTGATAAACTGTAATGTGTAACATGCAGAGTGTTTGTTCTGTTTCTGTCACTTTTCAATGTAACTTTTATTAAATGTATCTGGCATTAAACTCATCTATGTTGCACTTATTCAGTTACACGTGTTTTATTTCTTAAACAGCCAATATTACACTATTCTCTGATCTCTGTTCTAATGTTGAAACAGAGCATTTTGAGCTTTGGAGATGTAAACAGGCCAATAATAAAGAGTTACTCAAACTTGTGAATGAAACAAAACACAACTCCAGGTGTGTTTTTGAAGAAGGAACATTATAACAATGCTTAAAGCTCACAAGAGTCAATTTTGTGTAATATATTTAAATATTCTTATTGTGAATGAGGTTGCTTATCCCCAAATCTGAGCTGTAACTTGACCTGGTGCCTCACATGCTCGTCTCCAATGAGAAAGATTATATTTGTGCCATACTGTGTCAACATTCTGTGGAACATTCCAGGTAAATTAATGGAGAGAAGCAGGTTCTGCTTCCCATATAACAGTGTCATTTCTCATAATCGCTGAAACCTTGGCCAAGGTCACATTTCACACTTGTTCACAATAGCTTCTTTCACACAGGGGGCACCCGCTCTGGGAGGATTTAAAACACGGGTGTAATCTCACTTTGTTAGACTCTGCATTGGACTCTGAATTAGACTTTGCATTTGATTCTGCTTTGAATTTTGCTGTACGCTGCCTTTAACCCGACTGTACAATAAAGATCTACAGAACGATTCCCTCTGCGCCTGTTCTTCATGCAACAGAACAGAAACTGACACTATCCTTAGAAAATACCAAACGAAATCATAGCTGACGGAGCTGCAAGAAACACAAATGTTCAGATCATTTCATATTGTCACATAAAGCTTAAGTCACTTTAGACTTACTCAGAGGGAAAAGGAACACAACTTTACTCGAGTAAGAGTACTGTTACACTGTACAGTATATTACTCGAGTAGGGGCAAAAGTATCATGTCTGAAAACTACTCAGAGAAGTACAGTTGTATTCAAAAGTTACAATCTAAATCATATGTAAGGATATTATTTTACAGTTTGGGCATTTTGGATTGGTAGATTCTGTAGTCTGCATTTGAAATGTTCTTTGCTGCATTTTTTTTTTTTTTTCTGGTGCTGTGCCTTTAAAAGATAAACTCCACGCTCTTGTTCCCAAAAGCAGTGGACGGAGCAGCTACGTCACCCACACACCCCCCTCCACCCACACACCCACCTCCACCCACACACCCACCTCCACCCCCCTCACCACCCCACACACCACCCCACCCCCTTCACACCCCCTTCACACACCCCCCTCCACCCACACACCCCCTGCACCCCCACCCCCACGTTGTTTACACTTGAACGGCCTCCGGGCAACGTGGCTGTGCTCCGCGTCCCCGCTGCGGGATTACAGTGATTGTGCATTTTCCTGCAGTTTCCGCTGGTGTTTTGTGGAAAGTACACCGTGTACTGTATCCTCTGCTTTATCCGAGGCGGTGCTGCCCTCGCGTGTCGCTGGACGGAGGTGCAGTGAAGCCGGGGCTGGTCCAGCTCTCCGCCCCGCTGCTGTTTGTGTCAGGCGGAACTCTGCAAACTGCGCTGCACCAAAGTGTGGCCCCAGTTCTGATCGGCCTGTGCTCTGTACGTACCCTCCACTTTTTCTAAAACTCTCGTGTTTCTTGTGAATAGTGCAGCTGCTTTTTTCCTCGTGGTTTTGTGCAAGTTTCTGTTCGCAGTTTGTTTTCTTCAGCGCACTCCGTCATTTAAAATGGCGCCAAAGATTAACCACTGTCGTATTTTTGTGAGGAAAACCTCAAAATTCTGCAGAGCCGAAACATAAACCACTTAAAAGCTTGTATGATACAGCGATCTGATGTTTAAATGTGTAAATGTAATATTTTGAGAGATTTCTAGAATATTATTGACCCCTAACCTTTGACAGGTTGCTCTAGTTTCATCAGGGGAGTGAACCATGAGACAACGCGATACGCGATGCTAACAAACATTAGCTGCAAGTAGTATGCTAACGGTAGAAGCTAACCAGTTCTAATGAGGTTTTTAACCTGTTATTGAGCTGCTGTCACATATGATCAACCTGTTCGAGTGTACATGATACTTTCAATTAGTATTTGAGCCAAATACTTTATAGCTGTGTTCCCGATTTAACGCAGAGAAAGAGCATGCTAAGTGGCATTAGCTAGTGCTAAACGAAAGCTAGCGCTTAGCCAGATTTACTTTGATGTGGTGCGTAGCTAAGGGCTAGTCCCATGTCACAAAGTGCGCTTTATGCTCGTAACTCCCCAGTTTAATCACTAAACGCGCGCTTTAAGGGTGCGTGTTTACGTGCACAAAGTAAAGAAGAGCAAACTACTGTAAATGTAGCTCCACGCGGACTATTTTAAGACTCGTGACACACTTGACAGCGTGTTGCATAATGTAAACAGCGCGAGCCTCCAGCTCGGCACAGTTACGTAATGCGGGGCACCGCTAAATACAGAACACACAATGATTTTATCTGGGATTTGTACCAGTTTGTGGTTTTCTCATATTGCAAAATTAGCTTTAGTTCGTCGCTACTTGTGTTTATACTTTAACGGAGCCGCTACGGCCTGGGCAGTGTTTACTCAGGTGCATGATGGGAAATGAAGTCCGAGACTTGCCAACTACGAACCACGAAAAACATTTATAACAACTGCATATTAGATTATTTTACCATTTACAATGGACATTTATACCATAAGAGATAATACTGTTGTTTTAGTATTTTCATTGACATTTTCCTGTTACGGAAACAATTGGATTTTGTTGACTGTTTGGTCTCTGCTTTCTTCTTAGCTGAGCTGTTATTTTTTATGATTTCTCCCTAATATGAATGAGTTGTTTCATCTGAATGAGCTGAATCTAATTTTCCCTGTTACGAGGCCATACATTAAAATGATTTTTCTGTGCAGGTAATTCCACGTCCCTGGTTTTTGCATTAAATTTGGGTGTCGCTCTGCGGACGACAATGATGAAGAGGAGCAGGCATCTGAGCAGCAGCGAAGACTCTGACAATGGCAGTGAGTACATACTGAGTCAAGCAGGACACTAGTAAAGAGAGCCAAAGTAAAGGGTCTGTATGTTGGTTTAGTTTGGCTCTGGCCTAAATTAGACTCAGAAATACTGAGTCAAAGTCCCAAACTAGTGAAACAGTTCTTTCTTTGTCTTGCTCTGATTTTACTTTACTAGCATGATTGAGTAATAGTATGTAGTAAAAGTAGGTGACCTTTTCGGGTTGTCAAAAAAATCAATATCCAGATAAATAATTCTAAAGCTAATATCTAGATTCTAGAAACATAACCGTCTTGATCTGTTTCAGAACGAGTATAAGACCTCATGGTGATGAATAAGAAACTACCATTGTGTGTTAAACATGAAATCCTTTTGTCTGTAGAGTATAGGCCCCTTTGCAAACTAGCAATAAATAATTATATGCACGAGCCATCATATTTGTTTGAATGGCTTACGCTGTTATCAGTCGGATCTTTGTAGAAGATATGAATTTGTTGTTTAACCAATTTGTAGTTTGAACTGGATATGACAAAAATACAAATGACAAATGTGTTGATGAAGATCTTAAGTGAAACTGGTTATGTACACAATGCAGGCAATGTCAGTTTGTGGTGTCCAGACAGGAGGAGGAGACGAGGACAGTCTCAGAGGAGGAAAAGGAGTTTGGCTCAGGTTAAGCAGGAGCAGAGCAGGAGACAGTTTAGGGACAGGACTCGAGTGTGGACTTCTACAGAGAAACAAACAGGTCGGCATGGCAACGAGGTTCACAGTCCACAGAGACTCGACAGTTTAATCATGCCACTTTTTCTTCTATTTTTAAAAAAGCATTCAGAGCTGACAATAGTGCTGTACAGACAATATATAAGATAATAAACAACATTCAAAAACACAACATGAACATATGGTAGCAGTACTACCTTAACTTTTCTTTAAGGTCAGTACTGTTTAAATCACACCTATTCTGCAAAATCATCTGTATTTGAAGTGGTTCGTGCATGTTGGTTATTTAATCAGAAATTGTAAATCCGGCAGTGCAGTGGGAAAGGGCATTACCTTCAACAGCCTCGCTCCAGATTGGCTCTTTAGTTCCTATGGAACCTGTGGTTGGAATTCCAAATATGGAACTCTGCTCCAAATTGACCCCTATAACTGCTCTGGAGTCGCACGCTGTGGGTGACGTCACGTTAGTTAGTTAGTCCATTGATTTACACAGTCTATGTTTAAGGCGTTTGAATTGTTTATGCCATATTTGTAAAAAATAAAAATAACTAAAGCGGCTGTCAAAGGAATAGGAAATGATTTGTAATTTTTGCAATATTTATTTTTATTTATTTTTGTCCAGGTAACTCCACCTGCTGGTCGCAGCATTCATCTCAACACAGACGAGGGACGGGACAGAAGCCCTCAGAGGTACAGTTGTCTTTTACTCAAGGGTGTCTTGCTCTAGAATGGGGAAAAAGTCCTCAAAATGTTGCGTATAACAGGAAGCATAGTATTTTGTTTTAAGTTGTTAATCACTATGGCAGTGGTCCTAATTTCTCATTATTGTGAAACCCATGGACAGTACAACCCTTACTGCAGTGACTGAGGTCTGCATGCTACACTTCAGACTCATGAATGTTCATACAGTATATTTTTGTCAGACTCTCATTTCCCAACTAGGAAGAGAAGAAAAAACAAAAGGACATCTCAAAAATACACGTAGCTGTGCTAACCCACAAATTAAAATAGACATTTTTGCGTTCACCTGTTTACTACACGACCATCATTACTAGGGGTGGGAGATACTGCTATACTTGTATGTATTTTTATTTTAGTAACAATATTCAGACAATATTAGGAGAAATGGAAATGGCCATACATGTCTTTTTAAATAACATACAAATATGTATGTCATACAAATATGACTTTATACCTTTATTTGGAAGTTTAGTTTACAACACATTTTTTTCCCTTTTCATCTGTAATTAGCTATTTTTTGCAGCAGGATTTTATATTAAAGTTTTTGTACTTTTTAAAACTCTCACAATATCATTAATAGCCTCTAACCACCACTGATGAATTACTCCATTTGGTTTGAGACATGAACGATTTGAGACACTAAAACTGTGGTCTCTGTTGAATCTAAGTTTGATTAAGTCTCTTATCTCTTGCCTGCAGTGAAAGGGCGGGGCATGAGATCTGACGCCCTGCTGCACTCTCAACCAATCAGATTAAAGCAAAACAAAACTACTATGCACACAATTGGTTGAATTTTAGTCGAACCAGATGTAAACAAGAAGCACTCGCTCACGTGACAAGGTTTAAGATAATTTATAAACATTAACTTTGAATGAATTACTATCTCTTAGGACAGTAACACAGAGATAAAAAACAGAGGAACAGATACAGCAAACATAGATTAATAGTTCAGTAATCTGACGCAGCTATCAGTGTTTATAGCCAAGGCTGATTCACAGACAGCAGTCTCAGAAGGGCTTTAAAACTGTTCAGATTTCACTAAAAAACGGGGATTATTGTTGGAAAAAACTTGAAGAATTTGATCAGAGTCACATATCACTCTCTCTCCCCCTGCTCATCTCCGACTGCTCATCTCCCCCTGCTCATCTCCGACTGCTCATCTCCCCCTGCTTATCCCATACTTTCTCACTCTCCCGAAGAGGACATTCGGACACAGCTATGGTCTAAAATTAGATTTAAGTCTGGACACGTCAATTAAATAATAGTAACCCAAAGGAAGAGACAAACAGGAACAGATCGAGATAAAGATTATGGCGGGACATTATCGATGAGCCAGGCTTCAGAGCAATACAATGTGGAAAAGCCAAACAAAATGAGTTTTATTTTCGTCCATTTCTTGGCTGAAGATTTTTTCTGTTTGTGATGGGCTGATGATAGAAACACAGATAATCTGGGATTGCGTGAGGTCTGGGTAAGATTATGGTGGCACACATCATTTTAATTTGCATAATCTCACGTGTTGCCCCTTTTGATGATTTTTTTCTAATAAATTGAATCACATTTTTTAGAATAAGAAGAATTTTAGACCATGGGGGCCACCATAGTCTCTTGTATTAATGTGAAACACTAATGTTGTGAATATTATTTTATTCTCTGATCTGTTCTAATGTTGTTTCCACATCACAAACAGACCTGGAGTTGTGTTTTGTTTCATTCACACATTTTTAACACAAAAACCCTGCATATTTAGGCTGAGTTCTTCTCTCAAACTGAAAACACTCTGTTCCACCTTGTGATGTCATGTGGTAATACAGGAAGTGCTCCACTATGTTTTTAAACTCCATACACCTTCACTGGAATCATCTGGATTTTTTTCAGACCTGGAATTGCCAATCTCTACTGAACTAAAGGTAAAAGGAGCTGTTAAGTTGAAAAATACCACTTCATGACATCACATGTAGGAGATGTGGACAGACTAATGATAAAGTGTTACTCAAACATGTCTGAATGAAACAAAACGCAATTCCAGGTATGTTTTTGAGGAGGTAACAGCATTAGAACATGGAATAAAGTGATATGGAATGTTTAAGGAAATGGTTCTATTTTTCGTTTCTTCACTGGTATTGGTAAATATCGGTAAAGTCAAAATATTTATCAGTTTTGTAACTGAAAAAGCGAAATCGGTGCATCCTAGTTTCACAGGTGTTATGATGTTTTCCTTTTAAAATAAGTTTAAATGCATTTGTTGAAGTTTAACACACTTCTGCTTATGTCTCACACCTGGATATAGTTCCCTGGTTGATTCATTAAACTGTTTTTTGTTCTGTGTTCTCAGGTGTTCCGGACTGACCTGATTACAGCCATGAAGGTGCCGGATTCATACGCCCTGAACTCAGAGGATTTCTACTTCTTGGCCGACCCCTGGAGGCAAGAGTGGGAGAAGGGGGTGCAGGTCCCCGTCAGCCCCCACTCCATCCCACAGCCCCTGGTCAGGTACAGAGGAAATGACAGATTTATACTTTTTGTTGTTTTTTTTTTTTTTGTTTTTTTTTTACCACTTAGTTTGGTGGATCGTACTTGTGGTCAATATTTATCAGTATTACAGCAATTAAGTGTCAGTTTGCGAAAAAATTAAGGCCTTTTTTGCATGTTCTGCCTGTGTCTGGGTGAGTTTCCTCTGGGCACTCCAGGTTTCTCCATGAAAGTAAAACATGCACAACATGTCAAAGTCCTGACTTGAGTAGCTCAAGATCTGGAAATGGATCCTCGGGCCCTGTTGAGATTAAAATGACAAAAATGCATTGCAAATACCATACTATGCAAATAACATAACAACATAAGGTGCCACGAGTTAGACGCTAGTTGAATATAAAGTTCCCCTTTTTGCATAACGCGCTCCCTAAGCTTGCTTCATTCAGAGGTCCCAGCCACAGTCTGTATAAAGAAGCGGACGTGGAAGTGAGTGTGACGTCACCCGCAGCGTTCAGCTCCAGTCAAATGAAACTCATCGAGGCTAGAGCAGTTATGGGGGCCAATTTGGAGCCCAGTATCATATCATAGCAACTAAAGCGCCAATCCAGAGCGAGGCTATTGACGCCCCTTCCCACCCGCACAGCTGGTTTAGCAGGGTGCAGGCACTTAGCAACGTTGTCAAGCAAACCTGTTGCTAATGCTAGAGGACCTTGGGGAAAGAAGGCAGGATTTATCTGTTAATGTTCATGTCTTGATATATGGACACAGTAGTGAAATAAAAATACCAGGATCACGTAGAGCAGGCTAATATGCGGGACCAAAATGACAAATCTGATAGCAGTAGTTACAAAGAGAAGGGCCACAGTTTTTTAGTGTACAGTGAATTGGAGCCAGAGTCGATGGAGCCAGGAGCAAGCCCATGATCACTTCCTGTGAACGTGATTGCTAGCGCGTTAGCTGTGTCCATTTATATATACCGTTTATGGCTATTTTGCGAAAGAAAAAGTCTTCACTCAAATTTACACACGCTGAAAAAGCCATAACTTTTGTATGCTCAGAACAATGTCCTTTAATCCATGTCGCTGCTTCTGTTCTGTTGCGTGCTCCAGAGTGCTGTCGGAAAAGGGCAGGGAGGTGATGTTTGTGCGTCCCAAGAAGCTGATCCGGACGTCGGGCTCAGAGGCTCTGGGATACGTGGACATCCGGACTCTGGCGGAGGGAATGTGCCGATACGACCTGGACGAGGAGGACGTGGCCTGGCTGCATGAGGTCAACCACGAGTTCAGCGACATGGGTGAGACCAGGGCACGGTTTAAAATGAAACTTCAGACTTCTGTTAGTGTTTAAAGGAGCTGTACCCCATTTTTACTCTTAAAAACAGAACCAGTCCATTTTAAACAGTTTGCAGAGGTCCAAACTTACTCCTTACTTTCCTTATCCATTCCAAGCATTGTAATTATTCAGTGATAAATTTATAAGCACTCTTCACAACTTTCACAGTGTAGAGAGGAGTTTTGCTGTTGCTTTAACGCTAACAAAAACTAGCACGCTAACACACACTTCCATACTATTGTACAATAAAACTCTTCTATATCTAAATAGATGCAGACAGTTTGCAGCAGCCTTATTTTGACTTCAAGAGCTGCTTCTTTAAATACATTTGTATACAGTCCCACCCCAGTAAAGAAATTGACTAAGTGAGTGTGACGTCACCCACAGTGTTCGGCTCCAAATGAAGCTCATCAAAGCTAGCAGTTACAGGGACCAATTTGAAACAAAGTTGCGGTCAGTACTCCAAAGAGCCACTGTGGAGTGAGGCTGTTGAAGGTAATGGCCCTTCCCTTAGCAACGCTGTTAATCAAACCTGTTGCTAATGCTAGTGAGAGCGACCTTGGGGAAAGAACGCATCTGATTTGTCTGTTATTAATGTTTATATCTTGATTTATGGACACAATAGAGAAATAAAAGCCCCAGGATCATGGAGAGCAGGTTAATACGAACATTTAAGACCAAAATGATGAGTCTGAGAGCAGCAGTTACAGAAAGAGAGGGGCTCCAATTCACTTTACATTGATCCCATCCTATTTCAAACGCAGTGGCTAGCAGGTTAGCTATGTCCATTTATATATACAGTTTATGGATGAGACACATTTTGCTCAAATACACGTACAGCTACTCTAATGCCACAACACAATAACCCTGAAACGGATTATTCCATTTTGTGACATTGATGCATAAGAATATTGGGAATAACCCTGTAGATAAGCATGTGACTGTTGTTTATTTTTTTAACTGGTTTAAGAGGGAATTCTTATCTGGCCCTAACTCGGTGTCAGAGTGTGTCTTAAAGCACATATAGGCCACATATCGGTCTGAAGCTAGCTTAACTCCTCCCTCTCCCGTTAGCGTTGCCACATGTGGACGAGGCGTCGATGGAGCGTGTGCTGGAGGAGCTGGAGCGGCGTTGCCACGAGAACATGGCAGTCGCCGTAGAGACACAGGAGGGGCTGGGCATCGAGTTTGACGAGGACGTGGTGTGTGATGTGTGCCGCTCGCCCGACGGAGAAGAGAACAATGAGATGGTCTTCTGTGACAAGTGCAACATCTGTGTGCATCAGGTCTGTGTCAGGGCGAGCACCGACAAGAATCAGTATATCGATCTAATATGGCGGCCTTTCAGAAATATTCACAAAAACATATTAACTCAAAATGGCAAAAAAATAAATGATTGACTATTTTCTTCAATAATACACTTTAACCTCCTAAGACCCGAGCTCTTGCGTGACAGGCTTTATTAATTTCTCTTTATTATTTGGGCAGATTGAGACCTGATGAGTGTAAATACAAAGAATTATCTTTTTACATTATGTAGTTTCTTAGAAAAATTATGTAAAACAAATGTCCTCATATGTGGATATTTTAATCATTTTGATAAAACATTTGAAAAATGATTTGCAAAAACTATTAAGACCCTGAATACAGCAACATTTGTCCTGAATGTAAAAACTAAATGAGAAACAACAGTTGTGCCTCTTGGAACAATGTTGCTCATGTGAAGTGCTGCAGACAGGAGCAGGAGACATGAGTCTTCCTGCTCCTGTCTGTCTAATTCAATTCAAGTATTTATTGTCATTGTCGCAACGTCAGAACAACGAAATTGCATTTGGAGCATCCACATAGCATGTTAAGTGCAATGAAAACCCCATTAAATACCCCGTTAAATACCCAAGTGTAAACATTTGCACAGTATGACACCAGTATCAATTTTGCAGCAGCATAAAATAATGTCATTATCATTGATAAAGTGCAGAGACAAACAGACAGATGCCTGAGAATAGTGAAAATAAAGCAACAATGCAACCAGTTCAAAAACATTCTAAACTCTTAAAAATGTCTAAATTGAATACATTTGCATTGTTGCTGTTCTTGTTTGCTGTTATTCTTCTTCTAAAAATGTGCGTTGTCCACATATGTGGACGCCAGGTCCTAGGAGGCTACATATGGTTACTGAGGGCTTCTAGATATAATTGTTTTAAAGGTCCTATATTACACAAAATGGACTCTTGAGAGCTTTAAGCGATGTTATAATGTTCCCTCCTCAAAGACATACCTAGAGATATTTTGTTTCACACATTTGACTAACCCTTTACTATTAGTCTGTTGACATCACAGGGTGGTTTGGGGTTTGGAGATGTAAAGCAGATGTAGTTTTCAAGTTAACAGCTCAGTAGAGATTGGCATTCCAGGACTGAAATGATCTAAATGATTCTAGTGAAGGTGTATGAAGTTTAAAGTGGAGCACTTCATGTATTATCACATAAGAGTGTTTTTTGTTTAAGGGAAAAATCTGCCTAAATATGGAGTGTTTGTGTGTTAAACATGTGTGAATGAAACAAAACACAACTTCATTGCTTTTACAGTGGAGTGATATTTCCCTAATCTACCACCTCTCTCTCCTCAGGCCTGTTATGGGATCCAGAAGGTGCCCACTGGAAGTTGGTTGTGTCGGATCTGTGCCCTGGGGATCCTCCCGAAGTGTCAGCTCTGCCCAAAGAACGGAGGAGCCATGAAGCCGACGCGCAGTGGGACGAAGTGGGTCCACGTCAGCTGTGCTCTGTGGATACCTGAGGTGAGAGGGATTTAAACAGGAACAGTAAGTGAATGAGACACTTCCCTGATACTGTACGTCGGAGTCTGTGGCTAAATGTTTGATCAGTGTGTGTCCACTGAGCCGAATATCGCTCTCGACCACAGACTGTATAAAGAAGTGACTCAGTGAGTGTGTCGTCATCCACAGCGTTCGGCTCCAGTCAAATGAAGCTCATCGAGGCTAGCACTTAGAGTGCCCAATTTGGAGCAGAGTTCCATATAAGGATTATTTATTTATTTATAAATAAATATAAATATAAAAAATATAGCAACTAAACAGCCAATCAGGAGTGAGCCCCTTCCGTGGTTGGTTTAGTAACGCTGTAAATCAAATCGCCTTCCTTCCCCGAGCGACTTTGGGGAAAGAAGGCACTTGATTTTAATTATATTAATCGTGAGTTAGAGACAATAGCAAAATATACAAGGATCATGTAGAGTGATTAAATGTGAACTTTTTAAGACCAAAATGACAAGTCTGACAGCAGCAGTTAGAGAGAGGGGCCACAGTTTTTCAATAGAAAGTGAATTGGAGTAAGAGTCGGCGGTGTCAAATCACAGGTCAAGTCACTGACCATCCTAGAACACAGACTAATTAAGGCTCTCCTGTCCATATTTGCTGATATTGATCCAGTTTTCTTTCTTAGATGAGACATTTTGCCTTTTATTTGGAATGATATACTTTTGTGTGTATTTCATTCTGAATATTTTGCTTTCTTGTGGCTCCAGGTGAGCATTGGGAACCCAGAGAAGATGGAGCCGATCACAAACGTATCTCACATCCCCAGTAACAGATGGGCCCTGATCTGCTGCATCTGCAAAGAGAAGACAGGAGCCTGCATCCAGGTGAGGGGGATGGTTTTGTAGTTTTAGTGATCAATTTATTTATTATTGGAATAATTAATTCAGTAATATTATTTCACACGCCCAAAATGTGTAATGGTAGTGAGCTATGACATGTTCCACAGAATGGCATTACCGGTACATGCATCTGTCTCCATGGAGTAGGGCTGTAAGAAATAGCAATCAATCAATATCACTTTATTACACGAGGAGCTGTTTAAAAACATTGAGCAGTGAAGAAGTAACAGACCTCAGGACAAAGTGTCCCTCCTTCACGTTCTGCAGCATCACAGCAGCCTCCAGGGGGAGCCAGGGGAACTCTGGAGACAGGAAAAGCCCTCTATCGCAGTCAATTACCCTGTGCATAAAACAAAACACATGTTATATGCAGAGCGTATTCTGAAATGTCCCTGTGTGTCAGATGCCCTCCCTGCATCTCCTGTTTTGAAATGCATAATATTCTTTAGTAGTTCATGTTTTAGTCCTCCCTCAAATGCTAATGCTCTTGGGTGCGTTTTTAAAATGGAAACACTGAACAGAATCCTCCAATTAAAGCAAAACAAACCTAGATCTAAATGCCTTCGCAATGTCGTCAGAAAAGGCTCTAATTATAGATATTTTGCCCAAATCATTCAAGCCTATATGGAGACGAGAGGAGGATGTTATAGGTCAGTTAATAATGCAAGATGAGTAAGTTTAAGGCTACGCTGTGGGACATGTCTGGTAAAGCAGTAACATCTCCATAGAGACGAGCAAGAAGGTTACCTAGTGCTTCTTTAACTCTATACATTTCCTTGTTTCCATTCCAGTGCTCAGCCAAGAACTGCCGCTCTGCTTTCCATGTGACCTGCTGCCAACACGCCGGCCTCGAAATGAACACAATTCTGACTGAAGAGGAGGAGGTCAAATTTAAAGCGTTCTGCCCCAAACACTCAGGACTAGAGGAATCTGAAGATGGGCAGGACCCAACTGGGGATGGCCAAAGCCCCAAGAACTCCAAACGAACCAACAAACGAGACGAGGAGAGTGTCGCCGAAGCGGAAAAGAGGGTGAATCTACGGAAACTGAAGCTACAAGAGATGGAGGATGAGTTTTATAAATTTGTGGATCCAGAGGAGGTGGCAATGCATTTGAAAGTCGCTCGAGAAACTGTGGACTTCCTGTTTCAGTACTGGAAGCTGAAGCGAAAAGCGAACTTCAATCGACCGCTGGTGACGCCCAAAAAAGACGAAGAGGACAGTTTGGCGCGACGCGAACAGGAAGTGCTGAGGAGGAGGCTCCAACTGTTTACACATCTGAGGCAGGACCTGGAGAGGGTAGGTCGCTACAAGAGAACGTTACCAAAAACTCAAAGGAGTAAATAAAATGTGATACATGAACAGTGAAGGTTTGTCTCTAGATTATTTCATGTAAATTTAAAGTCAAAGGCTGTGTCTGAATTTTATTGGTGTTCGAATGACTAAGGAGTGAAAAAGTAATGCACTCAAAATTTCACACAATGCACCTTGAAAAGTAGCGGGCATCAGTGGTCACTAGAGCGGTCAATATAGACCACAATGCATTGGGAGAGTCAGAAAAACAACAGTGGACAGAGACGGGTCTTTAACTGTACACAACACTACTGAATGAAGTGGGTAAAAGTGCTGGTTTATCACACTGTTGATCCTGATTATGCATAAAACACTCTTAAATATACTGTTAGGGTGTAAAGGTGCTAGCATTAGCCGCTTAAGTGCAAGCTGTTAACAGAGTGAGAATTTCCACATCTCAGATTAAAAAAAATGAAGAATCCAGTGTGTTTGTGTAGATCCATCTTAACAAAAACTTTTAACTTTATGATTATTATTAGTCCATAAAGACTTGTGCCAGTCCAATCTGATCATTATTTATGACACAAGTCAATTTTTATCTGAGTTTAGACTTTAGACTTGACCCAGAGTCACATGACCTGAGTGCAGTGAGCTTTGTGTCTGAATCTCTGAAATCTATAGAGTGAACTCTATAGAGATTCAGAGTCATTGCATTGGCTTTGAAAAAAAGAATGAGCTCATGTCCCAGAGCCAGAGGGAACCACGAGTCATTTTGTCTATATCCATTATGTCATTGAAAGAGTCTCCAAAAGGAAAAGTGTTGATTAGACCTGTCACATTAACACTATACTGACTTATGGTTCAGTATGTGTCATGGAACTGTCATTTTTGGGTCAGTACACTGTGTTCCAATTTGTTATGCAAAAGATATTTTTGCTTTTTTATAAATGATGTTCTACTTTTGTCATACTGGAAACGTCATGATGTTTCAAAGCGTCAGACTAAAGCCTCCTCACTAGCTCTGTTCTCCTCAGGTGCGTAACCTGACCTACATGGTGACCCGGAGGGAGAAGATGAAACGCTCCATGTGGAGGATCCAGGAGCAGATCTTTCAACACCAAGTCCGACTGCTGGACCACAAACTGCACTCAGGTCAGTCCCTCAAACTCGCAGAAAACCACTTTCAATTAATTTTCTTTTGCTTTAATAAACCACTGAGAGCTCACACTAATGATTGGTCAAATTACATTAATGCAGTGCTTTTGATCAGTCTTAACACAATTTAAATTTCCAGGACAGACCGATATTTTGTTTTGACCGCCTACTGCCAAAAGAGTACACGCAAAGCTTTATATTAAGACTTTATTTTACACCTGTGCAAAGAGATATCTGCACAAAACATGACTACACCGCCCTCTGATGGGTGACATAACATGAGCTTATTCTAAACTGACACCGCCCTCTGATGGGGCAGAAACATGACTACACCACCCTCTGAAGGGGCGGTAACATAAGGGACTAAACAAGACTACACCGCCCTCTGATGGGTGGAAACATGACTACACCACCCTCTGATGGGCGGTAACATGACTACACCACCCTCTGATGGGCGGTAACATGACTACACCACCCTCTGATGGGCGGTGACATAATTTGGATCAAATGATCTAATGTATATCAGAGCTTATTCTAAACAATCTGACCCATATGGGTTTTTTCATGACTAATGCAATCTCTAATTATTACTTAAGGTCAGCAAACTTTTCTCCACCCAAAGACAGCAAAGTTGTAATGCACATTTACAGCACCAGAGAGCGCCACAATACAAGTACACATAGAAAACAAGGCAAATGAAACATGCCAGTTAACCAATCATAGTCGCCTATGTTTAACCGAGTGACATTTTGCCCCGTTAACCGTAATCATTCATTCCATAATTGACCCCATTTACCTCATGTTTTCTTTTTTCCACAGGCGACCCGTCGGCCAAAGACCTGGAGCGGCTGCTGTCTCTTGGCCTGGTCTCGTCTCAGTCCACTCTGAATCACTCCTCTTCCTCAACGTCCCGGAAATCCAAACATCACAAGAAGAAGAAACACAGGAAAAGCCGTGAACAGAGAGATTTAGCTCATTCAAGTCCATCTCAAAAAGCCACACTCCAAACCCATAGCCAAACTCATAACGATGTCACGTGTGAGGCTCTGGAGGCTAAATTTGAACTGCAAAATGAGGAAATCCAACCACAAAATGTTGAGCGAGATGTTGCCATAAAAGTTGAAGGCAAAAGAAATGAAGATGGTGAAGTTTTAAGGCATAAACGCAATCTCAAAAAGCAAGAAAAACGGAAAAAATCAACACAAAATGGATTCAAAGACCGCCAGTTGTCCATACACTTGGTAGACATTCGCCATAAGGATTCTGATAGCTACGTCATGTACGGAGACTGGGACGCTAATGATGCTAACGTGCGGCTAAAGGCTAACCCTATGGTTCCAAATGGGTTATCGAAGAAGCATCAAGCTAACGGCACGGCTAACGGGAGGAGTTGGGGGAAATTCAGGATTCCTAAACGGAAATTTGAGAACGAGGATTTGAACAAGCAGCGTAAGGCTATGCTAAAGCCGCTAACAAACTCGAAACAAAGACTGGATGGTGACTCTGATTTGAAACGTTGCCACGGGAATGAAGCTACGCTAACTCGACGCTACGATTTTATCCGTCGCGGAGTGCTAGCGTCCTGATAGCGAAAATGAGGTGTTCGACGTAGAAAAACAAAAAGCTCTTTACATATTTTGTGATAATGCCTAGAGTAAGCCAGAGGTGATATTTATTTTGTACGTTGCTACATATTTGGAATTATTTTGAGCTAGGATTATTTTTTCAATGTTAAAGATGTCAAGTTGCCATATGAGGCGGAAAAGTTCAGCGGTTTGGAGTGCGTTTGAATGAGTTTCACAGGCAACCACGAATCCAGGAAGGACTTGTTTTTTTTTTTTTTTTTTTTATTTAGACTCAATACTTTTTTTAAAAGGTGAAAATTCAAAAAATTGTTCATTCCAGTTAGAGATGAATTGGATGGCACATAATTTTGCCCCCAGTAGAGAGCGTCATTACCAATGGAACTTTTTTTTGTTTTTCTTTTGTATATTTTATCACATAAAACTGGTACCAGATTTCCACGATAAAATAATGAAAGGATATGTTTGGAGTGCTCAGAGCCCAGCCGGCCGATAGCGATGAACAATCTGGGAAAAAATGTGTAACTGTGTCCAGAAAAATTGACCAAAAGAAATATGAATTGACAAACTAATACAAAAATCACATTTCAGAACATTTGTACAGAACGTTTGTACAGATCTAAACTGCAGGGTTAGCAGGGTTAGCATGTGAGTTTTCAATGCTCGTACTTGATTTTTATTTCTCTAAAAATGAACTACGCGTTCACTTTAAACAGTTTGGTCCAAAGTTATTCCTCACTTACCTTATGCATTCAGAACATCCTAATTATTCACCATGATGAGTTTATAATTACTTTTCACAACTTTCAGAGACCAGAGCTGAGTTTTGTCATAGCGGTAAAGCTAACAACAACTAGCAGGCTAACTCGCACTTTCTCATTCTCAAACAAAAAATTATTTATTATTGGATGCAGACAGCAGACTTATTCTAACGTTCAGAACAGCTTACACAACACATCTGCACTGTGAAAGACACATACATGGGGCAAATCTGGTACCACAGGACCTTTTTTTTATAGCTTTTTTTTTTTTTTTTGCCAGCCCAATTCATTTTTACTATTCAAATACTTTTCAGTATTATTGCACTGGTTCTTGGACCTTCTACTACATGCACAAAGTTTGGCTTGGATTTAATCTTTTGCAGTTGGGATCTTTGGATAATATTAGTCTTTGTGTTATGTCATTACTTATATTCTGACTTTAACTTAAAACATAGTGTTAAGAAAGGTCCTGTATTCTGATGGATGCCTCACTCAAACTCACTTTAAACTGAAACAAGCCTCTTATTTTCTCAAGTGTGATTGTAGTTTGGGACCATAAGCTCAGATGTAAACCAGCCCTGTTTCCACTGCATTATACAGCTCATGCTATTAGACAGAGCTATACTTTAAATCTTTAAATTATTTTCTAAGCAAATTTTAGTAGTTTTTTTTTTTTTTTTTTTTTTAAGTAATCAGGACGTATTTTAGAGTTTCATCATTTTGTTTTAAATTTTAAGTGTTACTCTGGTATAGTCTTGCATTATTTTAATTGGACGAAAATACTCCAAAAATTACTTTAAAAAAAAATAAGTTAATAAATATATTGGTGCGGCAGTAACTCCATCAGGTGGTGGTTCAATTCCATGCAACTGGCAATGTATACTGTGGTGCCCTTGAGCAAGACACTTCAGTTATCTTTATCAATGTGTTGCTGTGGATTGTAGAAGGCAAATGAATATGCATATGCTAAAATCATTACAGATTAAAAAAAAAAAATTGGTCTGAAATGACCAGTACTTATGTATCTGCATTTATGGCATTGTTCAATCAAAAGTGTGTAGTGTAGTTTTGTGTTAGATTTTATTTAAACCCATTTTGGTCCTAATTTTTATTTTAGCCAATAAACTGCTAATAAACCATGATCTGACCCATATAATGTGGAAACGGGGCTTGTGTGTTTACCATAGACTGTATAAAGAAGTGGACTAAGTGAGTGGGACGTTGCCCACAGCGTTCGGCTCCAGTCACATGAAGCTCATCGTGGCTAGAGCGGTTATAGGGGCCAATTTGGAGCCGAGTTCCATATTTGGAATTCCGAGCACAAGTATCATAACTGAAGAGCCAGTCAGGAGCAAAGCTGTTGAAGGTACCACCCCTTCCCACTGCGCCACTGGTTTTAGCAGGGAGCGGGTCTTTAGCAACGCTGTCAATCAAACCTGTTGCTAGCAGTAGTGACCTCGGAAAAGGAAGGCGTCTGATTTGTCATTAATGTTTATATCTTGATTCACGGGCAAAATAAAAATGCAAGGATCATGTAGAGGGGGTTAATACAAACATTTTAATACACCAAAATGTTGAGGCTCACTGAATCGCTGGAACCGGAAGCACATGCTCATGCTCACTTATTTGGAATGTGTCAGCACGTTGGCTATGTCCATGTGTATATACAGTCTATGGTGTTGATGTATTTTTGGAAATAATAGTGTTAATCTTCAGGCAGGAGTCACAGGCTTAAATCAGTCTAGGACTTGTCTCTCTGCTTCAGACTTGGATGTTGTGAATGACGTGAGCATTTAGCCGTAGCTGAACTTGTGCCTAAACTTTTGTCAATGACGCGTTTGCACTACGGAGCGTCCGCCGTCGACCTCCGCCGCTGCTCTACTGCTGTTATGCAAGTCTGTTCTGTCTTGAAATAAAACTGGAAAACAACTTTTGCATTCTTTTAAAAAAGAAAACAAAAACTTTATGATGGAGGTTGCTGTTCACATGGTTGAGAGGTGGGCAGAGGAGCTAAATATGACACTACTACTACACTACTTACTGTACAACAATGTCTACATCCACACTCTGAATCAGTGAGTGAAGCACGAAACTGTTACTCTGAGCAGAGAGAAGATGCCACCGGCTGTGGACTTTTAAGATTATTTAACTGAAATGTAAACTACAAACAAGTCAAATGGACCATGATCAGAAAGATTTTTTTTCTGCCTTCACATCATTTTTATAAAAATAACAAAAAAAAGAGTGCACATGTAAACTAACCTAATCTGATTGGATGGCTGTTTTATAATATAATATTACATATATAACAACTACACCCCATAAATATTGAGGCCTAAAGCACCTGACCTGAGAGGGAGGAGAGGGCCCTCTGTTCTCTCTGTGATCAGAGCGTCTGGAAATAAGTAAAAGTATTTCTTTTTGGAGAGTGAACTCTAACCTCTTCTTAGAGTTGATACTTCATGTGTTAGTGTGAACCTGTTTATGGGCCTCACCTCCAGCCTCGTGGAAGAAACAAACACCAGGACTCAGTGGTAAGTCTGCATGCCCAATGAATATTTATTTATAACCACTTTATCAAAAATAAAATACAAAATAATTTAAAAACCAACATAAAAGTAAATTAACGCTGTACACAGCCGATATGATACAAATGAATGAACAGAAATAATTACAGATATTTACACAAGCTGCGAGTTCCACTCTGGTCATGAAATGTAAATAAATAAATCCATGTATTTGATCAGTTATTAACACATAATAAAGGCTTTTATAATGTACAATACTGCATCTTTTATTTCCCTTTGAGTTCACTTTAAATCCAGCAACTGTCCAGAAAATATCAAACTAAGCTAAACTAGACCAGAAACTCCGTTTGAGATTAGACCTGGTCGGTCCTGGTCCAGTCCTGGTCCAGTCCTGGTCCAGTCCTGGTCTAGACCTGGTCCAGTCCTGGTCCAGTCCTGGTCCAGTCCTGGTCCAGTCCTGGTCCAGTCTTGAGTCTGGTAGTCTTGGTCCTGTCTTGGTTGAGTCCCGGTTGAGTCTTAGTTGAGTCTTGTTGTAGTCCCGGTTTAATCATGTTTAGATCAGGTTTAGACGTAGTTTGGACCTGGTTTCGGTCTCTACATAAAGCTAGCATATAAAGTTAGCATAATAGCTCGTAGTATATAAAGTTTCAAGTCATAATTATAACAAGATGCTAACACGGGCGTAGTGTGTTTTCGAAATCAGTCATTGCCTCATATTAGTTACATTTTGCTGTTTGAACCACACAATTTGAAATAAAATATTTGGCAAACATTTAAAACATTTAAACTGTATTTTTTTCTTGCACCATGCTAATCTGAACACTGGAAGAAGTAGCTATGGTATTTTTCAAAAAGAGAAATTATGAAATATTTGAATTACAAACTCATAACGACCCAGGCCTGGACAGACAGGACACATTTTTAGTCAATTGGACGTTTTATGAAATTGGGGCAGAAATCTTTGGGGGACCATGGGCCATTCTAGGGGATGCTAGGGCCCCCAGGAGCCCCCCATGGCACCGCCCCTGTTTAGAACAACTATATACCATAACAAAGATATGACCATTTTGAGTTTTTGCTGAAAACCTTTACATCATTAGCCATTTTAAAGCGTCTTCATTGTATGTAGTTGCACAGCTCTGTGTTTACGACACAAGAAAAAAAAAATCGAAATATGATTATTCCGTCTCCATACTTTTTGTATTAGTGGCGCATGTAGCTCGTATGAACAAAATGTGAGTGAGTGTGTAATGTAAGTGTGTAAGTTGTATCCAGGCCTTCCATGTCAAATACTTTCCCCTTTCCTTTTCCAAATGTAAAAGGTGTAAAAGTAAAACCACGACAGAAGGTCAGAACAGATTACCCCCGGTCAGAATACAACGGCCTCCACTAAGACGTCAGCAAATCGGAACAAAGGAAGCAGGAAAAACTCCTGGTCAGTCCTGGATAACTATTAGTAAAACATCGTTCCATGTGATGGTGCCAGTGTAAACAGAGAACACTGTACATGACAAAAAAGCTTCAGATCATAGACTGTATAAAGAAGTGGACTCTGAGTGTGAAGCGTTCAGCTTCAGTCAAATGAAACAAATTGCTTAGCAACTCTGTCAATTAAACCTGTTGGTAATGCTAGAAAGAAGGCGGCTAATTTGTCTGTTATTAATGTTCATATCTTGATTTACAGACACAATAGTGAAATAAAAACCCCAGGATCATGTAGAGGGTTAATATAAACATTTTAAGACCAAAATGACGAGTCTGACAGCAGCAGGGACAGAGAGAGGGGACACAGTTTTTCAGTGTAAAGTGAACTGGAGTCAGAGTTGATGGAGGCGGAAGTTCGCCCATGATCACTTCTTGTTTGGAACGCGGCAGCTAGCAGGTTAGCTATGTCCATTTATATATACAGTCTATGGTTCAGATTTAGAGTAACACTGTTTAAACTATGACTAAAGCCTGTGTAGTTTTTGGCTGCTCTGATAAACAGCAGAGACTCGGTAGCTGCCCATAAGTGCCAACGCACTGTACAACAGTACACTACTCATGTACTGCTTTAAATACTAGTACTATTACTACTACCACTGTTACTACAACTATGGCATCAAAGGGGCTATATGTAATCTGGTATTCAGGGGAGCTATTGTGGAAATCAGTTCAGAGTTGAATTATAGATGTTTATAAAAAACTATATGAATTGGAAAATTCTAGAACTGGAAAATGTTAGAGATGCTAGTTCACAGTATCCTGATTTTAAATGCTAAGTATTATATGCAGAGGTGGGTAATAATCTGTTTCAGACCCTGTACTTTTACTCTTACTCAAGTAATATACTGTACAGTGTAACAGTACTCTTACTTGTAGTAATAGTACTTTTCCCAAATACTTTTTTAGTCTTACTTCTTAGACCACTACTTTGCACTTCTACTCGAGTAATAGTACTGTTATTGTATAATAATATTACTCAAGTACATTTTGGCTACTCCACCACCTCCAGGGCTGTGGTCCTGTCTTATATCTTATATAAATCCATTGTTTCCTAGTCCTCCCCCTGCAGGTGTAGTCTAGTAAGTGCAGTTTGGGGCAGCTACAGAGTTAAGTAATAGTTTTGAGAGCTTTGGCCCCTTTTCAGTCGACCAATTGAATGGCAGCACATGTCATTAGTCCAAAAATAATGTATTTATTGACTACAGCCCCGCCCACCTCTGATTATTAAGATAAATAGATAAATAAATAAATGAATAATTAAAAAAATCCCTGTTGGTAAAATGCCCAGATCAGATACAGCCCGGTGAAAGCTTGTTTCACGTCATTATCTTGGCTCATGGTCACGTCCACCTTACGTCTCGTCTCTTTAGGCACAAAAGGCGTGTCCAGTTTACATGATTGTTTCATTTCCCCTTTTTTCCTATTGAGAAATATGAAGCACACACATTTTTACAGAGTCAAAGCATCAAAATAAATATCTTGATAATAAATCTGGCTGTACACGAAGCCTCCCCTGCCCACATTAGGTCCACGGGGTCAGGGGTCAAGGGTCAAGGGTCAGGGTGAGGGGCGGTGTCTGGGTCATTTGTTGGCGTTTTCTTGTAGTGCATCTTGGGTATAAGACAGTATCTGGGTCCTGTGTCTGCATGAGCAGGGAGTCTCTTACTGTCTGTCCTGACAGTGGATATAAAGTACAGAGCCATGAGCCATATCATTATGACCTGTGTCTGTGGCCTCCTGGTTCACGCAGCATTTTCAGGACTTTTTCACATTCACAAGATGTTCTATTTGTTTTAAATTGGTAACTGCTATGGTAACAGCATTGATTTCTCATGATACTGAAATCCCTGGATAGAATCACCAACCGACCTGGACTAAACCAGGACTAACCCAGGTCTAAACCCGGACTAAACCAGGACTAAACTAGGTCTATTCAAGGACTAAACAGGGACGTATGCTTCTGATTACAGAGCAAAAACACCACACAAAAGCTGCTCTAAACCAGACTAAACCAGGACTAAACCATGTGCTAACTTTGGTCTAACCTAGGAATCGTAACACAGGTCTAAACTAGACTTAATTAAGAACTACACCAGGACTACACCAGGACTAAACCAGGACTAAACCAGGTCTAAACCAGGCTTAAACCAGGCCTAAACCAGGACTACCAAGACTAAAGCACCGCACAGTTTTGGGAATAAACTTTGCCCTTCGACCTGTTCCTTGCTCCTAATATCTCCCATAAATTATAAGGAAAGAAACTGTCATAACTGTCTGCCTCATTGGAACATTTGAAAGTTGGCAGTTAGATTCCCACTAGTACTGCATACCGGTGTGCCCTTTGGCAAGACACTTCACCCACATGGCCTATGTATAAATATCTACTCAGAAATTGACAAATAATGAACCAAATTCTGTATCAGTGTAGAAAGCGCTATAGTAGCTCTATATGTGGCAGACGTAGCATTATCACTAATATTAACAATGCACTGCTCAGTAAACAAGTTTTTGTCTTTGACCATCTCTCACCTGCAAGACGTATATCAGGGTTAAACCAGTCACTTCATCTATAGACTACAGACTAGTCCTGTTGTTGCAGCTCATGTTAAAATGTTTTGTTTATATAAAGCTGTTGCAAAGTTACTGATAAAATAAAAATTCTTAGCATTACTCTTAGATCAGTTAAAGGTGCATTATGTAACTTTTCTGGTGGTGGTCTGTCTCTATGGTGACCTTATTGCTTTGCCTGGAATGTTCCACAGCATGACATTAAAGCTGCATCATTTACCCAATTACAGGTGTTTCTATTGTTTAAAAATATGCATTTTCGCTGTGGGCCGACTCGCCTCTCCATAGATCTAACTTGGACAGCTGGAGTCGCGTCACCTCCTTGTCCTTGAGCGAGGCTGTTGAAGGTAATACCCCTTCCCGCTCGCACCACTGGTTTAGCAGGGAACGGTTACTTAGCAACACTGTCAATCAAACCTGTTGCTAACGCTACCGAGAGTGACCTCTGGGAAAGAAGGAGTCTGATTTATCTGTTATTAATGTTCATATCTTGATTTACAGACACAATAGTGAAATAAAAAAACAGGATCATGTAGGGCGAATTAATAGAAACATTTTAACACCAAAATGATGAGTCCGACAGCAGCAGTTACAGAGAGAGGGACCACGGTTTTTCAGTGTACAGTGAATTGGAGCCAGAATTGATGGAGCCAGAAGCTCATGATCACTTCCTATTTGGAACACGGTGGCTAGCAGTTTAGCTATGTTTATATAAGCAGTTTATGACACAGACAGACTAGTTTAATCTCGTACTGTGGAATATTCTAGGCAAAGCAATGACATCTCCATGGAGACTAGCAGATGGCAAACACTCTGAAAAGTCATGTAGAAGATAAGATATGTTCAGTTTGTTCTCTGCTCTGGTATCGCTTGGAATCTGACATCGAAACATTCTCAAAAGTATCGATCCAAAAAAGGGCATTAGCCTCTGCAGGGCATCGTTTAAGGTGAACTATCTGCTGAGCTTAGCCGAGCACTTTCCCTCTTTGGAGCACGCTTTGGCTCTTTGTGGATGAAACAGACCCGACCTCGCCTGGCGCCCGCAGCAGTTCTCTGGGTGGTGGGAATAGAACCTGCGACTTGGCGGAGATCCGGAAAAACTGGGAGGGGAGTGGCTTCGGTTCATCCCGGGCCGAGAGGGGGAGGAGCTGACGGAGCGCTGCAGGGAGGAGGTGCTCCGAGGGGAGGCCGAGGAGCTGCGGTGGTGGTGGTGGTGCAGAGGAGAGGTGGTCAGGCTGCACAGCCCAGAACGAGAGCCTCCGATGGGGCTACACGAGCGAATATACTGCCCCCCTCTGCTGGAGCCCTGGACCAGCTGAGCCAGGCAGGACAACAGCTCGGCATCCGACGTGCTGGAGGTACGGATGCGGAAACGCCTCATTCTGAAGAGAGAGAAAGAGAGAGGAGGAGAGATGGAGAGAGAGAGGAGGATAAAAGAGAGAAGAAGAGAGGAGGAGGGGGGTAGAGAGGAGGAATTAAAAGAGGTTGAACCAGGGACCTTCTTGCGAAACATTATACAATTGTCCTATTTCATTTATAAATTGACTGTGATATTAAAGGTGCACTATGTAACTTTTCTGTTGGAGCCTCTGTAATCTGCTTGTCTGCACTGTTTTGCTTGTAATGTTCCACAGTATGGCATTAAACAAATCTATCTTGCATTTATTCTAGAAATTGACTGATACAGGGTTAGGGTTTTTTCCTCTAGTCCTCCAGACCCCGCCCCTTCCCCCTCCACTCTCCTCTACCACTTTAATCATATGAAAATCCTAAGGTACATGTCCCCACCCCTCACCTGCATGTACCTGAGCACTGTGGTGCTCAGGTACATGTCCCCGCCCCTCAGGTACATGTCCCCGACCCTCACCTGCTTTCCGCTGTGGTACGTGTGGGTGGCTTCCCCGGTGGCGGTCTGGGGGTGAACTGCCCCGGGATCTGCTCCGTGGACGACCCGGGAGAGTGAACTGGACGCGGGATCCGACTCTTCCGGGACAGGGGGCTGGAGGAGGAGGAGAGGGACGGAGCCTCATCCCCCTGTCTGTCTGAACGCGACCCCAGCAGGGAGTCCTCATCCTGGGACCGATCCGACCCAGAGGAGAGGGGGTCCCGAGTGACCAGAGAAGCCACGATTTGTGCTCTGCGGTCGGACAGCGATGGTGAGGCCGTGGGCGATGGGACGTTGTTGTTATTGTTGAAATGTGTTGCTTTCTTTTGGAGGAGCTTTTCTTTTGCTGAGCCCGGAGCCGCGACTTCGAACAGGCTGGAAGGCTCCAAAATGGGTATTCGGCTTTGTCTATGATGTGGCTCTTTCCTAACAGCAACGGGAGAGTAAGACAGTGGACTTCTGGGTTTTTCCGGTACAGATAAGTCACTTTTTTTAGAATCTTTGCTGTTGTTTTGAGTGACTTTCGGCACAGGGGCCATCCCGTTGGCGTTTATATCTTTGACAGGACTGTGTGGGGATTTGGGAGGAGAAAGAGGAGACAGAGGAGAAGTGACTCTGCTCCTGGCTGGGCTCTGAGCTGTAGTTTGTCCCTCCTTTGGCACCGTAGTTTCGGTTGGAGGTTCATTTTTGGCTCGGTCCCGCGGAGAGGACAGTTCAGGAGATTCATCGTTGCCGTGTTTCTCCAAATTGAGGCACTGGGGGGCACTGTCCGACCCTGCTGTCAGCTGCAGAGACAGAGATGGTCATTATAAAGGGAAAAGCAGATAAATGTAGAGTTTTGTACGGCAGGGTTCCTACGCATTTTTGTTCTGTTTTGACAAGAGCTTTGGTTTACAGGGAAATTTAAAAATGCACTATGTAACTTTTCTAGTAGGGTGTCAGCCATCAGCTCGTCTCCATGGAGATGTTATTGAATGTTCTAAAGTATGGCATTAAATTGATCTAGCTTGCACTTATTTCATTGCAATTCATTTTACTGTTCCAAAATACCTTTTAAAAGCAGGGTCGCCTCTCAAGAGATGTGACCTGTAACTCGGCCTTGTGGCGTGACCCGTTTGTCTCCATGGAGATGCCTACATCTTGTGCCATACTGTAGAGTGGAAGATACCAGGCAAAGCAGTAGCATCTCCATGGAGACGAGCAAGTGACCAGAGAAGTTACACAGTGCGCATTTAAACTGCTTCACTCCACAGTGCACCACCAGATGAAGTCCTTTCGCCCTCTGTGGGCAACAGGGCATTTTTTTTGCTTAAAATTCACAAATGTATAGTTTTAACTTGTTTTCAATATTTATAGATCATCTGGATTAAATACTGAGGCTTAGGTGCCCAAACGTAGAAAGTCCACATAACATCACTTAGACCTTTAAGAACATGTCTAGAAAAACATCTTTAATAAACACCAGAATGATGTAAATTGTTTAAATATTTGTAAAGTCCAATCCCAAAGTGCGTAGGAGCCCTGGCGGTCGCTGCTAAAGTCGTGTTGCTGGTGAACCACAACATTCAATAGTGTTGAAGTCCGGCAGCAAGAGCTGGAAGCTGAAATTTCAAAGTATATACTGTAATAAAAGCTCATAAGAACAAAAGGATGAAAATAAACAAATGGAGATGATGTGGAGAGCAAACAGTGCATGCAGTGGAACATAGCTACCACACACAGATAAGGCAGTGCTAGGCTCACAGGGCCGGGCGCTTCAGGGAGGACAGACAGAGGAAGAGGTAGAGAGAGAGAGACAGGAAGAGCAGCACAGACAGGCCAAAGACCATCTGAAACAAAGACACGTGCATTACCTCACAGGCTACGCTAACATGCTAACGCTAAGGTCAGAGGTTAGACACACACTGAGCATGCTCCGTCTGTAGCTAAACAGGAGACAGGACAGAGGAGAGGAAAGGACCAAGTCTGGCTCTCACTGTATCCAATGAACTCAAGGAAGATCTGAGTTTTACTGTCTAAGCGTGAACGTGCAAAGTGTGGCCTGAAGGTCAAAGCTAGCTAAACGAGTTTTTGTGAAGCTTCACCACAGACTGTATATATAAATGGACTAGCCTCCGTGTCCCAAATAGCAAGTGATCATGGGCGCGCTTCGGGCTCCATCGACTCCAATTCACTTTACATTGAAAAACTGTGGCCCCTCTCTGTAATTGCTGCTGTCAGACTCGTCATTTTTTGTCTTAAAATGTTCGTATTGACCCTCTACATGATCCTGGTTTTTTTATTTCACTATGGTAAATCAAAATATGAACAGTAATAACAAACAAATCAGGCGCCTTCTTTCCTCGAGGTCCCGCTAGCATTAACGACAGGTTTGATTGACAGCGTTACTACGCCATTTTAGCAAGAGGCCTGAGGAACGCCATAGTCTGGACACCCCTGAATAAAATTGCCGCATGCGTCTGAGACAGAGAACCTTAAAATGATCCTATTTCTCAGTATCTGGCCTTTGAGAAACCCGACAACGGCATCAGGTTTGGCACAATCAGGTTTGAGAGCCAGACTTTAGATTCATTAGTTTGTTAGTACATGGTCCAGTCTCCTTCTACTCTCTATGAGCAACACAAGGACAGGAGCAAAAGTAAAACAAGCAACAAAATAAAACGCAAAATAAGACAAAAAAAAAAAAAAAAAAAAAAAAGAACACAAAAAACATAAAAGTGTGCAGTGTCTTAGGATTAGGAAAGGAGACGAGGAGAGAGAGAGACGAGGAGAGGAGTCAAGGAGAGAGGAGTCAAGGAGACGAGAGATAGAAGAGAGGAGACAACGAGAGAGGAGACGAGAAGAGAGGAGTCGAGAAGATGAGAGAGAGAGATGAGGAGAGAGGAGACGAGGAGTCGAGGAGACAAGAGAAGAGATGCGAGCAGAGACAAGGAGAGAGGAGATGAGAGAGAGAGAGTGGAGACAAGGAGAGAGGAGGTGGAGACGAGGAGAGAGACCAGAGATGAGAGAGTGGACAAGAGAGAGGAAAGAGGAGGCAGAGATGAGAGAGAGAGTGGACAAGAGAGATGGGATGAGGAGAGAGACATGAGAGACAGAAGGAGGAGGAGACGAGGAGAGAGGCGAGAGGACGAAAAAGACAAGGAGACGAGGAGAAAGGAGAAGAGAGCGAGGAGGAGGGAACCAGGAGATGGACAAGGAGACGAGAAACGAGAGGAGACGAGAGAAAGAGAAGAAGAGGAGACAAGGAGACGAGAGAAAGAGATGAGGAGACAAGGAGACGAGAGAAAAAGGAGAAGAGGAGACAAGGAGACGAGAGAAAGAGGAGACGAGGAGGAGGGTCACCTGTTGGAGTTGTGCTCTGGTGATGCGAATGACTGAGGGAAACTTGGTGGCTCCGTGGGGGACAGGAGGCAGTTTTCGGGGGGAGCGGGTGGTACCATGGGGACTGCGGGCGGTGCCAGAAGGGCTTGGGGCAGTACCAAAGGGACTGTGGGCGGTGCCAGGAGGACTGTGGGCGGTGCCTGAGGGGCTGTGGGCGGTGTCAGGAGGACTGTGGGCAGTGCCTAGAGGGCTGTGGGTGGTGCCAGGTGGGTTGTGGGCGGAGCCAGGGTTGGTGGGGGTGGAGTGACTGCGGGTGAGGCCTGGGACGTGGGCAAAGAGGAGGGGTTCGGACACAGAGGTGAGAAGAGGAGGAGAAGCAATCTCTTCAGGGAGAGAGGGAGGAGAGACTGGCTGCTACAGGAGGGAGGAGAAGAGAATGAGTAAGAAGGGGAGAAAGGAGGAGGGGAAGAGAGAGAAGGAAAAAGAGAGGGATATAGAAAGAGAGGGAGAGAGAGGAGAGGTAGAGAGGAGAGGAGACAGGAGGTGAGAAAAGGGGGAGAGAGAGGGATAGAGAAGAGAAAGAGAGTAAGGGGAAGAGAGGGGAGAGGGACGAAGAGAGAGCGGAGGGGAGAGTGACAGAGAGGAGGAAAGGAGAAACAAAAAAGAGATAAGATTAGAGAGGAAGAGAAAGAGGGATATAGAAAGAGAGGGAGAGAGGAGGACAAACAGAGGGAGGTAGAGAGGGGAGGAGAGAGAGGGAGAGAGAGGGGAGAGAGGAAGACGGGGTCAGTGAGGAGTATAGATAAGAGGAAAAAGAGAGAGGGAGATGGGGGGAGAGAGGAGGAAATAAGGAGAAAAAGGATGAGAAGAGGAGAGATAGTGGGGACAGAGGAGAGATGGGGAGAGAGGGAGATGAAAGGGGGAACAAGAGGGGAGGAGAGAAAGGCAGGAGGTGAGCTGCTGACGACCATTAGAATATCAGATCTATCATATCTGGTCCTGCTGTGTCATTTGTCTACAGCTGAAATCTCTTTAAAGAGGAAGTATTTACTTCTATGGGGTTTTAACTGTAACACATAACATATTTATTATTAGATTATTAGATTTATGTTTCCTTTTATTGTTTTGAAAATGCTATATTCACCCAAAACAACCTATTAACATGTTTTAGAAGTTTCACTTTTGTTTTTGACACTCTGAGTCCCCCCTCCCCTTGCTCTCTGTGCTAAGTCACTCCCCCTTCAGAGCACTAGCACAACACAATCAGTTGCATCCCACTAATGAAACAACTGCACATCACATCAGGTTTTCTCAAGTTGTTGTGTGCAGTTTTGTATCATGTTGTTGTATATTTATGGAGAATTGTCACGTGGGAGCATGGGTGACTTAGGCTTGTGGGCGGAGCCTTCGTACAGGCTTGTACTGCTAACCACAAGGAGGGTTCGAATAGAGAGAGATCTCTAGATTACTCAAACATGCATGGATTACATCTAAAACCTCTTCAGGCATGTTTTTAATGAGGGAACAGTGTTAGAACATGGGACATACTTATTATTATTATTATAATTATTATTATTACTTTAGAGGACAGTGATGGATCATATATGCCTAGGCTAAGGGCTTTCATTCAAATATCAGGAAAAAGTCAGTGGGATTCGCAACAAAATCAACTTTAAAACAGCGGCATAGTTTGTAGGACTTATGCTCAGCTACTGGAGGTTTCAGAGCGTAGAATGTGATGATGTCATACTCTCAGATGGGGTCAGGGGTCAGACACAGTTCTACTGATTACACTGGACTTTACCATTAAATATCCAAAAGGTAAATTCACAAATGAACCTGATCATTTCTATTGGAGACTAGACCTAAGAACTCACTGTCTTACAACCACAGACTGTATATATAAATGGACATAGCTAACCTGCTCCTCCACATTCCAAAAATGAAGTGATCGGCTCCAATTCACTTTCTATGTAAAAACTGTGGCCCCTCTCTCTGTAACTGCTGCTGTCAGACTCGTCATTTTGGTCTTAAAATGTTTGTATTAACCCGCTCTACATGATCCTGGGGTTTTAATTTCACTATTGTGTCTCTAAATAAAGATATGAACATTAATAACAAACACATCAGCTGCCTTCTTTCCCCAAGGTCACTGCTTTTAGCGTTAGCAACAGGTTTGATTAAGAGTTGCTCAGCGCCCACTCCCTGCTTAACCAGTGGAGCGGGCGGGAAGGGACGTTACATTCAAGAGCCTCGCTCTGGATTGGCTCTTTGGTTGCTATGATAATCTCAGTTGGAATTCTAAATATGGAACTGGGCTCCAAATCGTCCCCTATAACTGCTCTACCCTGAGCTTCTTTTGGAGCCGAACACTGTCAGTGACGTCACATTCGCTTAGACCACTTCTTTATACAGTCTATGGTTACAACACAAATCAGCATTTTGACAATACACATATGAGCTGTCCCCATCTGTGTTAAATATGATTGGCCAATAGAATGTGGTGATGTCGTCTGAAACCCAGCGATGGAGAGCTGACTCAAAGTTCAAACCTACAGAATATGCCATTAATCAAATCAACAAAAAAATAAACCTATTTAAATGAACCCAATGTGTTTAAAAGGTAGAGCAAATGAAATGTGGTCACTTAAAATACAGCAGATCTTCTTGTGCCATGCCAGGGTAAAAAAAAACAACATTTTATGTTAACTAAAGTAAAGAAGCAGATCTTAAACTATAGAAATGCATCAGTTTGAAATCATGACATGGGTCTGTATACAGCATACTACAACATTCATAATGTTTTATCTGTATTTTTGAGTGCAAAAAAGAGCTAAGAATCTATTTTACATTTAAAATCTACCAACTCTGAAGGATTAATAGTAACGTCTTATATTTAAGTAGCAGTACGGGACATTACAAACCAAACTAATTTCAATATAGCAGAAGGAGTAAGTTTAAATCTGTCAACTGGACAAATCACTGTAAGAGTGAGCAGCGAAACATCTTCACTCTTACAACATTTGTCCAGCTGACAGATTTAAACTTCGTCTTTTGCGATGGATCAGACCTTGACGACTGAGGATTTACACAGACATAATTTCAATATGTTTTTAATCTGCTCTTTTAACCATCAGCATACTGTCGTTTACACAGAGACACATATTTAGCTTAAAGTGCATATGACAGGCTGGCCTACTCATTTTACTAAAATACAGCTTTCAAATTTTACTTCCTGGTTGGAAATCATGACATCACACTAGGGAATTCCATAACTGTTACCTAGCAACCACGTGGTACACTGAGACAAAACTCAGATGTACACACAAATTATTCTTTGACAAATAAAACCATAAGAAAACCCTCCTTTATTTTACTGAAATTATGTTTAAAGTCTAAATAAATGTGTTTCTTCAGAGTAAATTGTGCCAAACTTTTAGATAAAATTCTCTTAGTGTGATGTCATCAACAGAACAAAATGTCCGCTGTCTCAAACGTTTCAAACTACTACTTGATTTGTGTAAATTATATAAATATTTGTGTAATTTATATTAATACAAAGAGACAACCATCCAGACCTGTCACATGGCCCTGGCTCTTTAACCTGGTCCAGATAAACTCTAGTATCTTTGTGTTTTGTGATGTCTCTCTCTGTCACTACCATCACTATAAAACCTGCTAAATGTTTAATCTATGTGTAAATGTGGTGTTATGTACCTGTGTGAGCATGCCCTCCGCTAGCGCCTCCCCCGGGCTGGTGGGGGTCACTGCAGGCAGCGCTCCAGCCCCCACGTTCAGCTCCAATTTATCCTTCACACTGGCCCCAGAGCAAACAGGGCTCTGAGCCGCGGCTGAGGGAGACACAGAACATCATGATACTTAAGTAAAAGTACAGATACCAGAGCAAAAAATACTCAAGTAAAAGTATCACATGAAAAAACCCTCTTAAGTAAAAGTATTGAAGCACCTAACTAAAAATGTACTTCCCTCAGCCTTTTCAGCAGGTTTCAGACAATAATAAAAATACCTTTACTTTTCAGTCCAGTTCAAAAATGTAGTGGAGTAGAAAGTTCAGATACAGCTCTTAAATGTAGTGAAGTAAAAGTAAAAAGTATACACTGTATGTACTTAACATACTTAAGTAAAGTAGAGATACCTAATATTTATACTTAAGTGAAATTCTTTACTACTTTTACTTATGTTCCACCACATGTTTTGTTTAATATACATTTTACATGATGTCCACACGAGTTCAAAGGTCTTACTACACAGTCGTCACACAAACATTAACACACTGGGAGATGTGTGAAGCATCTTGCCCAAGGACACAACAACAGTAAGCATGGACCAAGTCAGGATTTCACTGCCAACCCTCTAGTTTTAAGGCAACCGCTCCACTAACTGCTCCACTGGCTGACAAGTGATTCATGGGATATTTGAATGCTTCAGTCACTTCACTTTTAAAAACACATTTAATAATGAGGTATTTAATAAAACAGGACACACCTTTCCCAGGACTAGGACTCTGCCTGCTCTCCTTGCCCCATCCCGGTGTCCTGTCTTCAGGCTGCAGCTCCTCCGCTTCCTCCTCCTCTTCCTCCGAGGGGCTGGAGGTCACTTTACCCCCGGGAGAAGCGCCTCGGCTGGGTCTCTCCACCATCACCCACTCCCTGGAGTCCACGTCCCCCTGTACGGAGCTCAGGTTCAAGGCTACAAACCCTCCGCTGCTGGGCCCCCCCTCGCCCTGGTCCACGGAGGCCGGAGATGCAGCTTTAGGGGAGAACTCGTCCTCACACAGCCACACGCGGTCCACCGATACGGGCCGGACAGGCACATTATCCAGCCTGCTGTGGACAAGGTAAACATATAATAAGACCTATACATTAGACGTAAACATTACTACTACTATATATACACTTACAATATTTCTTCTACTGCCATTACTACTACTGTTTCTACTGTACTTCTACTACTACAGCTAACATTGGACCACCACAATTTGAATGACTCTTGATTTATTTTATCAAGTACAACCACTCTTACTATGACTGCTACTATTACAACTACTATTACTGCAACAACTACTACTACTAGTACTATTACTACTACTAACATTGCTGCTCGTTCTTTTACTTTTGCCACCACAATTTTAATTGACAACTTCAATGTATTTTATCCAAGAAAATATTATTCATTTTGCAACTACTAATGCTTGTACTGCAACTACTACTACTACTACAGCAACTGCTGCAACTACTACTACAGCTATTTCTACTGCTACTATAATAATTACAGCTACAACTATTTCTGCTGCTAACATTACTACAAGTTATCTCAATTTTAATGAGTCAACAACTTGGTTTATCTCAAAAAGGACAAATCATTTTGCAGCTCCAGGTCATATGTGAGTTTATATGAGTTTGAACAATAATAAAAATAGTTCTTATAATAAATACTCTTTTGCTTTAGTGTAGAGCCGTCTCTGTCTTACCCAGCCTCATTGAGCCGATCAGGACTGGCCAGACTCCTCCTCTTCTCCTGCTCGAGGCTGTGGATGTTCCGTAGTTTTCGGAGCAGAGGTGCGTCTCTGTCGGGGGGCGTCTCCGGGTGATGTTTGCCCAAAGACGAAGCCCCCTGAGCGGGGTACGGGCTCTGAGTGGCGGGGGGCAGCTGGTTGTTACTGTGGTCATCCTCGGTCCCAGTCTGAAATCACAATATAGGACAAAATGAGCATTAAATCACTAAATGACCTCACTTATTAAATAAATTAGCTTGTTGTGTGATGTAAAAATGTCAGAATGGAAGATGGGTTTGTTGATGTTCAGGAAATGAAAACTGAAAGTAATTTTTATTTGTTTTTAATTGGGCAAAATAAAATTTGATCAAAAACTGGTATTTCAATGTATGGAAAGGAGACTCGTGTTTGTTATATTCCCAGCTCTACAACTTTGACACCAGCCACTGTGTTTTTAGCTAAATACAAATTACTTCCTCATTTCACCATCAGATGCAGTTATAGCGCCCTCTACTGGTGTTTGTATAAACATATTTAAAGGTAACTGAGGCCTGCAGGTATTTTCAAGACCAAATATTAGCCAAAGCTATACTACAGGAAACGCTAATGCCTATGTATCAAAGGAAGCTTCAGGGGTTCACTCCTCATCTTGCTTTTTGTTTAGTCCTGGTTCAGCCCCTAGTCCTGTTTTAGTCCTGGTTTAGTTGTGGCATTAATCCTGGTTTTACTCCTGGTTTTACTCCTGGTTTTACTCCTGGTTTTACTCCTGGTTTTACTCCTGGTTTAGTCCGGGTTTAATTGTGACGTTAGCCCTAGTTTAGTCCCAGTTTAGTCTTGGTTTAATCCTGGCTTAGTCCTAGTTTAGTCCTGGCTTAGTCCTGGCTTAGTCCTGGCTTAGTCCTGGCTTAGTCCTGGCTTAGTCCTGGCTTAGTCCTGGCTTAGTCCCGGTTTAGATCTGGTCTAGTCCAGGTTTAGTTTTGGCTTTGTCCTAGTTTAGTCCTGGTTTAGTCTTGGTTTAACCCTGGTTTAGTCCTGGTTTAGACCTGGCTTAGTCCTAGTTTAGTCCTGGTTTAGTCCTGGTTAAGTCCTGGTTTAGTCCTGGCTTAGTCCTCTTTAGTCTTGGCTTAGTCCTGGTCTAGTCTTGGTTTAGTTCCAGATTTAGTCCCAGTTTAGCCTTGCTTTTGATGTGCTGTGTGGAACATTACCTTAACACCCTGAGTAACAGCAGAATACAGGGTCACATACTCGATCAGATCTTTAATTTTTTTTTCTTTTATCGTTATTTCTACAGAGTCCGGCCTGTCCAGTTTTAAATGTCCTTCAAATATTCGGAAAGCAAAATAACCAAAACCGGTTCTAGTGTGGCCAGTTTTTAGACCTGTACAGTCAGAGATCTTGTGAGTGAGTCTGGTCTTGTACCTTGGGTCGTACTCTGTTTCGGTTGCGGTCTAGCTCCTCCCACACATCGGCCTCCGGGGGGCGGTGCTGCAAAGGGGAGCGCTCTGGAGGATTGTCTCCGTCACTGAGCTGCTCGTCCTGGACCACCTCCTCCGTGTTCTCCCTGAGCAAGTCTCCAGGAAGAAGAGACGCATTCGCCATTCTGAGAGAAACCAGAAGAACAGGGTCACAAAGAGCAAACACTACATACACTATGGAGGTCAACAGAGAGTGCCCCCTTCTGGTTCTAAAAGTACCTACTCATTCATTTTCCCATAGACTTTTTAGGAAAAAAAAAAAAAAAAGTTTGAAAGCTCAGGGTGAAAGAGCTCTGTGGTAACAAATGGCGATACTTTTATTAAAAATCTGTTTGAAACTTTCACAGAATCTTGTCTTATTAACTGACCAAATTTTAAGTTCAGAAAAGAATTATATATTGGTGCTTTACTTGAATGAGCAGCTAGTCACATGTTGCCCCTTTACATTTAAATGTCAATATTCCATTTTATGTTAGAAGAATGTAGAAGAATGTAGATAGATTTGTGTCAGCGTTTCATTTTGAGTGCTTTATTTTACTGTGTATAATCATAGTTAAAGTGTAACCGTACCCCATGTGGGCGGGGGTCAGCCGGGTGTGGTGCTGGGGGGTGGTGGCGGCGGTGCTGATAGTCAGAGAGCCGTCTGTCCCCGTCCTCTCCCAGTCGTATGGATCGTTCTCCACAACGTTGTAAGTCTTCATACTGTTATCGAATACTGACATCAGCAACTGCAAAAAAGAAAGACAGGATCAGACAGGGGCAGGCAGGAGCAGAGAAGAGGGGATAGGAGCAGGCAGGAGCAGAGAGGAGGATGAGAAGAGGAGAGAGGAACAGAGAAGGAGGAGAAGAGCAGAAAGGAAAAGGCAGGAGCAGAGAGGAGCAGAGAAGAGGAGAGAGGAGTAGAGAGGAGCAGACAGAGACAGGAGCAGAGAGGAAGAGAGACAAACAGAGAGGAGCAGAGTAGAGCAAAGAAGAGCAGAGAGGAACAAAGAGGAGCAGAGAAGAGCAGAGAGGAGCAAAGAAGAGGAGAAAGGAGCAGAGGGAAGAGGAGAAGAGCAGTGAGGAACAGACAGGAGCAGACAGGAGGTGAGAGGAGAACAGGAGAGAGAGGAGTCGAGAGGAAAAGATAGGAACAGACAGGAGCAGAGAGGAGTAGATAGAAACAGATAGGAGCAAACAGGAGGAGACAGGAGGAGAGGAGCAGACAGGAGCAGGAAGGACGAGACAGCAGCAGAGAGGAGGAGACAGAAGGAGAGAGGAGGGTACAGGAGCAGACAGGAGTAGAGCGGAGCAGAGAGGAGGCGGAGAAGAGTAGAGAAGAAAAGACAGGAGCAGTGAGGAGGAGAGAGGAGCAGACGGTAACAGAGTCAGAGGAGCAGAGCCGCAGGAGCAGACAGGAGCAGAGGAGCAGAGAGGAGCAGAGAGGAGCAGAGAGGAGCAGGACCTGATAGTCTGGTTTGGTGAAGTAATCCAGGTTGGAGATGTGCTCGAGGAAAACTCCAAACTCAGCAGGTAAATGTTTGAGCATGAGGCGATGGTCGTACGTCTCCTTCAGTTTCCCCACGTGCTCCTGAAACACACAGACTGTGTCAGTGCTTCACATTTATACAAACAAAACATTTACTGATTTAGCTTTAGTCTCTGTCTTTTGACTAAAATGTTTGTTGATTTAGCGAAAGCCCCAATTTGTAACTTTTTATACTTAATTTATTGTAATTCATTTAGAACAGTCATTTTGGATTCATAGACTATCTCCAGTCTGTCAGGTTCTCTCACTTTGTCCTTGATCTTCCTCCAGGGCAACTGTCCCACCAGAAACTCCACCAGCATGTAGAACAGGGACCACAGGTCGTCATGACGCCCCATCTCCTACAGGGGGCAGTGCACAGGACATTATATTCATATGAATGTACAGGGGAGAAGAGCAGTGCTATCACAGGCCTGTAGGGGGAGCTCACCTTGTTCTTGTGAGCGTTGACTGAAGCATACCGCACTGTTCCTCTGAAGCCTGCCACAGGACGTGGCTGAAACAAAGAAGAAACTACATCAGATCTGCTCCAGTCAACGAGACGAGAGACTCTGTGGTGAGATGCTGCTGTAGCCATCTGTCCTGGGACAGACTGACAGAAGTGAGGCTGGCAATCTGTGCCATCAACCCCTCCCACCACCAACACTCACACACCACATTCATACTAGACAAGGCTGGTGTCTTGCTTAAGGACTTCATCAGGACTATCAGAAACACAACAACTATCAAAAAATCTAATCTACCAAACTAAACTTGGAAGTTTACTTGGAAAGTAAGCTTCCAAATTTACTGTTTGGCATTAAATAAATAATCATACTTAAAAAAAACTAAAAACTAAACTTGTAAGAAAGGGTCATAAGCAGCACTGGAATGAGCTGGGTTCTGGTGGTCCACAAAGGGTCTGTGAGAGCTTGATACTTGGGTAATGCAACTATAAAAGGACTAAAATCCAAATCAGACTAAAGTAAAAAACATCATAAATGGCACATATTTAAAGATTTTTTCATGAATGATTTCAGGTCCTCACCGGTCGGACTTCCTGACAGGAGTTGGTGAACTGTCGAGCCAGTCCAAAGTCCAGCATGTAGCAGGTGCGACAGGTGCTGGGGAATCGGCCCATGGCAAAATTTGACTAAACAGAAAGAAAATATAGTCAAACGTTTGTCAGTCGTGAAGCACATGAACAACTGGAAAACACTGGAATATTTCAGATAAAACCATAGACTATATAAAGAAGTGGACAAAGTGAGTGTGACGTTACCCACAGCATTCAGCTCCAAATGAAGCTCATCGAGGCTAACAGTTATAGGGGCCAATTTGGAGCCCAGTTCCATATTTGGAATTCCCACTGCGAGTATCATAGCAACCAAAGAGCCAATCTGGAGCAAAGCTGCTGAAGGTAACGCCCCTTCCCGCTCGCACCGCTGGTTTAGCAGAGAGCGGGGGCTTGGCGTGTTAGCTATGTCCATTTATATACAAAGTCTCTGGTCACACCTCATAGAATTTTCTGTCTAATTTTAAACCAATTTGAACTGTATTTAGCAGTACTGACCAGCAGTTTATCAGGTTGTTCCACAGCTCTTGTTTTACATTATTTTTGCTATTGCATCTCTATGGACGGCTGCATTCACACATCCTGGCCCTGTTCTAGTCCTGATTCAGTGACGGTCCAGTCGACGTCTAGTTCCAGGTTTAGTCCCCATTTCAATGACCTTCCCCTGTTTATCTTTTTTCAAACATAAACCAAACCCATAGCTCCAAGTCTCTTACAGGTTTGATGTCTCGGTGCAGAAATCCGACTGAGTGGATGCTCTCGATTGCCTGGAGGATCTGTCGGCCCAGCCTCAGAGTCGTGCTGATGGAGAAGGTTCCTCTGGGCATGCTCCTCCTCAGGTCGGCCAGGTTACGCCCCTGGACAGGCGCACACACAGTTATACTCACAGGTACACACACAGTTACACAGACAGGTACACACACAGGTACACACGCAGGTACACACACAGGTACACACGCAGGTACACACGCAGGTACACACACAGGTACACACGGAGGTACACACACAGGTACACACACAGGTACACACGGAGGTACACACGGAGGTACACACACAGGTACACACACAGGTACACACACAGGCACACACACACAGGTACACACACAGGTACACACAGGTACACACACAGTTACACACACAGGTACACACGCAGGTACACACGCAGGTACACACACAGGCACACACACACAGGTACACACACACAGGTACACACAGATACACGCAGGCACAGACACACGCAGGTACACACACAGGCACACACGGAGGTACACACACAGGTACACACAGAGGTACACACACAGGTGCACACACAGGCACACACACACAGGTACACACACAGGTACACACAGATACACGCAGGTACACACAGATACACGCAGGTACACACACAGGCACACACAGGCACACACACAGGTACACGCACGTACACACACAGGTACACACACAGGTACACACACAGGCACACACAGGTACACACACAGGCACACACACAGGTACACACACAGGCACACACACAGGTACACACACAGGCACACACACAGGTACACACACGGGTACACACACAGGTACACACGCAGGTACACACACAGGTACACACAGGTACACACACAGGTACACACACAGGTACACACAGGTACACACACAGGTACACACAGGTACACACAGGCACACACAGAGACACATATGCAAGTACACACAGGCAGGTAAAATGTGAAACCTAAAAAATGGCCAATAAAATTTGTACCTTAATCTTAAAAATAATGATCTTAAGTGTGTTTTAGCCTTGGTCTTGAACCTAAACTATTCCACATAAAGTCCCAGCAGCATCATGGGGACAGATATAACATAGCCAAGCAGTGCCCTCTAAAACAGCTGACACAGGAGAACACTGTGATTTCCCATTGGATTTGAACTCACCTGCAGCTCCATCACCACATAGTTAAAGCGGTCGTTTCTCCCACAACCCACGAAGCGGCAGATGTGGTCTTTGCCTGAAAAAAAGAAAAAGAAAAGAATAATAGTATGTAAAATAATGTTATGGAAATGAGTAAAAGGACACAGAGCTAACTCTTACCACTAAACACAAATGATATGGATCACCTCTGTTGTGAGCCGTGAGAGGCCTGTTACCATAATCACTATATTGATCAGGATATTGAAGCTGAAACAAGATCTTTTTGGGGTCAATAGTCATTGTGCGTACATTTGTCTACCTTTTCTTTGCAATAATGTGGAGAGTTTTTGTTATTTTTGTTGTGTTACAATAAGATTTGAGCTGTAGACGGTTGAATAGGTCACTTCTCTGGATTATTATTGCTTCATTCAGCTATATATCTATGTTGTATATTTGAGTGTACTTAAAGGGCAGAAGGGGGAGTGTGCCGGACTCTAGGGAAAACCACACCCTTAGGCTAAAGTCACTCTACACTATATATCTGGACACAGCACAGTTCAGACACAGTTATCTGGACATTTCATACATTATAGTGACCTTAAACCACACTTTGGGCCATATTTGCGTTGAGATTAAAGGTTCACTATGTAGCATTTCTGATAGAGGATCTGCCACCTTCTTATCTCCAAATGTGTCTGACTGATCTATAAGGAGACAAGCACGAGGGCATATACAGGTCAGATCTATGGAGAACCGAACGACCTCGCTCACTGTAAGAATACCTGTAATCAATAAATGCAACATCGATATGTTTAATGCCCTATGGAGGAACATTCCAGGCAAAGCAATAATATCTCCATTGAGACAAGCAGGTAGCAGACCCACCACCACAAAGGTTACACAGTGTCCCTTTAAATGACCTTATATCATGGACACTCAACCAACAGCTGTACAACTCAGATCAAATTCCGGTTGTTCAAGACTAGGACTAGAGTAGGTCTAGATTAGGACTAAACCAGGTCTAAACAAGGAGAAAAATAGGACTAAACCAGGACTAAAAACAGGACTAAACCAGGTCTAGAGCAGATCTAAACCAGTTTCAGTACCGTAATATTGCCCATTTTACCTTCTATATATAGAACTTAACCAGATTAGCTCCATTATCAGCCTGTTCTTAGCCTGTGGTGAAGCCGCAGTGTGCAGGTCGGCCTGAAGGGGGCAGAGTTTAGACTCTCCAGTTTCACACAGTCCCACAGGAGCTGCAGACGGCTCCATTTCAAACTATAACATGATCCTCAACATCGATTTTCCTCTGAGTCACTGTAGCAAACTGCACCAGCTAACGGCTAAAAACCAAGAGGAGGAGGAGGAAGAGGAGGAAGAAGAGGAGGAGGAAGAGGAGGTGGAAGAAGAAGAAGAGGAAGAATAGGAGGTGGAAGAATAGCAGGGGGGGGAGGAAGAAGAGGAGGAGTAACAACAGGAGGAGGAGGGGGAAGAAGAGGAGGAAGAAGAAGGGGAGGAAGAGGAGGAGGCTGATATATTTTTTCTCCACGAGGAGGAGGAGGAGAAGGAGGGACTGGGAGGAGGAGGAAGCGGAGAAGGGGGAGGAAGAATAGGAGGAGGGGCAAGAAGAGGAGGAGGAGGAAAGGGGGGGAGAAACGGGAGGAGGAGGAAGAGGTGGAAGAAGTGGAGAATGAGGAGGAGGAAGAGGAGGAAGAGGAGGTGGAAGAAGAAGTAGTGGAAGAAAAGGAGGAGGAAGAGGAGGTGGAAGAAGAAGAGGTGGAGAAAGAGGAGAAGGAGGAAGAGAAGGAGGAGGAGGTGGAAGAGTAGGAGAAGGAGGAAGAGGAGGAGGAAGGAGGAGGAAGAGGAGGAGGGGTACGGCTGAAAAGTACGACCGTGAGATAATGATACAAATCCTGTTGACCTGTTGTGGGCCAGGTGTGGGCCAGGTGTGGGCCTGTGTTGGACCTGGTGTGGGCCAGGTGTGGGCCTGTGTTGGACCTGGTTAGGAGCTGGTGTACCTCTGGGCTGGACTATTCTCAGTTTAAACAATGTCTGTTTCTAAGTCGTCCAGGTTTTATCCAAACTGGACAAAAGTTTTTCAGTTTAAAACGGAGAACGGTCTTGATTTAGACCAGCCAGGTTTTACTGTTACAGACCACTGCAGACTGAGAACATCCCACAGGAGCTGCAGTTTGGCTCTCATTCCTTTGTCGTTCTCACTGAAATCTCTCCATCTTTCTCCTGCTGGTCACATGATCCAGAGGACGGATATAATGAGGTCTTCAGACGTCAGTGTGAACAGCAGAGATGGAGGCGCCAATTTTAGGAGCAGTTCAATAGGTCACAGAGGTCAAACGATCCACGTCCCAAACGTAACCAAACCCTCCCTCACCATTTAGACATACAAGGACTAAACCCGGACTACATCCGGACTAAACAAGGACTAAACCCGGACTAAACCTGGACTACATCCGGACTAAACAAGGACTAAACCCGGACTAAACCCAGACTAAACCCGGACTAAACCCAGACTAAACCCGGACTGAACCGGGACTGAACCAGGACTGAACCCGGACTAAACCCGGACTGAACCTGGACTGAACCAGGACTGAACCCGGACTAAACCCGGACTAAACCCGGACTAAACCCGGACTAAACCCGGACTAAACCCGGACTACATCCGGACGAAACAAGGACTAAACCCGGACTAAACCCGGACTAAACCCAGACTAAACCCAGACTAAACCCGGACTAAACCCAGACTACATCCGGACTAAACCCGGACTAAACCCGGACTAAACCCGGACTAAACCCGGACTAAACCAAGACTAAACCTGGACTAAACCCGGACTAAACCCGGACAAAACCCGGACTAAACCCAGACTAAACCCAGACTAAACCCGGACTAAACCCGGACTAAACCCGGACTAAATCCGGACTAAACCCGGACTAAACCCGGACTAAACCCGGACTAAACCCGGACTACATCCGGACTAAACCAGGACTAAACCAGGACTAAACCAGGACTAAACCAGGACTAAACCAGGCCTTAGACTCACCCTGCAGCTTCTTGAGCACAGCGACCTCCATCTTGAGGACCTGTTTGGGCTGCTGAGCCGACTCCACCTTCAGAGCCACACTGACCCGGGTCAGGAGGTCCAAAGCCTCGTAGATCTCTCCAAAACCTCCTCCTCCAATCTTCTTTGTCTGAGGAACAAATGGAGAGAAACACAAAGATGAGCAGAGGAACAGCAGGGCAGGAAGAGAGGGGAGAGGTGGAGAGGAGCAGAGGAGGCGAGGAGGAGGGGAGAGGAGCAGAGGAAGAGCAGGGAAGGAGGAGAGAGGAGAGGCGGAGAGGAGCAGAGGAGGAGAGGAGGAGGGGAGAGGAGCAGAGGAAGAGCAGGGAAGGAGGAGAGAGGAGAGGCGGAGAGGAGCAGAGGAGGAAAGGGGGAGGAGAGGAGGAGGGGAGAGGAGCAGAGGAGGAGCAGGGAAGGAGGAGGGAGGAGAGGTGGAGAGGAGCAGAGGAGGAAAGGAGGAGGGGAGAGGAGCAGAGGAGGAGCAGGGAAGGAGGAGAGGAGGGGAGGAGAGAGGGGGGGAGGAGATATCTAAGGGATAGAATGTAAAATAAAGCATGAAAAAAAAACCCAATATAGCTCAGATCAGAATGTGATGAGCTACCCACAGTGTAATGTGATGCACACCATGACCACAGACCTCTGACCTCACAGTCCCACCCTCTGACCCTGCTCTTATGTCTCTGACTGTTACTGTGTAAAGACCTGGATTAGACCATGTTAGGAAGAGGAGGAACAGACAAGGAACAGAGGAGGAAAGAGAGGAGGAAAGAAAAGGAGGGGAGGAGGAGAGAGAGGAGGAGAAGGAGAGAGGAGGACGAGAGGAACAGAGCTCGTCCACAGCACCAAACCCAAAATAGCTCAGATCAGACTATTTCAGGAGCTTCCACAGAACCTGGATCCACACCATGTCCCACAGACACCACGTCCCACAGACACCCACAGACACCCACAGACACCCACAGACACCCACAGACACCCACAGACACCCACAGACACCACACACTGCAGACACCCACACACCACCACATCTCACAAACACCCACAGACACCACAGACACCACAGACACCACATCCCACAAACACCACACACACCACCACACAGACACCCACAGACACCACATCTCACAAACACCCACAGACACCACATCCTGCAGACACCCACAGACAGCCACAGACACCCACAAACACCCACAGACACCACACCCCAGACACCACCACACCCACAGACACCCACCCACACCCACAGACACCCACAGACACCCACAGACACCCACAGACACCACATCCCCACAACACCACACAGACACCACATCCCACCACACCCCACAGACACCACATCCCACAGACACCACATCCCACAAACACCCACAGACACCACGTCCCACAGACACCCACAGACACCCACAGACACCCACACACCCACATCCCACCCACACCCACAGACACCCACAGACACCACATCCCACAGACACCCACAGACACCACGTCCCACAGACACCCACAGACACCCACAGACACCCACAGACACCATATCACCACCGACACCCACAGACACACCACATAGGCACCACGTCCCACAGATGCCATTTCCCACAGACACTGTTTCACTGTATTTTTATTTAGAAAATACTGAATATAAGAGCTTCGAGCTCTGGTGGAGAATAGAGCTGTAGTGACTCCCTCAGATAAAGACTAGTAACTTTGGAAATATCTAAGGTTTTCTATGTTTTTTTGCCTCGTCTGACCACATGTCTCTTCAGGTTGTTTATTGATTACGAGGTCATCCATTGGTCCTGATTTAGGCCTAAAAATACAGTTAAATCCATTGTTGTTGTTGTTTCAGAGGTCAGAGGTCAGAGCGAGGCAGAGACAGGGTGAAGGACAGAAGCTGATTGTTCAAACTCACCACTTTCCATCTCTCTTTGACCAGAGACAGGACGCTCAGAATGTCCGTTTGCTCTGCTCCGCCGCTCATCCCGTCTGCAGACAGGGGGTGCTCTCCTCACAGCGGCCCACTGCAAGTACGCTCAAACTGGGAAGGGCATCTGGGTCAAACGCTAAAGCCTGGAGACAGAGAAGAAATGATCAGATAAAAGATCTGTACACTGCAAGAAATAGATGAGCTCAAATAGAGTCTCAGATTTGGATTTTTCACTCCTCTGGAAACAACAGCAACAAACACAAGCAAGTCTTTGGTTTAGTCCAAGTCGTATAGTCCTGGTTTAGATCTGACATAGATCTGGTTTTATTCTGGTTGCAGTCATGCTACTGTTACTACAACAACTACTACGACTACTAGAACTGCTACTGCTACTACTACAACTACTACTACTACTACTGCTACTACTTCAATACTACTGATGCTGCTACTGCTACTACTACAATACTACTGCTGCTGCTGTTACTGCTACTACTACTACTACTACTTCAATACTACTGCTGCTACTGTTACTACTACTACAATACTACTACTGCTGCTGCTACTACTACTACTACTACTACTACTACTACTACTACTGCTGCTACAATACTACTACTAAAGTTTGAGAATCACCAAAACTAAATATATACTGAAGGTACAGAGTCATTTGTCTTAAGTTTCCTGAACAAACAGTGAAAATCTGGCTCAGTTCAACCTGGATTAAAGTTGAATCCTGCGTGAGCCTGAGAACAGCCGGACTCTGCAGCTGCTCCACAAACAGACTTCAGTCACACACATGTTAGCATCAGTCACACAGTAATCTACATGTATGCAGTGGTGGAAGGTAACAAAGTAAACGTATTAAAGTACTGTACTTAAGTAAAGCACAAATATATATAATAATTCTACTTAAGTACATTTTTCACTGGATACTTTTTACTTTTTCCTCACTACATTTGAGAGCAGTATTTGCACTTTCTACTCCACTACATTTTTTAACTGAACTGAAAAGTAAAAACTACTTTTTATATGAGTTTTTGAGTTCAAGCTTGGGCTTCGAGCAAAACAAAAATACATAAAATTCAGAAGATAAAGAAAAACAACTGATTTATACTGATACTGTGACCAAAATATGTCTAATTTTTTAACAAATAAACACTTGTGTCAAATACTTAAACTCTTGAAGTATAATTTTAAACAGGTTCTTTCATATTAATACTTTCAGTTATTTAGTTTAATATTTTTTGAAGTAGTTCATGTGATACTTTAACTTCAGTAACTTTTTACTACAATCATTCTGTTTAGAACTAAATACATCAAAACTACTCGTCAAACTGAGCTGTACATTCTGAACAGAACAAGTCACTGTAACGAAATGCTTTAAAGAGAAAACAGAGCACATCTGGAGACTCGACCGAATGAGGACTATCAATGAACACAACACAATACAACACACAACACAACACACAACACAACACACAACATACAGCAGCACAACAACACAACACAATACAACACACAACATACAGCAACACAACAACACAACACAATGCAACACACAACATACAGCAACACAACAACACAACACAATACAACACACAACATACAGCAACACAACAACACAACACAATACAACACACAACATACAGCAGTACAACAACACAACACAACACACAACATACAGCAACACAACAACACAATACAATACAACACACAACATACAGCAGTACAACACAACACATTACAACACACAACACACAACATACAGCAACATAACAACACAACACAACAACACAAAATACAGCAACACAACACACAACACAATACAACACACAACAACACACAACAACACAACATACAGCAGCACAACAACACAACACACTACAATACAACACACAACAACACAACACACTACAATACAACACACAACAACACAAAACACAACACACAACAAAACAACAATACAGCACACAACAAAACAACACAACACAATACAACACACAACACAATACAGCACACAACAACACAAAACAACACAACATACAGCAACACAATACAACACACAACAACACAACACTACACACAACAATATAGCACACAACAATACAACACACAACAATACAGCACACAATACAACACAGCACACAATACAACACACAACACAACATACAACAACACAAGAATACAACACACAACACTACAACAATACAACACACAATAACACAACACACAACTCAACAACAAAACAACACACAAGACAACAATACAACACACAACAATATAACAACACAACACAACATAAAACACACAACAACACAACACACAACAATACAACACAAGTCAACAACACAACACACCAACACGACAACAATGCAACACACAACACAAGACAACAACCCAACACACAACAACACTACAATACAACAACACAACAGCTCCAAAAAATTGTCACAAGGCAAATCCTAAGCTAGATACACACACATATGCACACACACACATATGCACACACACACACACAACACACACACACACACACACACACACACACACATATGAACACACACAAACATACACACTGCCAAGTCTAAACCAATCTTATGTAACTGTATCAGAGTGTTAGGTTTGAGGGCACAAGTCCGACATAAACAGAAGCCTCTCCCAGCATGCAACTGAGCAGGAGAGGGGAAGAAGAATAAAATATATAATCAAATAAAACATGTTTTACTGGATGAGAACCATATAGTAACCAGATGTGATTTCCATGTCTGTCCAATTAGGAACGCTGTTGTGGCAGCAACTGCCTGGGATGTGTCTGTGGGTTCAAATCATAGACTGTATATATAAACTGACATATCTAACCTGCTAACTGCCGCGTTCCAATTAGGACGTGATCATGGGCACGCTTCTGGCTCTGTCGACTCTGGCTCCAATTCACTTTACATTGTCACATCATTTGGTCTTAAAATGTTCATGTTAACCTGCTCTACATGATCCTGGGGTTTATTTCACTGATGTCTCTGTAACTCTTGATATGAACATTAATAACAGACAAATCAGGCGCCTTCTTTCTCCAAAGTCGCTCCTGCTAGTGTTAGCAACAGGTTTGATTGACAGTGTTGCTAACAGTGCAATGCCTCACCTGTCATCACAGAGAAAAATAAATGAAATAGTTATATTTATCCAATAATTTGTACTATAAAGTTATTTTCTATTTTACTTTGCAATTTTATTCTTTTTTTTTTTTTTACACAAAATCGCTGAATTTTTACATTTACTGTTGAAATCCTGAGAAGAGACGCGCGGTGAGGCACAGGCCGTTCGTGCCTCACCGTGGACTGACTGTGCTGTGCTGTGCCGCTGCTTTAACTCTCTAAGGGCTGAGCACATTATAGTGGCTGTGAAAAGGCGCCGGGTGAGGCACGCAGTTACCCTGCCTCATGTTAGGGGGCGCTCGTGAGCCCAGGGATTCTTGCAATTCCCGCAGAATAGGGGCCACAAACTACAATTTAGAGTTAGCAAGTCAACTTTAGCAATTCACTGTTTTTCTTCATGTCTGGCCCTAGTTTTTAAATGGAGGAAGATACATATTAAAGCTTAAGCAGTTTTCTAAACTGGACTTTTGGACGAAGCAGGAGGTTATAATTAAAGGAAGACCAACGCTAAAGGAGGTAAATGGTTTCCTCCAGACGACGGGACGACAGACTTGCTCTTTTCAAACAGACGTACAAAATGGTAAGAAATTTAATAACTTCAATCCACTGAAAATTGGGGAACCAGAATAAGGATAAAAACAATACAAAACCAGCTTTTTATTTCATACTATTAGAGCTATTTCATACGGACTTCAGAACTTTTTTTGAAATTCTTTGTTTGTAAAAGTGATTGTGACGACATCAGTGCCTCACCAGCCATGAACCTCACCGCACGTCACTCTTTGCTAAGCAGCCACTCCCTGCTAACCCAGCACCCGCGGTGGGAAGGGGTGTTCGTTTCAACAGTCTCGCTGCTGATTGGTTCTTTGGTTGCTGATACTCGCGGTCAGAATTCCAAATATGGAACTCGGCTCCAAATTGGCCCCTATAACTGCTCTACCCTTCATGAGCTTCATTTGACTGGAGCCGAACGCTGTGGGTGACATCACACTCACTGAGTCCACTTCTTTATACAGACTATTTTGCTTATTGTAAGTGCAAAGAGTTGTTATTATCATTATCTTCTGCGTAATGAGATGTATGATCCTATTTTAAGTATGAAAAGTCTTGTTCCATTGGTAGATCATTGTACTTGTCATTAGGCCTGTGATGATAATCACTATAACAACTTTATGTAATATTTCAGTATTCTATTAGAGATTAAATATTTGCGCCTCATCAAATCAAAAGCTCCCTCTTCATCAGCTCCTCCAGCGTCTGATCTGCTGAGTCTCGGTCTGCAGTGTCCATGTGCTGAGGCCGGCACTAGTCTGAGGACATCATCAAACTCACAGGGACAAACACACAGTGCTGTGAGGAGCTCTGAACCGTTAGCAAAACAGCCAGCTAGCAAAACAGCCAGCTAGCAAAACAGCCAGTTAGCAAAACAGCGAGTTAGCAAAACAGCCAGTTAGCAAAACAGTCAGGTAGCAAAACAGCCAGGTAGCAAAACAGCAGGTTAGCAAACAGGGTGCATTCCCCCAGTTTGAGTCGTTTACCCAATTTGCGTCAATCATGCTAGCCATTAGCCTGCCTAACTGTAAATAGAGTTATCAAAGAAAGTTTCATAATATTTATTTTTAGATAAAGACTTGCAAAATCTTGTCTCTGTTGTAACATTACACTGAAGTCAGCACTGATCTGTTTAGGTTTATTAGCAGTTAAATGTTGTGTTTTTACCACAGACTGTATAAAGAAGTTTAAATGAATAAGTGAGTGTGCTGTCACCCACAGCGTCAGCTCCAGTCAAATGAAGTTCATCGTGGTTAGCAATCCGGATCCAGGCTGTTGAAGGTAATGCCCCTTCCCGCCCGGACCACTGGTTTAGCAAGGAGCAGGTGCTTAGCAACACTGTCAATCAAACCTGTTGCTAATGCTAGCAGGAGCGACCTCCGGGAAAGAAGGTGCCTGGTTTGTCTGTTATTAATGTTCATATCTTGATTTAGACACAAAATAGTGAAATAAAACCCCAGGATCATGTAGTTCGGGTTAATACAAACATTTTAAAGACCAAAATGATGAGTCTGACAGCAGCAGTTACAGAGAGAGGGGTCACGTTTTTTCAATAAGTGAAATGGAGCTAGAGTTGCGGAGAGAAGTGCAGCCATATTTGGAACATGGCAGCTAGCAGTTTAGCTATGTACATTTATGTATACAGTCTATGGGTTTTACACATGTTGAGCTCATATTTACCTTAAAATAAAGACATTTAAAGAGTAAAAGAAATATACTCTTATGATTGCATATTAGATGTAGTAAGTGACCAGTGTGTGTGCCTGTAGAGTCATCTGAGCATGTGCAGAGTGAACTATGATGCAAATTTGGTTGTGACCCAAATTGGGGAATCACAAGAAGCTCTGAAGTGTTAGCAACTAGCGTTTTAGCGATCAGAGGCTAACTGACAGATGTTTTCATTTAATCTGGTCGTGACCTGGTTTAAGTTTGGGCCAAATGCTAACGAGGAAATGTTTGGGTTTTTTTTTTTAAAAAGTGGCACAATAGGAGTGTCTACAACCAACCAAATACTGACAAATAAGCAGGTTTATGCAGAACAGCCAGTATGATCCAGGTAGGCCTACTACACTTCATATAGTTACTTCAAAATATATTACTAAATATATACAAAATATATTATTAAATATAAACCAGCGGTGCGGATGGGGAAGGGGGCATTACCTTCAACAGGCTCGCGCCGGATTGGCTCTTTGGTTGCTACGATACTTGCAGTCGGAATTCCTAATATGGAACCAAGTGTAACTACTAGCCTTGATGAGCTTTGCAATCGAGGTTAGATGTCACACTCAGTCCACTTCTTTATACAGTCTCTGATAGACATGACATAACTAAGTGCACGGACCATTGTTTTAAAAGGGGGTTGAGCTCCGCCCCCCTTGGATTTGGGCAGATGCTTGGATGCTGTAAGCTACATTATGATCATTTGAAATATAAGGTAATATAGGTGTCATTTTACTGCAATCAGACTAGGACTGTCAGAAGTATCTGATTTTCAAATCATATTCTAATCAATACTAAAACTAGTATTAAAAGATATTCATTTTTTACAGGTATCGACACTAAAAAAGTCCCGTTGACAGGAACTTTTCCTGAATATCTTTAGAAAGATGTTGAGTTATATTTTTCAGACACATGGACTAATATACACCCATGGACCACTATGAGCCTACTGGACACTGAATATTACACACATAGAACACACATGGGAATAGAAAACAAAGTGCAACATTTAATATGGCACATCTCAGAATATTGTCTAAAAAGTGTTTTCATTTTAATAATAGTGGTATCGGAATCGAGTCTATTCCTTAGTATCAAAATGGAGATTGAAATTTTAGTATAGTGACATAGGCTTTAATTGTATTCAGCCCCTTATGCCAACAGTTTCATCTTAAAGGGGCAGTATGTTAATACGTGGAGGGACTGAGACCTTCTTGTCTCCATGGAGATGTTATTGTTGGGCCTGGAATGTTCCACAAAATGGCATTAAACTTGGCTCCATAGAGGCAAGTGGTTGACCCCACCAAACCAAGTAGTTTTGACACTAAACCTCCTGTAGCCTACTTGAATGTGAAAGATAAGTGACACTGTGGAACATTCCAGGCGAAGCTGAAACACTGTCATCACACAAACAGTAGGCGCCTCTCGTTATTATGAGGATATGACTTTAGATTCAAGGACATTAGCCCCAATTCGGCTCCTACCCGCTAACCTAAAACGAACCCAACCCGCGGGATGTTGTGGTGCTTATCTGGCGCCCCGGACAGTGCTGCACTGCTGCTCTAATGGATCCAGTGTGATGCGGTGGAGAGCGGCTCCCACAGCTTCACCTCCGACCAGGGCGCGTCCACGCTGAGCCCGGGCCACGCAGGCTGCACCTCCCCGCGGGTCAGGAGCGGTGCCTCCTCCCGCTGGACGGTCACCGTGTGCAACGGAGGCGCAGAGTGTCCGACGGGAGCGTGGTGCGTTCAGGGCCTATTGTGCGTACAGACTCACCTCGCCTTTTTCTGGCCCGGTTGGATGTTCAGAAGCGCCGCTGTATCGTCCGGGGAGGAGTCGGGGAAAGCACAGACACGGAGCCCAGTCCCATGGCGAGAGGACAGCCCACGGGAAGCAAAAATGTTCAGAACGTGTCCAAAAACGGGAGGGCGCGCGTGTGCGTCGTGTCGGTGTGAGCGCGTGTATCCCCGCGGTGTCCGTGCGCTGCCGCTGTCACCTCCGCTGCATCTCTCGCTCCGCTGCGGATCCGTGACGTGACGTGCGCATGCTCGACACCATCGCCCCTCGCAACAGCATCGGGAGCGCGCACAGGGGGGTCTTTAAATGCGCGTTCACGGATGACAGTTTTGGCGTCATATGATTTAAGAAAGACCCCTGCTGAGCCAAACACGAGCCCAACGGAGAGAATTCAATTCATCTGATAACATAGGCTCGCATACGTTTGTTTTAATGTTTTTCACGCTTTGGGAAGAATTTAAAAGGCCTATAGTGCATAAATGTCTGACCTCTGCGCTAATGTTTCCTCATCACAAACAGACCTGGAGTTGTGTTTTGTTTCATTCACATGTTTAACACACAAACCACATTTAGGCTGAGTTCTTCTCTCAAATTGAAAACAATACCTTGTGATGTCATCATATGGTAATACAGAGGGTGCTCCACTGTGTTTTTAAACTCCACACACCTTCACTAGAATCATTTGGATGATTTCAGCCCTGAAAGTGCCGATCTCTCCTAAACTAAAGATAAAAGGAGCTGTTAACTTGAAAAATACCGCTTCATGACATCACAAGGTGGAACAGAGCATTTTGAGGTTTGGAGATGTTACAGACTAATAATAAAGTGTTACTCAAACATGTGTGAATGAAACAAAACACAACTCCAGGTCTGTTTTTGAGGAGGGAACAGCATTAGAGCATGGATTAAAGCTCAGTTTTGTGTAATCTGGTGTTGAATATGTAGCCAAACCTTTCTCTCCAAGATGTCACTGTATTGCTTAAAATGCTCCACAATATGGCATTAAACTTTTCTATATAGTATTTATTCAATTACAGATGTTTTTCTTGTTTAAACACACACACACACACACACACACACACACACACACACACACACACACACACACACACACACACACACACACACACACACACACACACACACACACACACACACACAAACAAAACAAATGTGACCCTGACCTCGTGCCACGCTCGTCTCTATGGATACAAGATTAGTACTGTGGAACATTCGAGGCAAAGCTATAACAACTCAACGTAAACACGAAGGTCGCAGCACACGCTCCGCCAGAAAAGTTACATAATGCACCTTTAATAGACCTGTGAGTTTACCAGAATCCCACTAGAGGGCGCCAGATAGTGAAAACTGTTTCAGCTCCAATTCTGCTTCAGAGTGTTGTCCACATTTTTATGTAAAACTGCATGTTTTTATTTTAACTCTAGCATCATGTTCACACAGTATTATTCTCTCCATTCACACAGGATAAATACATTTCACAAACGAGCTGCCAGTACATGTTAACACGAGTATAACACGAGTATAACACGAGTATGACACGAGTATAACACGAGTATAACACGAGTATAACACGAGTATACGTGTAGTACATGAAATGGACATATTCTATTATTTTTGTTCAAATTAAAGTCGATTATAAAAATACAAGTCAAGTGTGCCACCTAGCGTCAGACTGTGGGTAGTGCATGTGAGTATTCCCACACTGTCCCGTGTCTTTTTCTGTTACAATAGGATATAATGTTACGTGTAATAAAGTACATTTTAAAACCATACAAACAGTTATAAAGAAAATACCTAAGGCGCAGACTAAACCTAAGACACTTTTGCCGCGCTTCTTTTTTCCGTGCGCGCCTCTCGTCCGCGTGTAGCCGTATCATTTACTCATTGGGTGCAATTGTCTGTTAAAATGGCGCAGGTCACAACTTTTAAACCACTAAACCATTTCTTTTCCGCTACTTTGGACTCGAACTTGTGTCAGATTTGACGCAGCTCCGGAAAACAATAGTGTAGTGGGAGGTGCCTTGGGTCGGCCGTGGAGGTGACGTATACCCGGCCCCTGCGCTCTGCTGCTGTCGGCTCGGATTCTGCTGGAGCTAGTCTGCCTCTGCTGCTGCTACCAACCAAGCACCACCCGCCTCTGGACCTGCTCTCCTCCTCTCCCCCTCTCCTCCTTCCGCGCATCTTCTATGGCAGCGAGCACAGCGCCTGAAAGGCAGTGAGCGCGCGCTGTGCCATGTAGCCGGATGCGCAGTGGCTGTTCTGTGCGCTTAGCTCTCGTGCCATCCGGTTGAAGCTCCTATTCGTCCCCGGGTGTCGTTAGCTCTGTCCGCGGTGGGTTTTGCCCGTGTCTCCCGCTGCAGGAGGATGCTGCGGCTGTTCGGAGCGGTGCTGGTTCTCGGACTGGCTTTGGCGTTCATCACCTCCCGCGTTCTGGAGAGCTACGACACGGCCTGGCCCAAGCGGAGCCTCCACCGAACTGAAGCCGGGAATGAGCTCCGAGGCAAAGGCAGCAGCTCCCCTCCGTACCCCAGCGACGAGTTGGACAATATCTTCTGGTTCATTCAGGTAGGATGCAGCGCGCTTAAACCTGTTAGAAATACGTGGTTATCATGACTTAACAAGGCCAAAATGGCACGTTTCCAGCGCGTTTATGTGCGTTTGAATCAGCCTGTATGAATATGAAGAGACAGGAGATGCTGCGCACTAAAGTCGTTGAGGAGGATCGCTTCTCGTGACAGGAATATTATCTGTCGGCCCATATAAAGGGATCTTTTCAAACCAAGTCTCTCCATGTTGTGGGATTTATCCAGCCCATCACATCAGGTTTATGGCAAATGATGGTGAATGCGTTGGTACAGCGGGATGCAAATGTACCTTCAGATGTTATTAATGTCCTGTCATCTTTTTGTAGAGTTTGACCATATATTTGATTAAATACTAAAAGATAGTATCCTATAGTTCTCACGATAAGGAAGGCTACAGCTAATCCTATGCTGTTTATATGGACTTTGGACCTATGTATGTACTCACTACCAACTATGTTTAATACACAAACCCTGCACATTTAGGCTGAGTTCTTCTCTGAAATAGAAAACACTCTGTTCCACCTTGTGATGTCATGTGGTGATACAGGAAGTGCTCAACTGTGTTTTTAAACTCCATACACCTTCACTAGAATCATTTGGATAATTTCAGACCTGGAATTGCCGATCTCTACTGAGCCAATCTCTACTCTCAATCAAAATGGGCTTTTTATTATCATTGTGGTATTGGATTTTGTATCAAGTATCAAGTCTATTCCTTTGTATTGTAGTATTTTGACAACATTATTCATACTAAGGGTCAAGATTTGGTGTCACAGTCGTTCACAGTCTCACCACATAGCAAGAAGCTCCCTGGTTTTATTCCCAGAGCGTTATGTGTTTTATCTTTGGGTATAATGTGCATGTTCTCTCTGTGTCTGGGTGGGTTTTTGCTGTTTTGGGTGCTTCAAATACCTCATAAATATACAAAAGAACTGACCAAACATCAGACATGCATGAATCAAAAGTACAACTTTGGTAACCAAATGATGAGGGAACAGCATAATAATATGATTTAAAACTCATTAGAAGTCTTTTGGAGAATGACTCTCGTTTGGAGGTCCTAGTCTCGTCACTAGAATCATTTGGATGATTTCAGCCCTGGAATTGCCAATCTCTACTGAACTAAATGTAAAAGGAGATGTTAACTTGAAAACTCCCACTTCATGACATCACATGGTGCAACAGAGCATTTTGAGCTTTGGAGATGTTACAGACTAATAATAAAGAGTTACTCAAACATGTGAGAATGAAACAAAACACAACTCCAGGTCTATTTTTGAGGAGGGAACAGCATTAGAGCATGGATTAAAGCCACAAGAGTCAGTTTGTGTGATTATAGTGTAGAATATGTAGCCAAACCTTTCTCTCCAAGATGTCACTGCATTGGTTAAAATGCTCCACAATGTGGCATTACATTTTTCTGTATAGCGTTTATTCAATTACAGATGTTTTTGTTTTTTTTGTTTTTTAAAAATACAAAAAAACAAACAAACAAAACCAAAAAAACACGTCTCCTCTCAACAAATGCCTCATAAATATACAAAAGAACTGACCAAACCTCCTATTCCATGTTCTTGACCAAAACAATCCTGCCTCAAGATCTGGGGGATGTCCCAGGGGGCGTCTCTTGTCAAGTTCTGTCAGTGACTGGCCTTGAAGGATTGGTCAGATGTACAAGATGTATTTGCCTACAGGGACTTAACTGTGATGTATAGAAGTGCATTTATGTATTTTATGGAAGCTCTTCAGTTAGAAGCAGGAGACGTTCTAGACTCCATCTATTTTTGACCAGTGCAATAGAGCAGATTTGTGGTTTTAATAGTAACCTTCAAGTAATTTAAAGCTCTTTACATCAAGGAACCACACCCCCACATTCACACACCAGTGTACACAGACAGTGGGGGCGAAGGGGGTTAAGTGTCTTGCCCAAGGACGCAACAGCTGACTGCTCAACCAATGATGTTTATGTCGAGAGTGGAATTTGAACCGCCAAACTTCAGATCAGTGGAGAAACGCTCTACTGGTCCCACAATGTGTTCAAAGTTCACACTTTTAAATATTTGAGAGAATCTGAAGTGCTAAACCCACACAAGAATCCCTGTGTTGTCAGGGTATTGACTATCGAAACTCAATTTTGATACTGATACCGATTCCAATACTACAATGATAATAATAACACTCTTTCTTTAGACAAAATACTGTGATTTTTCACATGAAATATTGGTGTGAAATGTGTGTTATATGTGTGTAATCCTCAGTGTGCAGGAGGTTCACACTGGTCCATAGTGTTTATAATAGTCCATGTGTCTTATACTTGTGAAACATAGAGAGAGACGTCATTCTAAAGATATTCAGGAAAGGTTCATGTCTGTCCTGTCAATGGGACTTTTTTTAGTGTCAATACCTGTGAAAAACGAGTATCTAGTTTCAATACTAGTTTTTCGATACCATAGATAATCTTTTGCTTTTTAACCAAAGCAACTTACAGGTCACTATACAGAAGTAGACAAGGGTGTATGGGATCTGCCTTCACTGCTTCTGAGTGTGTATATAGTGAAAGTGTACTCAGATGCAACGTTTCATGTTCTAAACGCACATATCATAAATACATAATTCTAATTACATTACATAAGTGGTACATATGGACATGTGGGGCTCTGAAGGTAGCGGTGTCCAATGCAGTGTAATGGAGGTCAATGGGAATGTACAGGGTTTGATTTGGAGTTCAAATATACATAGACCTCCGCCAAGGCACTGGCCAAATTGTGCAGTTGTAACGGGTCCGACCTGGATTCAACATCAAAGCATTTTTTCAAGGTTCATGGTTAGGCCTGTTATAATAATCAGTACATCAGCTCATCATTCTATATAAGAAAGATGGAACTATATGTGTGTGGGGTCGATATTTATCATGTTACTTTTTCTTTGCTCTACTGGGGTATTTTTGGTTATTTTGTGTCTATATGATCATATTTAACCCATACAAGTTTGAATAAATAACTTGTCTGACAAATTACAGACTCAAACTAATGACTTAAGTGTTTCATTCTGCTGTTTATTTCTTGCAGCTCATGATTTTGAACATTGTAGATTTGTGTAGAGTAGTTTTTGTGGTTTAAATCTGCTCTGGGTTTTTGTCAGTGGTGTAAATGAGTTTTGTTTGTCTGTATGTGTTATGGCCTATTCATTGATAATTTTCTTGTTTTTGCTGTATTGTAAAAAGCATGTTAAGTGTTGGGTAAATGTTGTTACAAATACTTGTTGTTACTATAATGGATTACGGTGTAAAATTACAGTTACTAATAAAATACTTGTTTAGGTCCTTAGTTACCCATAGACATAACTCCTGCAGTCAGACCATAGCCTGTATACATACATGGACATATCTAACCTGCTAGCCGCGTGTTCCACATATTGATTATTTTGGTGTAATTATTAAAGGCATTGTACCTGATTCTTAAAAAGAAAAGACAGAACGAGTTCATTTTAAACCGTGCGGAATTTTACCGTGACAGAAACTTGCATGCTAACAGTGCACTTCCTGATTCAGTTCAAAGGAGCACTAACCTTTGAGCAAAGGGTTTACTGCTAAGGTAATACAAGGACCCCATGCGTTCCAGAACACGGCGTTCTCAGGACTTAAACTGCAGGGTCAGCAGGTTTACACATAACAAGACCCCATGGAGACCAGGGCTATTTAACTCTCTACTTTGTTTTACCTTAGAAATCACAGCATCTGATCAAATTGGCCAATTCTTATTACAGTTTCTACAATCAATATTTAAACAGATAAAGAGCTATGTGATTTCAGTTGTGTTGTTATTAGGGGCTGTATGGGATGACACAACAAACCTTTGGCCTGTTCTCCCTGTTTTATGAATGATTGACAGAAGTGGGTCAGTAGGCTGCAGCCTTTGGTCCCATTGGATTTGCACTGCCCCTTGAAAAAAGGTTAAACTACTGTGTTGTTAAAGCGGAAGTATTATCTAAAATACATTTTTGTATTTTTCTCCCATGTTTCTCATCAAAAATGCAAAAAAAATGCATCTTTGAGTAATCTAGTGATCTGTCTTGGGGTCTATTCAAACCCTCCTTACGTTAAGCAGTATGAGCCTATACAAGGCTCCACCCACAAGCTTACATCACTGGGCTGGCTGATCACAAGTTAGTACAGAGCAGTGGGCGGAGATAGGGGATAGGTGAAAACTGAACTTTTTTTTCACCTTTTCAACACAATTTGAATCACGACATATCACTGCAGAGGAATACTGTGATAAACAATAATATTCAAACTACTTTATGACACTGACACAAAGCATTAAACTATATCATTCATTAGATGACATTTTGTTGACTGAAATCGCAGTATTGATCTACTCTCTGGAGCAGGTGGTAGTGTTGTGATAGTATTGTTATTTTTTGTGGTAGTGTTGTGGTAGCACTGTAGTAGTGTTGTGGTATCGTAGTGTTGTCAAAGTGTTGGTGTTGTGTTGTTAGCCTTGTGGTAGCGCTGTTGCAGTGTTGTGGTAGCATTGTGGTAGTGTTGTAAATGTTGTGGTAGTGTTGTAAATGTTGTGGTAGTGTTGTAAATGTTGTGGTAGTGTTATTAATGTTGTGGTAGTGTTGTTAGTGTTATGTTAGTGTTGTGGTAGTGTTGTAAATGTTGTGGTAGTGTTGTTAGTGTTATGGTAGTGCTGTGGTAGTGTTGTGGTAGCATTGTGGTAGTGTTGTAAATGTTGTGGTAGTGTTGTAAATGTTGTGGTAGTGTTATTAATGTTGTGGTAGTGTTGTGTAGTGTTATGGTAGTGTTGTGGTAGTGTTGTAAATGTTGTGGTAGTGTTGTAAATGTTGTGGTAGTGTTGTGGAAATGTTGTGGTAGTGTTGTAAATGTTGTGGTAGTGTTGTTAGTGTTGTGGTAGTGTTGTAGTGTTGTGGTAGTGTTGTGGTAGTGTTGTTAGTGTTAGTGGTAGTGTTGTGGTAGTGTTGTGGTAGCGTTGTGGTAGTGTTGTAAATGTTGTGGTAGTGTTAGTGTTATGGTAATGCTGTGGTAATGTTGTGGTAGTGTTGTTAGTGTTATGGTAGTGTTGTGGTAGTGTTGTAAATGTTGTGGTAGTGTTGTAAATGTTGTGGTAGTGTTGTAAATGTTGTGGTAGTGTTGTAAATGTTGTGGTAGTGTTGTTAGTGTTATGGTAGTGTTGTGGTAGTGTTTTAAATGTTGTGTAGTGTGTAGTGTGGTGTTGTGGTAGTGTTGTGGTGTGGTGTGTTGTTAGTGTTATTGTAGTGTGTGGTAGCGTGTTAGTGTTGTGGTAGTGTTGTGGTAGTGTTGTAAAGTGTTGTGGTAGTGTTGTAAATGTTGTGGTAGTGTTGTAGTGTTGTGGTAGTGTTGTAGTGTTGTAAATGTTGTGGTAGTGTTGTAGTGTTGTGGTAGTGTTGTAAATGTTGTGGTAGTGTTGTAAATGTTGTGGTAGTGTTGTAAATGTTGTGGTAGTGTTGTTAGTGTTGTGGTAGTAGTGTTGTGGTAGTGTTGTTGTAAATGTTGTGGTAGTGTTGTAAATGTTGTGGTAGTGTTTGTAGTGTGGTGTGTTGTGTGTTGTGGTAGTGTTTTTAAATGTTGTTGTGGTAGTGTTGTTAATGTTTGTGGTATGTTGTGGTAGTGTTGTTAGTGTTATGGTAGTGTTGTGGTAGTGTTGTAAATGTTGTGGTAGTGTTGTAAATGTTGTGGTAGTGTTGTTAGTGTTATGGTAGTGCTGTGGTAGTGTTGTGGTAGCGTTGTTAGTGTTATGGTAGTGTTGTGGTAGTGTTGTAAATGTTGTGGTAGTGTTGTAAATGTTGTGGTAGTGTTGTAAATGTTGTGGTAGTGTTGTAAATGTTGTGGTAGTGTTGTTAGTGTTATGGTAGTGTTGTGGTAGCGTTGTAAATGTTGTGGTAGTGTTAGTGTTATGGTAATGCTGTGGTAATGTTGTGGTAGTGTTGTTAGTGTAGTGTTGGTAGTGTTATGGTAGTGTTGTGGTAGTGTTGTAAATGTTGTGGTAGTGTTGTAAATGTTGTGGTACTGTTGTTAGTGTTATGGTAGTGCTGTGGTAGCATTGTGGTAGTGTTGTAAATGTTGTGGTAGTGTTGTAAATGTTGTGGTAGTGTTGTTAGTGTTATGGTAGTGCTGTGGTAGCGTTGTGGTAGTGTTGTAAATGTTGTGGTAGTGTTGTAAATGTTGTGGTAGTGTTGTTAGTGTTATGGTAGTGCTGTGGTAGCGTTGTGGTAGTGTTATGGTAATGTTGTTAGTTTTGTGGTAGTGTTGTCGTAGTTTTTATAATAGAGTTGCCATAGTGTTGTGGTAGTTTGTGGTAATGTTATGGTAGTCTTGTGGTAGCATTGGCGTAGTGTTGTCATAGCGTTGTGGTAACGTTGTCATAGTGATGTCATAGTGTTATTGTAGCGATGTCGTAGTGTTAACGTTATATTGTGGCAGTGTTGTGGTAATGTGGTTACGTTGTGTTTACATTGTGGTAGTGTTGTGGTAGTGTTGTAATGGTATTCATGGGGCATTGTCGTAGTGCTGTCGTGGCGTGGTCATAGTGCTGTTGTTGCATTATAGTGGTGTTGTCGTAGCACTGTTGTAGTGTTGCCATAGTGTTGAACCTAATCAGAAAAATGTGATTTATTCCATTTGCAGATTTCAGACATCCACATCAGCCGGTTTCATGACCCAAAGAGGATCCCAGATTTTGAGAAGTTTTGCTCTGAGACTGTGGACGTGATCAAGCCGGTGCTGGTGCTCGCTACAGGTTATAACCTTTCTATAGTGACTATATACAGGTTTAAATACTCACAGTAACTCCATGTCGTTACAGGAGACTTAACAGATGCAAAGACCGAAAGTAAGATCGGCTCTCTGCAGCACGAAGTGGAGTGGCAGGCCTATCACTCAGTCCTGAAGAGGTCCAGAGTCCTGCAGAAAACCAAGTGGATCGACATCAGAGGAAACCACGGTAACTATAAGAATTCTATGGATTCTAAAATTTGACAGAGGGGCTGGGCCAGGATATATATATATATATATATATATATATACATACGTATATATGACATTAGAGATTTGGCCTGTAATGTAGCAAAGCACGAATATGCAAGACTCATTTTCCAAATTGTTTTCCAACTGCATTAATCCATCCATCCATCCATTTTCTTCCGCTTATCCGGGGCCGGGTTGTGGGGGCAGCAGTCTAAGCAGGGACTCCCAGACTTCCCTCACCCCAGACACGTCTTCCAGCTCCTCCGGTGGGACCCCAAGGCGTTCCCAGGCCAGCCGAGAGACATAGTCCCTCCAGCGTGTCCTGGGTCTTCCCCGGGGCCTCCTCCCGGTGGCACATGCCCAGAACACCATCCCTAGGGAGGCGTCCAGGAGGCATCCTGAGCAGATGCCCGAGCCACCTCAGCTGGTTCCTCTCGACGTGACGGAGCAGCGGCTCTACTCCGAGCTCCTCCCGTGTGACTGAGCTCCTCACCCTGTCTCTAAGGGTGCGCCCAGCCACTCAGCGGAGGATCGTTTTTATCCGCGATCTTGTCCTTTCGGTCATGACCCAGAGCTCATGACCATAGGTGAGGGTAGGAACGTAGACTGAGGTAAATCGAGAGCTTTGCCTTTCGACTCAGCTCCTTCTTTACCACAACGGACCGATACAGCGACCGCATCACTGCAGACGCTACACCAATCCGCCTGTCAATCTCGCGTTCCATCTTTCCCTCACTCGTGAACAAGACCCCGAGATACTTGAACTCCTCCACTTGAGGCAAGGGCTCACCACCCACCCGGAGAGGGCAACCACCTTTTTTTCCGGTCGAGAACCATGGCCTCAGATTTAGAAGAGCTGATTCTCATCCCAGCCGCTTCACACTCGGCTGCAAACCGCCTCAGTGCCTGCTGCAGGTCCTGGCTCGAAGAAGCCATCAGGACAACATCATCTGGAAACAGCAGAGATGAGATCCTGTGGTTCCCGAACCAGACCCCCTCTGGCCCCCGACTGCGCCTAGAAATTCTGTCCATAAATATAATGAACAGAACCGGTAACAAAGGGCAGCCCTGGCGGAGTCCAACATGCACCTAGAACTAGTCTGACTTACTGCCTGCAATGCGAACACAGCTCCTGCTCCGGTCATACAGGGACCGGACAGCCCTTAGCAAAGGGCCCCGGACCCCATACTCCCAGAGCACCCCCCAAAGGACACCACGAGGGACACCGTCGAATGCTTTCTCCAGATCCACAAAACACATGTGGACCGGTTGGGCAAACTCCCATGAACCCTCGAGCACCCGATGGAGAGTATAGAGCTGGTCCAGTGTTCCACGACCAGGACGAAAACCACACTGCTCCTCCTGGATCCGAGGTTCGACTATCGGCCGGACTCTCCTCTCCAGTACCCTGGAATAGACCTTACCGGGAAGGCTGAGGAGTGTGATTCCCCTGTAGTTGGAACACACCCTTCGGTCCCCCTTTTTATACAAAGGGACCACCACCCCGGTCTGCCAGTCCAGCGGTACTGTCCCCCCGACCGCCACGCGATGTTGTAGAGACGTGTCAGCCAAGACAGCCCCACAACATCCAGAGACTTAAGGTACTCGGGACGGATCTCATCAACGCCCGGAGCCTTGCCACCGAGGAGCTTGCCAACCACCTCAGTGACTTCGGCCAGGGTGATGGACGAGTCCGCCTCCGGGTCCCCAGTCTCGGCTTCCTCCTCGGAAGACGTGACAGTGGGATTGAGGAGATCCTCAAAGTATTCCTTCCACCGTCCGACAACATCCCCAGTTGAGGTCAGCAGCTCTCCACCCGCACTGTAAACAGTGTTGGTGAAGCACTGCTTCCCCTTCTGAGGCGCCGAACGGTTTGCCAGAATTTCTTTGAGGCCGTCCGATAGTCCTCCTCCATGGCCTCCCCAAACTCCTCCCAACCCGAGTTTTTGCCTCCACGACAGCACGAGCCGCGGCACGCTTGGCCCGCCAGTACCTGTCAGCTGCCTCAGGAGTCCCACAAGCCAACAAGGCTCGATAGGACTCCTTCTTCAGCCTGACAGCATCCCTTACTTCCGGTGTCCACCACCGGGTTCGGGGGTTGCCGCTGCGACAAGCACCGCAGACCTTACGACCACAACTACGAGCAGCCGCATCAACAATGGAGGTGGAGAACATGGCCCACTCGGAGTCCATGTCCCCAGCCTCCCCCGGGATCAGAGAGAAGCTCTCCTGGAGGCGCGAATTGAAGACCCCCCTGACAGAAGGCTCCGCCAGACGTTCCCAACAGACCCTCACGATACGCTTGGGCCTGCCAGGTCTATCCGGCTTCCTCCTCCGCCAACGGATCCAACTCACAACCAGGTGGTGATCAGTTGACAGCTCTGCCCCTCTCTTCACCCGAGTGTCCAAAACACGCGGCCGGAGGTCAGATGACACGACTACAAAGTCGATCATCGACCTCCGACCTAGGGTGTCCTGGTGCCACGTGCACTGATGGACACCCTTGTGTTTGGGCCGTGTCTGGCCCCTGGGCCGAAGTTTGCCCCATGTCTGTTCTAGCATATGATGATGTCATAATGTCATTCTCCCAGATCAGGCGCAAGAGCCAGATTTTCCTATTGATTACACAGTACTTTACCATGAAATATGCAAAAGGTAAATTCACAAATGTTGAACCTGATCATTTTTATTAGAGACTAGACCCAAATACTCACTGTATGACTACACAAATCTGCATTTTTGGAATTTTAATTTTATCTGCCCACATCTCTGTGAAATATGATTGGCCAAAAGAATGTTGTGATGTCATCTGAAAGACAGTAATAAAGTGAGGAGGTGGATGGTCTGTATTTAAATGCACTGCGTAACTTTTCTGGTGGACGGTCGGTCACCTGCTTGTCTTCATGAACATGTTATTGCTATGCCTGGAATTTGGAATTCAAAGCATTAAAGCATACACATATATATATATATATATATATATATATATATATATATATATATATATATATATATATATATATATATATATATATATATATTTATTTTTTTTTATTATTATTATTATATATTATTTAGTGAAATATATGCTTTACATCAGCTCTACTTCCTGTATCTTTGTATTTTTCTTCTCAACTGTTTTTCCCACAAACTTCCACTTACCTCATAAAACTATAATAAATATTTGCCATTTAATTAGAAAAACATGCAAACCCGTCATCTGCTGTTTAAATCCTAGAGTCTGAAGTGGCCCTGTCCAGCTGTTTGTGCTGCTTCTTCTCCTGTGTCTGAGCTGCACCACATCCAGGAAGTGCTGTGGTCTGTGATTGGATTAGAGTCTTTCATGTGAAATCAGAGACATGTTTTTCAGTCGTAGAATCCCTGGATATTTGAGACGCCGCCGCTCTGTTTGGAAGTGGACTCGTATGGATTATTACTATAGAGATTGTGCGGTTTCTAATGGGGGCTGTGGCCTAAGGAAAATTACTCATAAAATGGAATAATAAAAATGAAAAAAATGAAAATAAGTACACCTGGACTCAACTGGTACTCAACTAGCACTCTCCAACTTCAAAACCAATTACTTAAATCTTTAAGTTGAACAGACCAGGACTCAACCAGGACTTCACAGGGTTAAACCAGGTCTAAACCAGGTCTAAACCAGGTCTAAACCAGGTCTAAACTAGGTCTAAACAATGACTGAAGTACAACTAAACTGGGACTAAACCAGGACTCTAAAAAAGCAACAATTCCTGAACATCAACACAAGTCGGAACTAGGACTAAAGCAGAACTAATCAGGACTATCCCCCAACCACGGTTAATCCAGGACTAAACCAGCACTAAACCAGAATTTAACCAGGACTTAACCTTCCCAAAAACCCTAAACCAAACCTTAAATTATGTAAATGAGGATCTTATTGAGAAACTTTAATGCTAATCTCATTTCTACTTTCTTTTTTCCAGATGCCTTCAACATCATGTCTCTGGACAGCGTCAACAACTATTTCCGGTCAGTGTTCTTCACAAAAACAGCCTCCATTTTGTGTTTTGTGCTCTGCTTTCTGCGTTCTGACACACATTCAGTTCCTCTTCATCATGGCCGCTCAGAGTTTGTGAATATTCTTGAATATTTGACAGAAACAGTTTTTCCTGGAGACAATGAAACACAAGCGATGGACAAAAGTAGGAATTTGAGTTTAGCGAATTGTGATGTTTGGGCATAACTTCTCAGATTCTGCAGCTCCTGTGGGTCTGCCCTTCCTGCAGTGTTTAGATGAGTTACATTCAAGCTTTTGACCTGGATTAGACCTGGTTTAGTCCTGGCTTAGACATGGTTTAGTCCTGGCTTAGACCTAGTTTAGTCCTGGTTCAGTCCTGGTTTAGACCTGGTTTAGTCCTGGTTTAGTCCTGGTTCTGGTCCTGGTTTAGACCTGGTTTAGTCCCTGTTTAGTCCTGGTTTAGACCTGGTTTAGTCCTGGTTTAGACCTGGTTTAGACCTGGTTTAGTCCTGGTTTAGTCCTGGTTTAGACCTGGTTTAGTCCTGGTTTAGACCTGGTTTAGACCTGGTTTAGTCCTGGTTTAGACCTGGTGTAGACCTGGTTTAGACCTGGTGTAGACCTGGTTTAGACCTGGTTTAGTCCTGATTTAGACCTGGTTTAGACCTGGTTTAGTCCTGGTTTAGACCTGGTTTAGTCCTGGTTTAGACCTGGTTTAGACCTGGTTTAGTCCTGGTTTAGACCTGGTGTAGACCTGGTTTAGACCTGGTTTAGACCTGGTTTAGTCCTGGTTTAGTCCTGGTTTAGTCCTGGTTTAGTCCTGGTTTAGTCCTGGTTTAGTCCTGGTTTAGTCCTGGCCTGGTTTAGTCTTGGTTTAGTCTTTGTTTAGTCCTGGTTTAGTCCAGGTTTAGTCCTGGTGTGTACTGGGCCTATATAAAGTGCAGTGTTGTCTATGGAGGATCAGACGTGTGATCTGACACCAGAGCGGCTCTATATTCTCTCATTATCCCATTCATCTCAAGAATCTGGGATTAAAATAGCAGAGTGGAAAAACAACACACAACATATCAGATGGGACTAAACCCAGAACAAATCTGGACTAGACCAGACTAAACCATGACTAAACCCAGTCAACATCGGGACTAAACCAGCCTCAAACCGGGACAAGTGTGGAGTTGTCCTATCGGGCCATAGTGTTTAGGCTGATGCTAATAAGAGAACCGAACCTTTATATGTCGCACAATGGATAAATTCCACGATTGCATTAGAAATTATTTGAGTTAAGATCATAGATTGTATATATAAATGGACATAGCTAACCTGCTAGCCGCCACCTTCAAAATAGGAAATGATCATGGGCACACTTCCAGCTCTATCAACTCTGGCTCCAATTCACTTTACATTGAAAAAAACGGTGTCCCCTCTCTCTGTAACTGCTGCTGTCAGACTCGTTTTTTTGGTCTTAAAATGTTTGTATTAATCCGCTCTACATGACTCTAGTGTTTTATTTCACTATATATATATTGTGTCCGTAAATCAAAATACCTGCTCCAGCCCTGATGAGCTTAATTTGACTGGAGCCGAACACTGTGGGTGACATCACTCTCACTTAGTCCACTTCTCACTTCTTTATACAGTCTGTGTTTATACCAGATTTAGCTATGGCCCCTGGGCAGGTGAACACATTGAAAATACACATATCATTACAATGAAATTATAAGACTAACAGCTCATCATCTCTTACAGTCCATAAATATACTGTATTAAAAATTGTTATTAAACTCGTCTTTTGCTTTCTCTTCATATTGTCTTTTTCAGGAAGTATTCAGCCAATCAGAAAGTGGGTTCGTTCCACTACGTCCACAGAACGCCTTTTGGAAACTACTCTTTTGTTTGTGCCGATGCGACGCTGACCCCAGGGCCCAAGAGACCGTACAACTTCTTTGGGATCCTCAACCAGGTAAAAAGTTCAGTACTGAAGCAGAGGTTTAAATAAGTACTTTTATGTGTACCTGTATAAGTACTTTTAACAGGCAAAGTAAGAAGTAGTAGTGATGGGTGTTACCAGTATTTGTGTTTCAACCATTGACTTTGTACATAAATGGACATAGCTAATCTACTAGCCGCCGCGTTCCAAACAGGAAGTGATCATGGGAAGTGATCTGCTGCTGTCAGACTCGTCTTTTTGGTCTTAAAATGTTTGTATTAACCCACTCTACATGATCGTGGTGTTTTTATTTCACTATTGTGTCCGTAAATCAAGATATGAATATTAATAAAAGACAAATCAGGCTCCCGCTGGTGTTAGCAACAGGTTTGATTAACAGTGTTGCTTAGTGCTCGCTCCTTTCTAACCCAGTGGTGCGAGTGGGAAGGGGCGTTATCTTCAGCAGCCTCGCTCCGGACTGGGTCTTTAGTTGCTATGATACTTCGGAATTCCAGATATGCAACTCTGCTCCAAAATGGCCCCTATAACTGCTAGCCTCATTCATTTGGAGCCAGACGCTGTGGGTGACGTCACACTGACTTAGTCCACTTCTTTATACAGTCTGTGGTTTCAAAGCGATACTGAAATGGCTGTATGTCGATATCGGTTGTGGGACTGTAGCGATTACTCGATGACTCATGATCGTAGTTGTAGTTTGATAATCATAATCGTCACTTGGACTAAACAGACTCTGAAACACATACTGAAATGTTTTTTTATAACAAAGACTGGCATTATCAATGGTGGAAGAAGACTAATTTTAAAGTAAAAGTAGATACTTGAGCAAAAAATGCACAAGTAAAAGTAAAATTATAACATGAAAAAAATACTTAATTAAAATTATTAACAGTATCTGTTTAAAAATGTACTTAAAAGTAAAAAGTAGTTTGTGCAGATTTTGAGTCATATAAAGCTTCAAATGTAGTAATTTTGATAAAGATTTTAGCTGAATTTTGTTCAACAGAAACAAATGGATCAATTGTTTTTTTCTGTTCTGTTTTTTATTTTTATTTGTATGGTTTTGATGAAATTAACATGTTAAAATTAAACCCTCAACCTTTTCAGCAGGTCTCAGGCAATAAAAAAATTATTATTATTATTAGTCTGTCTACATCTCTGTCTACATCTCCAAAGCTCAAAATGCTCAGTTCCACCTTGTGATGTCATGAAGTGGTAGTTTACAAGTTAACAGCTCCTTTAACTTTAGTTCAAGAGACTGGCAATTCCAGGGCTGAAATGATTCTAGTGAAGATGTATGGAGTTTAAAAACACAGTAGAGCACTTCCTGTATTAGTACATGATGACATCACAAGATGGAACAGAGTGTTTTCAGTTTGAGAGACGAGCTCAGCTTAAAAATGCAGGGTCTGTGTGTTAAACATGTGTGAATGCAATAAAACACAACTCCAGGTCTGTTTGTGATGAGGAAACAACATTAGAACAGAGATCAAAGAATAGAGTAATAAGGGCCTTTAGTCTAATATGAGCCTTTAGTCTGATAGGGGCCCTTTAGTCTAATAAGGGCCCTTTAATCATTCATAATCGTTGCAGTGTAAACACACAGATTGTTTCTCTGTTTCTGTTCCAGACTCAGATGGATCTGTTGGACTCATTCAGACGGGAGTCACTCAGTTCAAACCAGTCCATCTGGTTTGGACACTACACCACCTCCACCATTGTGTCACCCTCTCCGGGAGTACGGGAGCTCATGAGGTACTGTGGGACTACAAACTGTGTGGGACTGCAAGAAACACTCAGATTTAAACCACAACATTATGATAGAAAGGGTCACTCGATCACCGTGGGTCATGTGACGGCCCACAGGCCGTTGTCTCAGACGACCTCACATGAGCAAAAACGCTGATGTGTGACTTTCTGTTCCTCTTGGATCAGACTCATGACGTTATCTTAAATAAATGAGACTTAAGGGCTTTGTACAAAGAGTTTGACATTTAGTTTCATCTTCTGGAAGAACAAGTCCTGAGAACACACACAGAAATTCATATGCAACCCAGAGGTGGCAGCAGGGTGGTCTTGTGGGGGTCCTAGCCTCCCCTACAATGGCCAATGCTCACCTAAAGATTTTTACCTCTTTCTCTCTCTCTGCCCCCCTCTCTACCCCCCTCTCTCCCTCAAGGTCAGCGGTGGCGTACCTGTGTGGTCACCTGCACACTCTTGGGGGCTTGATGCCGGTGCTCCACAGCAGACACCCTCAGGGGACTCTGGAGCTGGAGCTGGGAGACTGGATGGACAACAGAAGGTAAAATTTAGTCTGTATCAGGAAACTGGACAGGATTCACAAGGAGCCCTATATTGCACTATAGTTACTGCTCCATCAACGCTGGCTCCAGTTTACTTTGCATAGAACAACAGTGTCCCCTCTCTCTGTATCAGCTGCTGTCAGACCCATTTTGGTCTTAAAATGTTCGTATTAACCTGTTTTACCTGATCCCGGGGTTTTTATTTCACTATTATGTAGGGGTGTGCTAAAATATCGATACACCGATATGTATCGATATTACTAAAATCAATACGGTATCGATTCTCCGTTTTCTAGTATCGATATCGATATTCCCCCCAGACGTTACTCTTTACGGGTGAAGAGAAGCGAGAAGCAAGAGAAACGAAAATGTCAGAAAAAAGGTTTCAACCGCCTTCCTCCCTCTAGTTAGAAACATGCATTGATCAAAAAGCACTTCATTGTGTTCTTTAATCTTCAATAAATGGAAGATAAATGCACCATTTAATGTTTTTTTTTTTTTTTGTGAAAATTGGGTTGACCATTTAAGTAAGGTTGAAGGCCTTTATTTTTTTCTGAATCGTATCGTATCGATTTTAAATATATTGTATCGAATCGTATTGTATCGAAATGGCACTGTATCGAGATATGTATCGTATCGTGGACTGTGTATCGAGGTACGTATCGTATTGGCAACTTCTTGGTGATACCCAGCCCTACTATTATGTCTGTAAATCAAGATATGAACATTAATAACAGACAAATCAGGTGCCTTCTTTCATCGAGGTCCCTCCCGTTACCATTAGCGACAGGTTTGAGTGACAGTGTTGCTAAGCGCCCACTCCCTGCTAAATTAGCGATGTGGGCAGGAAGGGACGTTACCTTTAGCAGCCTGGCTCCTGATTGGCTCTTTGGTTGCTATGATACCTGTGGTTGGGACTCGAACACTGTGGGTGATGTCATACTCATGTAGTCAGTCTGTGTAAACAAGCAACAAAATTGTAGCCCTTTCACATTTGATAAAATAAAAATAAAAATGCTCTTGGCGTTATATCAATACAGCAGCCCATAATATCGATATTGTATCATCAGATTAAACAATGTTTCGATATTTTTGCACAGTCTGAGTTAGATTATTTTTACCATGTTATACATTTGTGGCATTGGGAAGTAACAATAGTAATAATAATAACAACAGTAATACTGGCTCTAGTTCCCCGGACGCTCTGCTCATCTGACCTACTTTCCGTGATAAAAAGATGAGTGTAACTTCATTTCTTCAGATACCGTGTGCTGGCTCTGGACCATGACCTTCTCAGTTTCTCAGACCTGACCTTTGACCTGTGGCCAGCAGTGGTAATCACCAACCCCAAAGATGCTCAGTATCTGCACCCGGGAGCCGAGCCGCTGGGACGGATGCATAAGTCCTCCCACATCAGGTCCTAAGACACACATGACTCTATTCTGCAGTTTACAGACCTACTAAAACACACATCCTCCTCTCCTCCTCCTACAGAGTCCTGGCGTTCTCCGACTCCCCGCTCTCCTCCGTCCTGGTGCATGTAGATGGCGTGGCGCTGGGTTTAGCGCACTCTGCTGGTGGGCCTCTGTATGTGCTGCAGTGGGACCCCTCTCTGTACCTCACTGGAGTCCACACCATTTCTGTCACTGCGCAGGTACAAAGCTTCATGATTTAAACATGGGACACATAAAATGCCACGATGGTGTAGTAGTGACAGCAGTGATAGTAGTGACAGTAGCAACAGTAGTGACAACAGTGACAGGAGTGACAGCAGTGATAGTAGTGACAGCAGCGACAGTAGTGACAATAGTAACAGCAGTGACAGTAGTAACAGCAGTGGTAGTAGTGTCAGTAGTGACAGCAGTGACAGCAGTGACAGTAGTGACAGTAGTGATAGTAGTGACAGTAGTAACAGTAGTGATAGTAATGATGAGGGATAGTGATAGTAGTGACAGCAGTGACAGTAGTAACAGCATTGACAATATTGACAGTAGTGATAGCAGTGACAGTAGTGATAGTAGTGACAGTAGTAACAGTAGTGATAGTAATAATGAGGGATAGTGATAGTAGTGACAATAGTAACAGCAGTGACAGTAGTGACAGTGACAGTAGTGACCGCAGTGATAGTAGTGACAACAGTGACAGTAGTGATAGCAGTGACAGCAGTGACAGTAGTGATAGTAGTGACAGTAGTAACAGTAGTGATAGTAATGATGAGGGATAGTGATAGTAGTGACAGCAGTGACAGCAGTGACAGTAGTGACAGTAGTAACAGCATTGACAATAGTGACAGTAGTGATAGCAGTGACAGTAGTGACAATGACAGTGACACTAGTGACCGCAGTGATAGTAGTGACAGCAGTGACAGTAGTGACAGTAATGACAGTAGTGATAGCAGTGACAGTAGTAACAGCAGTGACAGTAGTAACAGCAGTGACAGTAGTAACAGCAGTGATAGTAGGTACAGTAGTAACAACAGTGACATTAGTGACAGTAGTAACAGTAGTGACAGCAGTGATAGTAGTGACAATAGTGACAGCAGTGACAGCAGTGACAGTAGTAACAGCAGTAGCAGTAGTGATAGCAGTGACAGTAGTAGCAGTAACCGTAGTGACAGTGGTGACAGTAGTGACAGCAGTGACAGTAGTGACAGCAGTGATAGTAGGTACAGTAGTAACATTAGTGACAGTAGTAACAGTAGTGACAGCAGTGATAGTAGTGACAATAGTGACAATAGTGACAGCAGTGACAGTAGTAACAGCAGTAGCAGTAGTGATAGCAGTGACAGTAGTAGCAGTAACCATAGTGACAGTAGTGACAGAAATTACAGTAGTGATAGTAGTGACAGTAGTAACAGTAGTGATAATAATGATGAGGGATAGTTATTGTAGTGACAGGAGTGACAGTAGTAACAGCGGTGTCAATAGTGACAACAGTGATAGTAGTGATGGTAGTGAATGTAGTGACAGCAGTGACAGTAGTAACAACAGTGACAATAGTGACAGCAGTGACAGCAGACAGTAGTAACAGTAGTGACAGCAGTGATAGTATTGATAGTAGTGACACCAGTAACAGAAGTGACAGTGGTAACAGTAGTAACAGTAGTGATAGTAATAATAGTACTGGAGTAGTGACAGTAATGACAGAAGTGATAGTAGTAGTCATAGCAGTCATAGCAGTCATAGTAGTGACAGTAGTGACAGTAGTGAGTTTTATCCCAAAGCTGTGGTGAGTCTGACCTCTGCTCCTCAGGACTCCTCTGGACGCTCCTCTGTGAAGCAGCAGCTCTTCTCTCTGGAGGACGGCCTCACTCCGAGCTTTGGCTTTGTCCAGTCGTTTATTCTTCTCACAGATCATCACGTTCTGGGACGAGCTGCTTTCGCTTTCACTGTTCTGCTCAACATCGGGGGGCTCCTGGTGTTTAGGAGGATCAGTCTGTCCAATGGAAAAGGTCAGACTGCTTAAAGCACTACCCCCTAGTGGTTATGAGCTGTAGTTACATTTATAACTGGTCTTTTGTGTTGTTCCAGGCGTGTTGTCCAGAGCGTGTGCGTCTCTGCAGTTGGTCAGTAAAATGAACATGTTTTTTTACTCTCTACTGCTCTTCAACCTCTGCACGGCCTTAGGTGAGTCCATGTTTCACATGTTCACCCCTGAAAAAAGTGTTTTTATATTGACTTCTCTCTCTCGCTTTCCTCTTATTCTCCTCTCTCCCTCTTCCCTCGTCTCTCTTCCCCTCCTCTTCCTCTTGTTTCTCTTCCCCTCCACTTCCTCTTGTTTCTCTTCCCCTCCTCTTCCTCTTGTTTCTCTTCCCCTCCTCTTCCTCTCATCTCTTATCTCCCTTGCCCTCCTCTTACTCTCGTCTCTCCCTCCCCCTCCTCTTCCTCTTGTCTCTCTCTCCCCCCTTCCTCTTGTCTCTCTTCCCCTCCTCTTTCTCTCATCTCCCCCCTCCCTCTCCCTCCTCCCTCCTCTTCCTCTCACTTCTTTCTTCCCCCACTTCCTCCGCCCCTTCCTCGCACCCCCCTCCACTTGTCCCCTCCTGTTCTTCTTGGCTCTCTTCCCCTCCTCTTCCTCTTATCTCTGTCTTCCCCTCTCTCCTCTTCCTCTCTCCCTTCTTCTTTTTTTCTTTATAACCCCCCTCCTCTTCCTCCCTTCCTCTCATCTCTCTCTCCCCCCTCTTCCTTTCTCTCTTCCTCTCTCCCTCCCCCCTCCTCTTCTTCTCGCCTCTCGTCAGGTCCCTGGTTTATCGGGGAAATGATTGACGGACACAGTGGAGCCTGTTTTGCGTTGGAGTGATCATCGATGGACACTTCCTGGAGGGAAGTCTCACTTATGTGGTCGGAGTCGTACAAGTAAGAAACAACTATTACTACTACTACTACTAGTGCTACTAGTACTACTACTACTGCTATTATTATTGCTACTACTGCAAGTACTGCCAGTACTTCAGTTAAGAGGAAAAAGGACTGACTTTTGTATTACTATAAACACAAGTTGTGCAACAAAATAAGGCAGATCACATCAGCCCGAATTATCACTGAACAAAATTTCTACATCACAGATTTACAGAGTTTATGTAGACGCCTGTCGAGGCTTCACCTCTTCTGTGATAATCATAACAATTATAATAATTATAATAATGATTATATTCATGCATTTGTCTAATTCAGCCTTTTTCCAGACGCTCAAAGCCTCTTCACAGTTGCATTCTTCATTCTCTCTATATTCAGTGATGGTAAGATACTATTGTAGCCACAGCCGTCCTGCCCAATCTGTGCCATCAGCCCCTCCCACCAACACTCACACATACCACTCTCACACGAGGCAATGGGTGAAGTGTCTTGCCTAACGACACCACAGCAGTAGTTTGACAGTGGCGCCCCCCTGTGGGACCTGGTATTCCCAGAGATCTCCCATCCAAGTCCTGACCGAGACTAGACCCAACTGGTCCTGACTAGATCCGGTTTGTCCACTTCTTTGACCACGTGTGTCAAACGCCAGAGAAAAATCTGAACTTGTGGCAATATTGTCTGTGTTTTAAAAGGATCTGCCCTCAGACAGTGAGAGGCCAGTGTGATGCTGTGACCTGAGAGTGGCTTTGTCTTCTCTCTCTCGCTCTTTCTCTCTCTCTCCCTCTCTCTCTCCCTCTCTTTTCCCTCTTCCTCTCTCTCTCCAGCTCTTCTTTAATATGTCTTCCCTCTCTTTCCTCTGTCTCTCTCTTCTTCCCCTGTGACCTGAGAGTGTCGTTTGATATAGACCTCATTCTAATCTTTCATCCTCTCCCTCTTTCTTTCCCCTCTCTTCCTCTCTCTTAGTGTTAGAAACAGACCTCATTCTAATCGTTTGTCCCCTCCCTCTCTCTCTGCTTCTTCTCTCCTTCTCTTTCAGATGCTTTTTTTCAACATGCCCCTGACTTTGTACCTGTGCTGGAGTCTGCACCACCGCTGCTGTGGCCACTGCTTCACGTCCCATCTACGACTCTGGACCCCCTCTCGCCCTGCCCCCTCTGGCCACACCCACAACCCCCCTAGCCCCGCCCCTGTCTCTCGCTGCGGGACCCTCGTTGTGCACCTGTTCATGGCGCTGCTCCTGTCATGGCAGGCACATTCGTGTTACTTCCTGTTGGAGACCTATGGACCTATGGCGTTCCTGTTGTCCCCGGTGCGGACCTGGGCTTTGGGAATGGGGCTGGTCCTGGTGCACAGAGCCTGGACTTGTCCCCTACCTGCCTTGAGGCAACACAAAGCCAACAGCGCCACCTCCTGACAGTGACTGCACACTGCAGATTTAGTGTCACTGAATAAACAAAATGAAGCACTAGTCTGGGACAGAGGCTCTGCAGAGGGGAGCTGGATGTGGGCGCCAAGTAAGGAGATGGTCAGAACAAAAATCTCCTAAAAAATCTGTATGTATGCAGTCAGTCATCTTTGGCCTTCGAGGACACTCATCAAAGCACTCCAAAACATTTATGTATACATATAAAATATTACATACAATTTATATATTTAAAATGTTAATGTTGATATGATTTATTTACAAATCAGGCTTAAAGAGTTTGAGCTTTTTTCCCCCAGTGAAAAAGAGATAAGAAACTGTATCTTAAGTTTACCTAGACTTAAAGTCTATAGGTATATTTAAAACTGTTAAAAAAAATAAATAAATAAAATCTAAATTCATGTTTTGTTCCCCAATAATAAAATGGTGCAAAGGAAAATAGCACCTGGATGGGGGGAATTTGGACCTGGTTTAGTTCTAATTTAGTCCTGGTTTAGTCCTGGTTTAGTTCTGGTTCGTTCCTGGTTTACACCCAGCTTAGTCCTGGTTTAATCTGGTTTTAGTCCTGGTTTAATCCCGGTTTAGTTCTGTTTTAGTCCTGATTTAATCCTGGTTTAGTCCTGGTTTAGACCTGGTTTAGACCTGGTTTAGACCTGGTTTAGACCTGGTTTAGACCTGGTTTAGACCTGGTTTAGACCTGGTTTAGACTGGGTTAGACCTGGTTTTAGACCTGGTTTAGACTTGGTTTAGACCTGGTTTAGACTGGTTTAGACTTGGTTTAGACCTGGTTTAGACCTGGTTTAGACCTGGTTGGACTTGGTTTAGACTTGGTTTAGACCTGGTTTAGACCTGGTTTTGGTTTAGACTTGGTTTAGACCTGGTTTAGACCTGGTTTAGACTTGGTTTAGACCTGGTTTAGACCTGGTTTAGACTTGGTTTAGACCTGGTTTAGACCTGGTTTAGACTTGGTTTAGACTTGGTTTAGACTTGGTTTAGACCTGGTTTAGACCTGGTTTAGACTTGGTTTAGACCTGGTTTAGTGCATCTCTTGTTGAATCAGTTGATGCTGATTTTAAAGTTGTTTTATTATGCGCTGGTGGTTTTCATGTTTAAAATGTCCCACATTCAGCTCCCTGGCTCCATCTGCAGTGTCCAAACACAAAACAAATCCATTTATTTTCTTTCTTTCTCTGGATCCGTGTCATGTCCACCCCCTCACGGGCACATATGTTTTAGTCCGTCTGCATGGCACCAGTGTTGCACCGCTGTGGGGCTGGGGACTCGCTGGCATCTTAAACAGTCTCTGGGTTTCAGTCCCATCACTTCTCCCTGTTCTGGGCTAAAGCAAAATAATCTTTATTTTTGAAGTGTGGACAGCAAATCACTTGAAAACAACACAGTTTCATTAATTGTAGTTTGTGCTAGTGTTTAAAAAGAGCCTGTGTCCAGAGCATAGACTGTTTTATATAAATGGACATAGCTAACCTGCTAGCCGCCACGCTCCAAATAGAAAGTGATCATGGGTGCACTGCCGACTCCTTTGACTCTGCTGCTGTCAGACTCATCATTTTGGTCTTAAAGTTTTCGTATTAACCCTCTACATGATCCTGGGGTTTTTATTTCACTATATTGTCTGTAAATCAAGATATGAACATTAATAACAGACAAATCAGGCACTTTCTTTCCCCGAGGTCGCTCTAGCTAGCATTATCAACAGATTTGATTGCTCCCTACTAAATCTACTACTTTCTCTACTCTACTTTCAACATCATCACTCCAGATTGGCTCTTTGGTTGCTATGATACTCGTGGTTGGAATTAAAAACATGGAACTCGGCTCCAAATTGGCCCCTATACCTGCTCTAGCCTCGATGAGCTTCATTTGACTGGAACTGAACACTGTGGGTGACGTCACACTCGCTTAGTCCACTTGTTTATACAGTCTGTGGTCAGTTCCTGAGACACATAGTGTCTCATTCTCAGTATATGGACAGGCCTCAAGTGAAAGGTTTACTTCAAACTGGATTTAGTTTTAAGTAAGAACTGGCAACCCAAATGAGAGAGTCATGTGAGGCTCATTCTGCTTTCTGATTGGATAATCATCTTAAAACAAAACACCAAATTTTATTTCTTTTTAACATGGACAGAGCGATTACACTGAATGAACCAGACGCAGTGTTTTAAGTGTTATATCAAGAAAGGCTCATTTCCAACATCAGTGTTTATAACACACTGGCCTGTCACAAGATCACATTTTAATCACGACATATCACTACAGAGAAATATCGCGATGAACGATGATATTGAAACTTTATGTCACTGACACACAGCAGCAGAGTCCCAGTGAAGGTACACACCAGAAACATGGACCCAGAAACATACTGTTCCTCCTTTCACCGACTGAACGCTGAGTCGATGTAGTGATTATAGTCACAGGCCTAAAGACAGAAACAACAGCAGTACAATAGTTATTAGTTGTATTTGATTGACACATATCTGAAGAGCCGTGTGTTTAGGCCTGTCTCCGTCATCACTGGATCCTCTTATTCCTCTGTGAAACGAGGGACAACGATATTTTGGGGTTAATATTTATGGTGGAACTTTTTCTGTGCAGGTATGGAGTGGTCCTGGTCTGCAATGGCCTGTATCGATCAGAAGTGGTTTACTCCTGGTTTACTCCAGGTTTAGTTCTGTAAAGTTTGAAATAAAGCATTCCGTACCCTCTCTTAAAACAGACACGCCGCCCCTCCAGACCGCTCCGACCCAAATGAGTGTAATGTTTTCATTTTGCCCACGACGTCTTTTACAGATGGATCCTAAATGTCCGTCGTGTCTGGATCATGTAGAGGTTAACTTACAGCGTTGGATTACATAAAGCCAGCCGTCCCCAGCCCCGCCCCTCAGAGCACATTTCAGACCTGCACATTTCACTATAGCGTTCACCCCTTCACCAAACGTGCGTCCTGGATCTGTGAACCCTGTTGCCATGGAAACGAGCTCTTTGGGACGTTTTGCCTTCACCACTGCCAAAGTTTGAACAAGAGGAACAATCTCAGTGTTTTTCACCTGCAAACGAGGACTGATCCGTGCCAAACCAGTCCAAACCATATCGACGCTTCCTTTTACTGTACGGCTGATGCAATGCAAATCCTACCGCCATTTTGAGAGTGTAAACGTCTGATTTCTGAGTGATTTCTGTGAATGAAGAAAAGGGAATGTGTTGCCAAGTACTGTATATGATGTTTGATTTATAATATGATTTTAATATGTACAGGTTTATGTCTATGGCACATAACTGCCACTGTAAACACAGACAGCTCATCCAATGGTAAAGGACTTAAAAGTCATGTGATGTTGAGGTTAAAGTGAGTATGGCAGGTTTGAATCATTCTCACATTTTGACTTAAAATGGAGGATAAAACCGGTTCTGCTTTTTAAAAAGTCCAGAACTGAAGAAAACAAATAATCATAATGAACAAAGGTTTAAACCTGTGTACTGAGCGCTCAGAAGTTTGCGAAGAAAAGATGAAAAGTCTATTGAAAGTGACACGATGTAGAGCGTCCCACACTGATGACATCACACAATTCTGTCCAAAAGTTCGGCATAATTTAGACAAGAAACACATTTATCTGACACTTGACTGATTATTTTAACAATACAAATGTGTTTTCTTAAATTTTTATTTGTTAAATTGTTATGCATTGTTATGTTGATCACCTTCTAAACTAAATCAGTCCAAACATTTAATTAACCACATTTAGAAGTTTACCTTTGAAGTCCCATAATGCACTGCTCTGTGACCTCTGTTCTAATGTTTCCTCATCACAAACAGACCTGGAGCTGTGTTTTGTTTCTTTCACATATGTTTAACACACAAACCTGCAGATTTAGGCTGAGTTCTTCTCTCAAACTGAAAACACTCTGTTCCACCTTGTGATGTCATCATGTGGTAATACAGGAAGTGCTCCACTGTGTTTTTAAACTCCATACACCTTCACTAGAATTATTTGGATCATTTCAGCCCTAGAATCTCTACTGAACTAAAGGTCAAAGGAGCCGTTAACTTGAAAACTTACACTTCATGACATCACAAGGTGGAACAGAGCGTTTTGAGCTTTGGAGATGTTACAGACTAATAATAAAGTGTTACTCAAACATGTGAATGAAACAAAACACAACTCCAGGTCTGTTTTTGAGGAGGGAACAGTATTAGAACATGGATTAAATCTCACAGGAGTCAGTTTTGTGTTTACAGGAACTTTAACTGAAAAGTCTATAACTTCACTATGTGTTTTTCCAGCTGCTTGTCTCTATGGAATGTTCCTCAGCGTGGCATTCATGTTTTTTCAATCACGAGTGTTTTTATTTCATACACACATCCATTCTCTTACAGATCTGATGTCTCTTTTATAAAGTGTATGTAACTTTCAACATTAAGTTTTTGCTCTATAAAAGGACAACGTGACAGTCTCAGTCAGCTTCTGGTACAACGAGATCTGAATTTTGTTTGGTTTGTATGAAAACGTTTAGTAAAAATTCCACAGAGTTTTATAAGTGCGACCTCTGACCTTGGGGATAGCTTCAGAGTGATAACATCTCCATGGAGACGACATGGAGATTCATTCACTGGTTTAATCTGTATGTTTCTGTAGGTACAGATTCTTGGATTAAAAGTCCTGTGCTGGTCTTAATGTTGTTCTTGGATCTGCTGTCTGTGTCCTCATCATTTTACAGTATTTATGTTCAGAAATATTTAAATTTTTGTATGTCATTCTAAAAATGTCACTTTAGTTTGTCCACACTGCAGTAGTCTGTGTCTCAGGAAGGCCTCCAGGCTGGTCCCATGTTAAACCCAAACGCTCTGACACAAACGTGTGAATGTGACCCTGTGGGGCAAGTCAAATGTGTTTTTTATTTATTCATTTAATTGTATTGTGATATTTTGGTTTGCTCATGTGTTTGTGGGCGTGATGCAGAGGGGCTTTTCCACTTCACCAACACTGAGTCAGTAAACATTATGAACATTATGAACATTCCCTGTGTTTTCACTCCGCTCACTTACAAACACAGAACAGTTTCCATGGAGATAGACAAGTAAGTTTAATACCATACTTTGGGATGATTTTGGCAAAGGATCTGGCAACCCAAAATCCTCACTTTGAATAGTTAGCTTGGGACAAAATGTAAAGAGAAACAACTTTTTACATTAAGCAAAAGAGAAACTATGAATGTAAATGATCGTTTTACAGTCGCTGTCTGAGAGTTACAGTCGTTTTTTTTGGAGTCAGATCCTTTATAAATCCTCATATTCACGATTAAAAGATAACAACACTTTTCTGTTTTTTGCTAAATACGTGCTGTGATGTTTAAACTTTTCTCATAATGATCAAGTTTATCAACGTGCGTCTGTAATGCAACATTTGTCCACGAGAGGGCGGTATTGAATAGATTTAATTCCTTAAAAATGTTGCTTCTTTTCTGTTCCGTAATTATTTTTCAACTCAAACGAAAAATGACGCGCAACAACGTCACGTCTCCATGAAAAAAGCAGAGACAGAAATCTGTGTGAAGCAGCAGGAGCCTTTTAGATCAAACAAGCGCTGATTTTACACTGAAACTGAGGTCTGCAGTGAGTCACGTTCGTGATTGAACGGTTCCTTAATGTGAGTTGGATCTGGATCACATTTTTTAAAAGAGCCGATTCTTTTTCTTTCTAATTTGTCTGCATTTTTACACTGAACCAAGAATCAGAACAGACACAGAGCAGGCGACATGAGGGAGATATGAACACGAAAATCATATTTGGCATCATATGAACAGTTACTTTTTAATTGATTATTGTTTTATTTGGATTACACATCAAAGTGAACCTCTCTCAGGCTGAACCAGTTTAAACACATTTAAGCTTCGTCTCTGGGATTAGTTTGTTGTTAAAATTAGTTCTCACGTTGGCTTCTGTTATACAAACAAATAAAAGAGCCAGTCTTTTGAACGGCTCTTTGAGATGAATGGATCAAAAAGATTCGGATCCCATCAAAGAGCCGAAAGTCTCATCACCAGAGGTCTGAGGCGTCCGGGGTTTTGTTGAAGGTTTATAGTGATGTGGAAATAAAAAGTTCACGTCGGAGACAGGAAAAGGAACGACATTTATTTGAGCCGATTCTTTTAGTTTGTTTTCATTTCTGACAGTTTGGACTGCTCACTAGCGCCTCACAGTGGTCACCTGACGTTAGCTGATTTACACAGGTTTTCACGCTGTTGCCCTACAGTTGGACGCAGGACGACAGCGCCATCTGCAGGCCAACTTCTTCAGGACAGTATCCCAGATGTGTGAGAGTAAAAAAGACCCCTCGTCCCGGGTTAAAGTCCCATGGATCAACAGAAATAGTTGTAAAAGGACCACAAGGGGGCGACAGTGGCTCAGATGATAGAGTGTTGGCGGTTCAAATCCCACTCTCGAGATAAACATCACTGGTTGAGCGATCAGAGCCACTGACTCACAGGTTGGTGGTGCATTTAAAGCTCCCATAGATTAACACTGTTGTTGTGTCTTTGGGCAAGACACTTTACCCACTGTGCTTGAGTGATTTATGGCTGTCAGATGAAGCAGCTTATATCGAAGATTAGTGTACGTCTCCAAAGCTCAAAATACTCAGTTCCACCTTGTGATGTCATGAAGTGGTAGTTTTCAAGTTAACAGCTCATTTTACCTTTAGTTCAGTAGAGACCGGCAATACCAGGACTGAAATCACCCAAATGATTCTAATGAAGGTATATGGAGTTTAAAAACACAGTGGAGCACTTCCTGTATTACCACATGACATCACAAGGTGGCGCAGAGTGTTTTTTGTATTTTTTGAGTGTTTGAGGTGTCTCAGACTTGACTCTTGGTCCTGAGTCTCAAATGAAGACGACTGAAAACTGATTTAGCCCAATTTCTTCACGATTTGCCTCCAGAAAATCCAGGACAAAAGGAGAAAAAGAGACAGATCAGAACGAGACGAGGACTAAACCAGGACTAAACCAGGACTAAAACAGGACTAAACCAGGACTAGACCAGGACTAAACCAGGACTTGACCAGGACTAGACCAGGACTAGACCAGGACTAGACCAGGACTAGACCAGGACTAGACCAGGACTAAACCAGGACTAGACCAGGACTAGACCAGGACTAAACCAGGACTAGAACACTCGACCAGGACAAACTGTGCCTGATTTAGGATTTAAAGTGTGTGTGTGTATACATATATATATATATATATATATATATATATATATATATATATATGTGTATATATATATATATATGTGTGTGTATATATATATATATATATATATATATATATATATATATATATATATATATATATATATATATATATATATATATATATATATATATATATATATCTATATATATAACACACACACACACACACACACACACATATAGGCGTATCACAAACACGGCGTCTCCTCCCGACTGTTCTGATTCTGATTCAGTCCTGGCTCTTTGCTCTGACTCACTGCTGCACTTCTCAAACATTTAAAACATGACGTCAGTGAACAGCAGGGGGCGCACTCAGACTTCTGCATTTAATGAATAGATTAAATGAATTATACTGTGACCAGTACTTGACTTTTCCTCTTTTTTCTGGTCAAGATTCTAGATGTGACCATTTGCCTCATCATTGGCCTCCAAAAAGCATCAGCTCTTTGGCTTTATTTGAACCGATTTGTTTTCATCCCTGACAGATTGGACTGCTCTCTAGCGCCTCAGAGTGGTTATGTGATTTTACTGTGTTTGGTCAGCTAATTTAACCAGCCATAAACCGGGACAAGGGGTCTTTTTTACTCTCACACATCTGGGATATTGTCCCATAAAGTCGGCCTGGAGATGGCGCTGTCATCCTGCCTCCACCAGACAGAGCCAAAACCTGTGTAAATCAGCTGACCGGACATGTCACAGTGACATCACGTGACCACTCTGAGGCGCTAGTGAGCAGTCCAAACTGTCAGGGATGACAACAAACTAAACCTTGGTCTGGAAAAAGAATCAGTTCAAGTAAGTTAACAGTAGACCAAGATGAACCTTATTGGACGATCCTCAGCTGTCAATCACAGATAAAGGAGACTTTGCTTATGTTGCCGTGGATCCATGATATAATAAATACATGATTAAAATAACAGACCCTGGCCGCCTGAGGACAGATCCAAGACATTTGACAAACACAAAGTTTCAGTATGTTGTGTAATTCCTCAGTCGTCCAGACCCATTCCATCGCAAAAGAAATTTGAATTTTGTCAACTTGACAAAGGTTTTTAAGAGTAAATATATTTTGCTTGCCCAGCCAAATGAAGCTCATCGAGGCTAGAGCGCTTATAGGGGCCAATTTGGAGCTGAGTTCCATATTTGGAATTCCGACCATGAGTATCATAGCAACCAAAGAGCCAATCCTGAGCGAGGCTGTTCAACTTAAAGCGCCTTCCTGCCCGCACTGCTGGTGTAGCAGGAGGCGCTTAGCTGTCAATCAAACCTGTTGCTAACGTTAGTGGGAGCGACCTCAAGGAAAGAAGGCGCCTGATTTGTCTGTTATTAAAGTTCATATCTCGATTTACAGACACAACAGCAAAACTGAAAACTCCAGGATCATGTAAAGAGGGTTGGTACAGACATTTTAAGACCAAAACGACGAGTCTGGGAGCAGCAGTTACAGAGAGAGGGGCCACAGTTCTTTAATAGAAAAAGAATTGGAGCTAGAATCATGTAAATCTTTTTTTTTTTTTTTTTTTCCTTTCTTTCTTTCTTTTCTCTTAAGCAGCCATATTTGTTTAGATACAAACTATGCGTGTCACTGATTGGCTAATAAACCTGTCAATCATGCACATCCGAACCCTGGGAGTATTGAAGAAGTGTGTATTCTGGATCGTTTCAGTGCTCATCCAAGAGGCTTCTTCAGTTCTGTCTCTGCCTAAAATATGTCTGAAGCATAGACTATATGTTGACCTTATTTGATCCCACCCTCTTTTCCCGTACATGCTTCATGGTTAATCCCATTCATTTCAATGGAGAATTTGGGGAAAGTTTCAGAGCTAAAATATGTTATAAAGTAGTGCTGATTTGTGTCAAAAATTCAGTATTTATGTGCAACAACAGTCTTTGGTCTTTGGAGGCTTTGGAGGCTTTAAAACAGCTCTGTAGTCCATGTAGAACTTATTTACAGTTAAGATTGGCCCTGTGCAAAGTAATACAACTTGAATCGCCAGGGCAGTGCCCACAGCAATGTCCAGAATAAGGTGAATACAGTCTACGGTTTGAGGGAAGGCGCTAACTGAGTTTCACTTATCTGCATTTCATTTCAACATTGCCCTGCAAAAGAAACTGATCTCTGCGTTCGACCCATCCTTCAAAGCCACTGGGGCCTGTCTGGAGCCGTGGACCCATCTCCAGATTTTGAGCTCGTCCTGACCGGGATGACCTTGATTTGACCAGCTTCAGCTTCATACACACGGGTGAATGCTGTTTCTTACCTGCTGCTGTCTGGGGCAGATGGAGTTGCATGTTTGGATATAATGAGAATCATTTCACACATTTCAAGTCTTGGCTGTGGATCAACGTCAGGAACTCACCTGACCACTTTTACAAGCACGTTTTATTTGAGAATAAATCAGTGACATTTATGGAGGGTAAAAATAGTTTGTGCTGTTCCTAACCTAAATGAATGACGCAGCTTGAAGGCAACAGGCTGAGACCAGAACCACAGAGGACAGAGACGCACACATTACTCAGTAGTTTTGGAATGAACCGTTTTGACTTTGTTCTATATAAAAGCCCTACATGACACAAACTGACATGTTTGTTTCCTCATCAGAAACCTACCTGGAGTTGTGTTTTGCTTCATTCACACATTTTTGAGTAACCCTTTATTATTATTCTGTCTACATCTCCCGTGCTCAAAATGCTCTGTCCCACCTTGTGATGTCACAAAGTGGGAGTTTTCAAGTTAACATTTACCTTTAGTTCACTAGAGATTGGAAATTCTGGGGCTGAAATCATCCAAATGATTCTAGTGAAGGTGTATGAAGTTTAAAAACACAGTGGAGCACTTCCTGTATTACCACATGATGACATCACAAGGTGGAACAGAGTGTTTTCAGTTTGAGAGAAGACCTCAGCGTAAATATGCAGGGTTTGTGTGTTACACATTTGAAAATGAAACAAAGCACAACTCCAGGTCCAGGTTATGAATCTTGTGTTTATTCCATTACAGGTGTTTTCACTGCTAAGCACATGCATTCTTACAGTGAGCAGGGTCACCTCTCCACAGTTAAAGCTCTGCTGTGGACCTTTTCTGGAGGAAAAGGTCGTTCTTCACCACGACAGTCCGATACAGCGACCGCATCACTGCAGACGCTGCACTGATCCGTCTGTCAATCTCACGCTCCACCCGCCCCTCACTCATGAACAAGACCCCGAGATACTTGAACTCCTCCACTTGAGGCAGAGACTCCCCACCCACCTGAAGAGGACAAACCACCTTTTTCCGGTCGAGAACCATGGCCTCGGATTTGGAGGCCCTGATTCTTATTCCAGCCGCTTCACACTCGGCTGCAAACTGCCCCAGTGCTGCAGGTCCTGGCTCGAAGAAGCCATCAGGACAACATCATCTGCAAACAGCAGAGATGAGATCCTGTGGTTTCCCAACCGGAGCCCCTCTGGCCCCTAGAAATTCTGTCCATAAAAACAATGAAGAGAACCGGTGACAAAGAGCAGCCCTGGTGGAATCCAACATGCACCAGGAACAAGTCTGACTTACTGCCGGCAATGCAAACACAGCACCTGCTCCGGTCATAAAGGGACCGGACAGCTTTTAGCAAAGGGCCCCGGACTCCAAAGTCCCGGAGCACCCCCAAATGGACACCACGAGGGACACGGTCAAATGCCATCTCCAGATCCACAAAACACATGTGGACCTGGTTGGACAAACTCCCATGAACCCTCGAGCACCCGATGGAGAGTGTAGAGCTGGTCCAGTGTTCCACGACCGGGACAAAAACCAAACTGCCCCTCCTTTCAAAAGAGGTGTAGCATTGCTGTGGCTGTGGTAAAATTAAGGTAAAATTTTAATTAATTAGCGCTCACTGTTTTGCTAACAGCAACTCATTAGCAGTTAGCTCATTAGCAGTTAGCTCCTTAGCAGTTAGCGTGGAGCACAATCTGCAAAGACTAAGTGTAAAAATTAAAAAATATTAAAGCCAGCTTATCTAAATAAATTATACTGGAGTTATACCAAACTACAGTGATTTCAATAGAAATAAAACAGCCTCAAATAAGTATTCTACGAGGAAAACGTAGGCTGTACTATGAATAAATGAATGAATTAGATTTTCCACTATAATCGAAAAATAATGTCCGGTATCGGCACTCGGTATCGGCAATCGGTATCGGCAAGTACTCAAACTTACTATCATCGTCCCTAGTACTTCCAAAGTGTTAGTAAGGTAAATGAAATGACAAACAGACACTATAATTCTTTTGAAAAAGCCTGTTGATGGTTTATTCATTTTTGTCACGACAGAATTCATTTGGTGCAACACATGCCACATGTAGAAAAGAACACGGTCACGGTGCATGGGCTTCAGAGTGAGGAACATTTACGAGACGCAAGTGGGAAAGAGAGTGGCCCAGAGGAGATGGTCCACAGGAGAGCGGCTCAGAGGAGAGTGACCCAGAGGAGAGCGACCCAGAAGAGAGGGAGAAGCATATGGGACAAAACCATAAGAATATTCATAAAGTAATAAAAAAATTAAACAAAAATGTTAGTTATACTAAGTTTGGTGTTAACAAGTTTATGACAGCTCCACTTCAGTTTGCCTTGTATACATTAATATTCTCCAAAAGACGTAGCTATTATCGTTAAAACATCTTTAAGACTTTCAAAATCTTTACATTTCCAAGATGGCCTCCAAGCTTACAACACATTCAATAAAACTTTACTTACAAAAACACAGAGACAAACCAGAAATGCACAGTGTTCGTAAACATACACTATAGACTGTTCTTCTTTATGTGCTGTTACGGAAGTAGATCTGAAAACATAGCACTTTTAAGGTCGAAAAATTATTCAGTAGTGCTTTTAATTTCTGTAAACATTGAGATGCAGCCAGCCTCCACCGTTTAGGGCCGATTTAGGTTAAATGCAAAACCCACCAAGCCAATTGCAGTCATTTTGGCGTTACATTTATATCAGTACACTGGAGTTCTAAGGGGAATAGCTATACACTTAACCTTGTCCCAGAATCCCACCCTAGTGAAAAAAGCTTGTCAAAAGCCAGCTCAGTAATTAGCAACTGCAGCTAATTATGACTAGTGAGATCAACATTTTGCTCTTACATAACATAAGTTTGTATTGTCTCAAACTGAATGAAAAAACAAACGGACGATTGAATCTACACTTTAAAAAAAAAAAAGGTGACTTTAAAAAATGTGTTATGTCCTATTATATGTCTATTTTTCTTTTATGTTGATCCAAAGCATACTTTTGAGTTGAAGTTACTCAACGTTTCAACTAACATTTATTTAGACAAAAAGTATGACATTACACATTGAGTTAAAATCAAAGTAACATTTTTGAGTGTTGTAAAAAATTGACAAAAAACAAAATTTAAGTTTGGCAAAATTCAGAACAGAAACAGTTGTTGGCAGTAAGTGGAAAGAAGTCGTGTGTTTTTGTATAGGCCTACTTTGTCTTTTTGTTCTTGTTTTTTGTAGGCCTTTCTGCATTAGGAGATCTGACAATAATTTAATGAAAAAAGAACATGGCAGTAGCTATATGTTTAATTTGCATAATCTTCCTCACCTTCACCACAGTTTACAGTAATTGGTCGAAATTATGCCACTTAAAATGCCTTTTAAATGTCATGCATGATTGTTGTTTTGGCTGTAATTTTATATATATATATATATATATATATATATATATATATATATATATATATATATATATATATATATATATATATATATACACATACATACATACATACATGTATATATACATACACATATATACATATGTGTGTGTGTATAAAACACACACATTACATTTACTCGTTGAACAGATGGATCTGTCTTGGTTTTCTACTTTCTCTATTTTCTCTGTATTACTTTATCGGTTTATCAGTTGAAATGATATTAAATATTTAGTTAATGCTTAAGTCTCATTTCAAACACTTTATTTTAATTGCTTGTGGTCAATGGCACAGAGAACTAAACAGGAATGTATAGTTTTGGCAGTAATCAAATCATTATTATCATACTTATATTATTTGCATATCTCTGTTAGCATTAGCCAGCTATAGCTAATTCTCAACACATTTGTACTGTATATCTGGTGTAGACTTTTTTATTGAAAACAAAATGTAGCAAAAGGCAGTTATTTTTAGGCTATATATGTATATATATATATATATATATATATATACATGTATATATATATATATATATATATATATATATTATATATATATATATATATATATATATATATATATATATATATATATATATATATATATATATATATATATATATATATATATATATATATATATATATATATATATATATATATATACACACATTTTCATAAAACTTTTTTTAGTAAATATTTGGTCTGCATTTTTGGATTTTGTTTCGAGATATTTCTGCTTTCAAAATATAAAAAAAAGAACTTTTGAATCAAGTTTAAGTCAATTTAACGTTGTGTTTTTGCAGTAGTTTAGCATTTTTGCACATCATCTCTAGGCTAACTTTACTAAAGCCATAATGGGCAAAAGCGTGTTGTCTCTAGCTGTTTTTCCTCCCTTATAATTAGTCTTGAGCGTGACATAAAAACAGATATATGTTTACGGAGGGTGAACTGGTGAAGTAACACTGTACATCCCATGCAACAATAAATAAATTAACCATTTCATTTCCGAGGGTTTTCTTTTATACCCACCTAAAGATGCAAAAAGGTATAATATTATATTCTTTTTTCACACATAATACTTGCATGCAAAGAACCTACTTCATCTGGCTTCCACCATGTGAGAACTCGTAACACTGCCAAAACGTCTCCATGAGCTAAAACGCTTGAATTCTGAATAATAAGTTTATTTTGAGTAATGTTGACTGTCCATTTGATTAGTTTTTAATCCATATTACTTTATACTTGTTTTTCATCCACACATTTTCACTAAATATTAGTCAAGAAATCGTACTCAAAGGACTGCACTTTGGCTTGAAACAAAAAACAAAAATCTAGACCTAAGAATTAAAAAGAAATTGCCAATAGAACTCAGATATTCAGAATTCAAGCTCTTTTAACAGCCTGTGCGTTTCCTGTTTTATGCAGCGATCTCTGTGTGGACAATCGAGACATTAGTTACAATTATTATAGGAATTCTTGTCTAAAATGTAAAGCAGTAGTCGAACAGTTTTGCAGCAGTGACACTTGGAAAGAGGGATTCCTATAGTTTAAATGCAGTGCTCCACCGATTTGTACAAGCAAGGGAACAGTTAAGAGTCTAAGGAGAGGAGTACTCTGCACGATTCACACTGGCATGTCGAAAGGTGGAAATGGATGATATAATAGACCCAATTGTGCAGTAATGAAGCAAAACTGAGTGTGCATTTTGGAAAAGTACCCATCTTTCTTTAGCAATTTGACAAGGAAGCACTATAATGATAACAGGAAGTAAAATAAAAGCTAGCATACGGATCAGGTATGGCCTTCTATTTGTTCAACTGGCTTCTGTCTGCCTTAGCATATTACCATTTTGAATGACTTATGATAATTTGCTGTTTCAAACTGTATTCCCTCCATATAATATTCATAAATTAGCAAACATAGCAATAAAAGCTCCCTTAACTTCCTATATGAAACTACTTAGCCTAATTTCTACCTAGGCTATAAAATATAGCAGTTCTAAGTGGCTAATCAAATGGTCAATTGCCAAGACCTTAAAATTCTGACAGCTAATGCTAACGCTTCCATTTTTAATTAGATAAAGTGCAGTTTAGCATAACACAAGTAGCCGTTTTTGGTTGCTAATGCCAACGTTCTGTTGTCTAGATGTTTATGATGCTTCACCAACTGCTCTAAATCTCTCTTATTGGATGTTGGATGGCAGTGAGTTGTATCGATATAATGTAATGTCATTTATGCAGTTCATTTACTAGGTCACCAGCTTAGCCTATACTTATAACACTTGTAACTCTTTTTAACTGTGGGTAGACAACTTGTTGTCTACCCACAGTTAATCATACATGGATTTGATGGCGGCTAATTTAAATATTTGAACGCTAATGCTAACTCGTCCTTTCATAAACAACCATCCTTAAGTTTTAACCACTTTGCGCACACAGTTTAGCTTCCCAACACTTAACGGGGCTATGTACAGTTTAGCTATATTCAAAATGATTTTCAGCTTTTACATTCTCATGCATACGACCACAAGAAGCGAGTCCATTGAAAAATAGTCCAAGCATTTTGTTAATATTATTATTTTTTCTCCCGTGGAAATGGCAGAGAACCTATATCATATATCATAGTATAATGAGACATTTAAAACGGTAGAGTGCGCTGCTGCTGTCCGTAGGTTGTGGTGTGGATTTACAGTGGTAGCAGCAAGATGGCGGCCTCACTTCTGCATGTCGCATTGGAGCAGGAGCACGATGGAGGGGTCGCTCTTCGCCGCCTCTTTAAACTCCTCCAGTGAGATTTGGTCGTCGTTGTTTTTATCCATCTTGCTGAAGATCTTATCCACCCGCTGCTCCGGTGTCAGACCATCCTCGTTCATCTTCATCATGATCACGGTGCCCACCATTTTGTAGATCGCCTAAAAACAGAACAATAATATTAATCAAACTTAATCAAAGTTTTATACACTTGTATGGACTTTTATACACTACACTACAGTACAATATACAAGAACCTATTATTAACAATTCAAAATAATGGTGTGGATTGGATATAGCACAATGAATCTATACATTTTGTTTTATTATAAACTTATCAGAGGTGGGTATGTTGTACTGCAGTAGCATCCTGTTTTATGTCTTGTGTTTGAAATGAGCGACTGGCCGGAGCCGAGTTGTTGATGCTCGTTATATAATGGTCAGAAGCCTACACAGGTTTATCAAAGAGGCTCAGAGTGGATATAGGAGCTTAATGTGGGAAGAGGGACATGACTCATCATTTTTAAAGGTTAAAACTGCAGTACCCAACTTTTAGTAGTAAATGAGAGAATTTTGCTTCCTTTTCACCCATAAATGTTACTGTAAAAGAAGCACTTTGTAACTGCGCCCTGTCGGCACCAGTTATGGGAGAAAGAGATGGACTGTGCTTGGACAATCAATACTTATTCCGTGCCATAAACTGTTTATATAAATGGACATAGTTAACCTGCTAGCCACTGCATTTCAATTAGGAAGTGAGCATGGGTGCGCTTCCGGCTCCATCAACTCTAACCCTAACCCTAACGAGCCTTAAGACAGCTGCAGTACATCCAGAACACTGCTGCTCGGGTCCTGACTAGAACCAGGAAGTACAAGCACATGCGTCTTGTGCTCAAGTCTCTGCACTGGCTCCTGTGGCTCAGAGAATAGACTTTAAAGCAGCTCTGCTTGTATAAGTCTCTCCATGGACCAGCACCAAAGTACATCTCCCACATGTTAGTGCCATATGAACCATCTCTCACTCAGAGGACTTCTGGGACCGGCCTCATGATAGTGCCCAGTGTCAGGACTAAACATGGGGAATTAGCGTTTCAGTTTTCTGCAGCTAAAACCTCTCAAATCTTCCTGAAGATGTGAGACAATCCTCTACTTTGACCATGTCTAAATCCAGTCTCCAAACGGCTATGTTTAGTTGTGCATATGACTGAAAGAGTTTTATTCTGCCTCTTCTCTTTTAATGTGCATTTTATGATGATTACTTATGTTTTGATTTGTTGTATTGTGATTTTAATGTATTTCTTTTTCTGTGAAGAACTTTAAATTACACTTTGTGTACCAATTGCGCTATAGAAATAAACTTGCCTTCTTCTCCCTGAGTCCCTCAGTCTGAGTCCTTCAGTCTGAGTCTTTCAGTCTGAGTCCTTCAGTCTGAGTCCTTCAGTTTGAGTCCTTCAGTCTGAGTCCTTCAGTCTGAGTCCTTCAGTTTGAGTCCTTCAGTCTGAGTCCTTCAGTCTGAGTCCTTCAGTCTGAGTCCTTCAGTCTGAGTCCTTCAGTCTGAGTCCTTCAGTCTGAGTCCTTCAGTCTGAGTCCTTCAGTCTGAGTCCTTCAGTATGAGTCCTTCAGTCTGAGTCCTTCAGTCTGAGTCCTTCAGTATGTCCTTCAGTCTGAGTCCTTCAGTCTGAGTCCTTCAGAGTCCTTCAGTCTGAGTCCTTCAGTCTGAGTCCTTCAGTCTTCCTTCAGTCTGAGTCCTTTTGAGTCCTTCGGTTTGAGTCCTTTGGTTTGAGTCCATCAGTTTGAGTCCTTCAGTCTGAGTCCTTCGGTTTGAGTCCTTGGTTTGAGTCCTTTGGTTTGAGTCCATCAGTTTGAGTCCTTCAGTCTGAGTCCTTCAGTTTAAGTCCTTCAGTCTAAGTCCTCTGCAGCAGCGGTCACTCTGACTTTATCAATAGGATAGATGTCAGAATGCTCCAGTATCCCTCTCACTCTCTCTACTACAGGCGTTGTTCTACAAATAGGCCCATGTAACGTGATCTAACTGCAGTGTGTTTATAGCTCACGCTGGCCTCACACGGCTCCAGCTCAAACTGAGAATCAAGTGGAATCTCTCTGTCGCACTTAACACATCACACGGCTGTTTATACAAGTTTTTGGAATGATTTACTACCTGCCTTTCATTGTCACTCTCTGGAATATGTTTTTGTGAATGACGATGCCGTGCTGTAGTAACATTATATGGTTTCTGTTGTGATTTCTGTAGCTGTAGTTGTCCTGGGGCAGATTGATCAAGACTTGGAAACCCTTCGGCACAACAGCCTGTCCAGCCACCATCACATTCACACAGGTAAGAGCCGCAAATCTAGTAAACGAACGAACATTTTAACACCAAAATGACAAGTCTGACAGCAGCAGTTATAGACAGAGGGGCCACAGTTTTTCAATGTAAACTGAATTAGAACCAGAGTCGATGGACCTGGAAGTGCACCCATGATCACTTCCTGTTTGGAATGCAGCGGCTAGCAGGTTAGCTATGTCCATTTATATATACAGTCTATGGGATTTCCAGAGCTGCTGTACAAACAGAGCCTTACCTTTGAAACCTTTTCTACCATTTATACCATGAACAACACTAGCCTGGCAAATCCAGACTAATCTCTCTCTGTATGTTTTATACAGGTTGATATTAGTCTGGTCCCCACGTCCTCCTTTGCATCTCAAGCCTGGTCAAACGTGATTGTCCAATCATATTTGTTTATTTCAGTGACACATGTGAAACGAAAAAGCTCATTGGTCACCTATGATTACAAATAAAATCCCAGTTCTCTCACCTCCTTATGATATTTCTTAATTTTTTCAGACATAGATGAACCATGTATGTCACTGATTGGCTAATCCACCTGCCAATCATGCCCATCTGAGCGCGGAGATTCATTATGACCAGGCTCACATCTTCATATTGAAGTGTGTGTTCTGGATCCCAGGCAGCCGTGACACTGGACCTGTGTTTCGTGGCTAAAATTCTGACCATAATTTCTCACCTCGATGATCTCCAGCATCTCCACCCGTGTGATCTTGCCGTCTCCATCCAGGTCGTACATATTGAATGCCCAGTTGAGTTTCTGCTCAAAGCTCCCCCTAGAGGTGATGGACAGAGCGCAGATGAACTCTCGGAAGTCAATCGTCCCGTCTCCGTTCTTATCAAAGGTCCTGAAGGCGTGCTGGGCAAACTTAGACGCGTCACCGTAAGGAAAGAACTGAGGAGAGGAGAGAAAGACAGAAACGCATGTTGTGTTAAGGTAAGTTTCACAAGAAGTATAAACATATTTAAGTGTTAAGGTCAAAGCTAAAGTATGGAATCAAATTAGAATGAGTAAGAAAGAGTCATGTGACACTTTGGGATGACAGCTGATTGGCTGTGTGAACGTGGTCCTTCCTGCTTCACTTCTAAAGCTGCGTACAGGACAATTTATGCATTTGTGTGTCAAAGGGTGAGGAAGAGAGTCAGAAGTAAGACCTCCTCCTTTCACTGTTTGAAAATCACATCAGGTTCCCCAACTTTAAGAGACATAAGACATAAAAGCAACGTTTTTCATTTAATGTGTAATTTAAATAATAAGCGCACCTAATGACAGATGCTTCTCAGCCTTTAGTGAACTAGAGCCTCAGTTAAACCTGTCAAAAGATCTACAGATGTTGACCCAGGATCTTGGTCTTTAGTACTTCATGGAACAATAGTCAAACAGCTGCTAAATAGAAACATAAACTTCTAGCTCAGGTACTTCTACAGTTTCTCAGTCCATTTTTTCTTTCCTTTTTACTGTGATAATGTTTGTTTGACATGGACCATCGACTGTATAAAGAAGTGGACTGAGTGAGTGTGACAGCGTTCGGCTCCAGTCAAATGAAGCTCATGGAGGCTAGCAGTAATAGGGGCCAATTTGGATTTCCATATTAGGATTCTGACTGCAAATATCATAGCAATCAAAGAGCAAATCCAGTGCGAGGCTGTTGAAGGTAACGCCCCTTCTATCCTGCACCGCTGATTTAGTAGGGAGTGGGTGCTTAGCAGTGCTGTCAATCAAACCTGTTGCTAACACTAGTGGGAGCGACCTCAGGGACAAAAGGTGCCTGATTTGTCTGTTGTTAATGTTCATATCTTGATTTACAGTCACAATACTGAAATAAAAACTCCGGGATCAGGTAGAGTGGGTTAATACGAACATTTAAAACCAAAAATGATGACTCTGACAGCAGCAGTTACAGAGAGAGGGGTCACAGTTTTTCAATGTAAAGTAAATTGGAGCCAGAGTCAATGGGCGCGCCTATGATCACTTCCTATTTGGAACGCGACAGCTAGCAGGTTAGCTATGTCCATTTATATATACCAGTGACGTGCAATGAGGTTCATGGCTGGTGAGGCACTGATGTCGTCACAATCAGATTTACAAACATATAAACCAGGTGTTTATATGTTTGGCCCCGGGTCAGTTTCTCTCCCAGTGACTTGGGGCCAGAATAAAAAAGAATTTCAAAATAAAAGTTCCGAAGTCCGTATGAAATATCTCTAATAGTATGAAATAAAAAGCTTTTTTTTTTTTTTTTTTATCCTTATTCTGGTTCCCCAATTTTCAATGGATTGAAGTGATTAAATTTCTTATCATTTTGCAATACTCTGTTTGAAAAGAGCAATATGTATGGATCAAACCATTTAGCTCCTTTAACGTTGGTCTTCCTTTAATTATAACCTCCTGCTTTGTCCCAAAGTCCAGTTTAGAAAACTGCTTGAGCTTTAATATGTAAACTTCCTCCATTTAAAAAGTAGGACCAGACATGAAGAAAAAAGTGAACTGATTGCTAAACTTGACTTGCTAACTCAAAATTGTAGTTTGTTGTCCCTATTCTGCGGGAGTTACATGAATCCCTGGGTTCACGAGCGCTCCCTGCCATGAGGCCAGGTAACTATAACCAATGCCTCACCCGGCGCCTTTTCACAGCTGCTTAAAGCAGCAACGTCACTGCTGAGCTACAGCACAGTCAGTCCATGTGAGGCACGAACGGCTGGTGCCTCTCCACACGTCTCTTCTCATTATTTGAATGGTAAACGTAAAAATTCAGCGATTTTCAATTAAAAAGAATTAAAATAGAAAATTTAATTAGAAAATAACTTTATAGTACAAATCATTGGATAAATATAACCATTTCATAAATTTTTTCTCTGTGATGACAGGTGAGGCAAAGCCTCACCTCACTTGACTGCACGTCACTGTTATATACCATCTATGATAAGGACCATTCGTTTCTCTGACTGGTTAATCCACATGTCAATTAGGGAGAGAGGATGCAGTCCCAGTCCCAAAAGTCTTTGTGTAGTATTATAAAAACTCTCTGGTTCATTTCAGGATTCAAATGGCATTTCTGTGACCTGGTTAACCATGTCCCTGTGTTTTAGTTGCAGTTGTTTTAGTTTGTTGTGTTGCCATTTATGACAAAGCTTCACATTAAGGAGGATTTATGCCCCTTTAAGTACATTACATAATCCAGGTCTGTGTTAAATAACTGTGTGATCAGGAAGCAGCCCGCGCTAACAGCTTTGCTCACATGACTCAGGGCAGTGAGGGGCTAAAATCTCCCAAAAGAGAAACAAAAAGGATTATTTAACTGCCCCAGACACTGTAAAAATGTGCCAACTTCAAAATGGAACACAAATAGAACAAAAGGCAATATTCTGAGATTTGAGTTGGCAAAATGGAGGTAAAAGTGACACCAAACAGGCTAAATATTACATCACTACTGAGCTGTAAACAAAACTAAAGCAGTTCTTGGTTGACTAAAAGCTTGGCATCAGGAAAGGTCTTAAAACAATGACATATCGCTATGATTCAACTATTTCATCCAAAAGCAGAAACAAAAAGTACTTCTAAACTCCGTATACATTTGTATATAAAAGGAATAAGTTCCCAAATGTCCAGCAAACTGCCCCAGTGTGAGTACTAGTGTTACAATATGATTTCATATGACAATATGAAAATTTCAAACTCTATTTCGATACTAAGGAGAAGACTCGATACCGATTCCAATACTACAATGAAAATAAAAAAAAACCCTCTTTGTTACACTGAAAGAGTGTATGTTCCACGTTAAATGTTGGTACTTTGTTTTCTATTCTCATGTGTGTTATATGTGTGTAATCCTCAGTGTGCAGTAGGCTCATACTGGTCCATGGTGTTTATAAGATAAGATAAGATATAAGATATACCTTTGTTAGTCCCACAGTGGGGAAATTCCAATATTGCACCGCACAGTTAACGAACAGAAGGAAATAGCAATAAAACAAGATAAAAGATTAATAGCTTGAAATACTTTAAGAAATAGACTTAAAAATAAACTAAAAATAGACTCTAATATACACATATATACACATATTGATATACATCTCCATAAAGTGGCCCGAGTATTGCACAGAGGTATGGTTGAATGACACATGTTCAGTGTTAACAGTGTTCATTATACAGTCTGACAGCAGCAGGAAGGAAAGACCTGCGGAACCTCTCCTTCACACAGCGAGGGTGAATCAGTCTGTCACTGAAGCTGCTCTCCAGGGTAGACAGAGCGTCCTCAGGAGTGGCCCTCTCACTCCAAAAGACCTGAGTCTCCTCAGGAGATAGAGCCTGCTCTGGCCCTTCCTGTACAGTGCGTCTGAACACCCAGGTACTTGTATGAGTCCACTCTCTCAATGTCCCTTCCCTGGATGTTCACTGAGGGGGCAGTAGAGTGGCGTCTGCGGAACTCCACCACCATCCCCTTGGTCTTCTCTGCACTGATGATGAGGTGGTTCTGCTGACACCAGTCCACAAAGTCCTGTGTTAGTCCTCTGTACTCCACATCGTCCTCATCCTTGATGAGGCCAATGATGGCAGAGTCATCAGAGAACTTCTGCAGGACGCAGGGTGTTGTGTCTGAAGTCTGCAGTGTAAAGGGTGAAAAGAAAGGGCGCGAGGACAGTGCCCTGGGACACCCCCACACTGCAGGTCATGAGGTCAGACACGCAGTTCTTGGCTCTCACAAACTGGGGCCGGTTTGTGAGATAGTCCAGGATCCAGTCGGCCAGGTCACAGTCCACCCCGGCGGCCTCCAGTTTGTCCCTCAGGAGCAGAGGCTGGATGGTGTTGAAAGCACTAGAGAAGTCAAAGAAGAGAATCCTCACAGTGCTGCCGAGGTTCTCCAGGTGAGACAGTGAGCGGTGCAGCAGGTAGATGACGGCGTCCTCCACTCCGATGCCAGGTCGGTACGCAAACTGCAGCGGGTCCATCGCTGAGCTCACGGTGGAGCGGAGGTGGCCAAGGACCAGTCTCTCCAGTGTCTTCATGAGATGAGATGTTAGAGCCACCGGCCTGAAGCCGCTGAGCTCCTTGGCCTGTGGCGTCTTGGGCACCGGTACCACGCAGGAGGTCTTCCAGAGTTGTGGTACCACCCTCAGCTTTAGGCTCAAGTTTATACTAGTCTATGTGTCTTATACTTGTGAAAGATACAGTTCATTTCTGTCAGTGGGACTTTTTAGTATCAATACCTGTGAAAAATCAAGTTTCAATACTAGTTTTAATATTGATTAGGATCTGATTTTCAGTACTTTTGACAAGCCGAGTGAGTAGCATCTTTGGAACAGCCGCAGTGGCAGCTGTAGTTGTGGCTTTAGTAGTAATACCTCACATATTCTGCTTCACAGACTATACAAAGCCTCTCAAAGTTCTTCAGTGATAGTGTTAAGTTACTTCTGTAGCCAGAGCTGACCTGGGACTGGGGTAGATTCAGTAGTAACAGTAATAGTAGTCATAGAAGTAGTAGCAACCATAGTAAACATAGTAGTATCAGTGGTATTATCAGTGCTTGATGTATAGCTGCTGTAACATCTCGAGGTTGAGGCATCCACTTAGACAGAAGTAGTAGTAGCAGTAGTAGTAGTAACAGTAGTAATAGCACTAGCAGTAGTAGTAGTAGTATTTGTTACCTTGACGTATAGCTGCTGGAACTCCTCGAGGTTGAGGCGTCCGCTGGGGCAGTCCTTCAGAAAGCCTTTGTACCACTGTTTGAGCTCGTGTTCGTTAAACTCTGTGTTCTTCACCAGGTCCTCCATCACCTCCGGGGTCAGCTTACTGTTCTGCTTTCCCATGGCTCCTGCAGCAACGCACACACACACACACACACACACACACACACACACGATTATTCAATTTAAAGAACTTTATTTACATCGTCTACGCTCTGGAACATTCTTACACTACAAAAAACAAGAGTCATTCGTAACAGAACGAGACAGTAATGAGGAGACAAAATGGGTTATAAGAAGGGATCCATAAAGTCCTTTTGAAGCTTCTTCAAAAGACCTTGAAGTGAATGTGACGTCACCCACAGCGTTTGGCTCCAGTCAAATGAAGCTCATCGTGGCTAGCAGTTATAGGAGACGATTTGGAGCCCAGTTCCATAGTAGGAATTCCGAACACAAGTATCATAGCAACCAACCAATCAGGAGCGAGGCTGTTGAAGATAACGCCCCTTCTCGCCCGCACTTCTGGTTTACCAGGGAGCGTGTGCTTAGCAACTTAAAACTGTACCCAAAGACTGTAAATATAAATGACCATAACTAACCTGCTAGCCGCCACATTCCAAATAGTCTCTCTGTAACTGCTGCTGTCAGACTCGTCATTTTGGTCTTAAAATTTTCATATAAACCCGCTCTACATGATCCTGGAGTTTTTATGTCACTGTTTTGTTCATAAATCAAGATATGAGCATTAATAACAGACAAATCAGGTGCTTTCTTTCATACAGTCTTTGGTTCTTCTTCATGACTTAATACTAAAAATAAAAATGTGTTACAAAACTCCCCCTGATCTTCCCTCAGTCCTGTTTATTTCTGCTCCTGTGTGAACTCTGCTACAGCCTCACGTCCTCTCTCCTCACACTCACGGTCGATCGCCTCTGATCATGTTTCCAGTGTACACTGCACCGCTGCCATCACAATACGACTGCTACCACTACTACTACTACTACTACTACTACTACTACTACTGTGTGTACAAACTAAAGTATACAACATGAGTCTATCCTACAGCTAGCTACTCCTCACCATCCTCCTACAGTTGAAGATCAGAACAGACCTTCGGCTCCTGACCCTCGGCTGATCAAGTAGTAGTAGCAGTAGTAGCAGGGGCGACAGTGGCTCAGTGGTTAGAGCTTTGGTTCCCCAACCCGAAGGTCGGAGGATTGAGTCCCACTCAGACCAAGTTCTGTCATTGTGTCCTTAAGCAAGACACATCACCCACATTGCCTAGTATGAAAGTGGTGTGTGTGTGTGTGTGAATGATCGGTGGTGGTCGAAGGGGCCAATGGTGCAGATTGGCAGCCTCGCTTCCGTCAGTCTGCCCCATGGCAGCTGTGGCTGCAATAGTAGCTTACCATCACCAAGTGTGTAATGAATGAATAACTGTAGTGTAGCTCTTTGACAAACCTGTAAAGCATATTACAAATGTAAGGCATTATTGTAGTAGCAAAAGAAGTAGTCTTATATAGTGCTTTTTAAGACGCTAACAGTCACTTTTACAATTTTGTGTTTTATTCATTCACTCCACCCTCTGGGGCAGGCAATGTGAGTGAAGTGTCTTGCCTAAAGACACAACAACAGTTTCCACTAGAGCCACTGGCGCCCCAGTCCCAGCGGTCTCCTACATCCAAGCACCAAATAGACCCAGCCCTGCTTAGCAAAAGAGATCAGACCAGATTGGGCATTGAAAAGGTAGCCATAGTAGTAGTAGCAGTAGTTGTAGCAGTAGTTGTGGTAGTAGTAGTATTTGTTGTATCCACAGAACTTAAAGGAGGCTATGCAGTATACAGTATTGCACTATGGTAGAATTCACATTGTTGTAATCTAAGTCAGACGTAGTAGAATGTGTATGTAAATGTATATGTACAGTAGGGTGTATATGTATAGCAGTATGTATAGCAAAGTAACTGTGACCTTATGACCTTTCCTTGTCTCTATTTTGCAGCACAGTTTGTATTTCCCAAAATGCACTGCTCTGATCTGGAGAACATGTTATCAGAGATAAGTTCACATGGTTTTATTCACTGTGTTTGTGAATCTTATCTCGCATTAAACAGGCAGCACACGCAGATCGCATCTTTACATGTTAGCGGCGTCTCTCCAGTCTATGGGCCATAAAGGTTTCACTGAGCTCTAGCTTTAGCAACACATACAAAAAAACACATACAAAACTCTTCTGGTAAATATGTGTAATGCTGTGGAGACGTCCTGTCTGATCGATATCTCTCTGCTGCTGCTTCAGAACTTATTCTGTTCTGTTATTTTGTGACATTATGACCTTTATGTAAGAGTTGAACTGGTGACAGGGTCAATGTTTAGGGGCCTGTACATCTCTAAAGGAGCTTTACTGTGTAAAATGATCCACAAACACTATGACATAATCTCATTCTTAGTTTGGGATTGGCTCCACAAACGTCATTTTAATATTATGTCTTAAAGTTTCTGATGACTCTCACGTCTTTGAGGTTGAGAAATTGCTCCACTTTCTGAAAATATGTGATAGGCCCAGTAATTACAGAGATATTAACCATAAACCAGGTCAGACAAACACAGGGTAAGGTAACTGTGGGGTATTTCTGTGTGGAGTTTGCATGTTCTGCCTGTGTATATGGGTTTTCTCAGGTTTTCTCCATCAGATAAAATCTGGAGAGAGTGTATTAATGAATCTGACAGGTTCACCTGCTAGCCTCAACCCTCCAAACAGGCAATGATCATGGGCACGCTTCCGACTCCATCGACTCTGGCTCCAATTAGACACTGAAAAACTGTGGCCCCTCTCTCTGTAACTGCTGCTGTCAGACTGTCATTTTCATCTTAAAATGTTTGTATTAACGCTCTCTACATGATCCTGGGGGTTTTATGTCACTATTGTGTGAGTAAATCAAGATATCAACATTGATATCAGATAAGTCTTTCCCCCGAAGTCACGGCTAATGTTAGCAACAGTTTCATTGACAGTGTTGCTAAGTGCCAGCTCGTGCTAAATCAGTGGTGTGGGCCGGAAAGGGCGTTACCTTCAACACCTTGGATTGGCTCTTTGGTTGCTATGATACTCATGGTCGGAATTCCAAGTATGGAACTGGGCTCCAAATTGGCCACTGTAACTGCTCTGGCCTCGATGAGCTTCATTTCACTGGAGCCGAACGCTGTGGGTAACGTCACACTCACTCAGTTCACTTCTTTATACAGTCTGTGGTCTGACCCCAGGGCTCCTCAAGGATTTTTGTGATGTATATCATATTTATTAGGCCATAGAACATTGTGAACACCGTTATGTTCGCCGTGCAGTGCCAAGGGACACATCTCCAGATCTTGACCTAGTCTGGGGCAATACTAACTTAGCTGGAGGATTTGACTTGTTGTGCATGTTTTGCATTGTTCAGACCTGGTTTAGACCTGGTTCAGTCCTGGTTTAGTCCTGGTTTAAACCTAGTTTAGACTTGGATCTGGTCTTATACATGTTTTTGGTTGATGGAAGAAACCAGTGTGTCTGGAATAAAACCACCCAGACACAGAGAGAACACGCAAACTTCACACAGACACAGAGAGAACACGCAACCTCCACACAGACACAGGGAGAACACGCAAACTCCACACAGACACAGGGAGAACACACGCCTCCTCCACACAGACACAGAGAGAACATGCAAACTCCACACAGACACAGTGAGAACACACAAGCTCCCACACACAGAGACACAGGAAGAACACGCAAACTCCAGGGAGAAACACGCAAATGCAAACTCCACACACACACAGAGAACACGCAAACTCCACACAGACACAGAGAGAGAACATGTAAACTCCACACAGACACAGTGAGAACACGCAAACTCCACACAGACACAGGGAGAACACGCAAACTCCACACAGACACAGGGAGAACATGCAAACTCCACACAGACACAGGGAGAACACGCAAACTCCACACAGACACAGGGAGAACATGCAAACTCCACACAGACACAGGGAGAACACGCAAACTCCACACAGACACAGGGAGAACACGCAAACTCCACACAGACACAGGGAGAACACGCAAACTCCACACAGAAAGACCCCACGCAGCCTAGAATCTTTTTGCTATGAAGCAATGACTGTAGCTCTGATGCCTGACTGTAGCTCTAAGCTGCTTTAAAGGTACAGTATGTAACTTTTCTAGTGGAGGTTCTGCCTGTGACTTGTCTCCCTGTTTCATCTTGGATTGAAACAAAATCCTTCTGCTAACCCATAAATCCATCACTGGCTCAGGCACCACTGTATCTGCTGCAAGACCTGATCACTTTGCAATCTTCAAACTGCACCCTCAGATCTTCAGGTGGCTCCTTCAGGTCCCCCCCACGAGGCTCCGTACAGTACAATGGGGACCGAGCTTCTGTTCAGCTGCACCACGACTCTGGAACTGCCTCCTGCCCAGATGAGAGCCACAGAGCCTGGACTTTTTATTTTAAAGCTAATGTAAAGACCTTTTAATTTAGAAAAGCTTATGGCTGATGTTTTTAGCATTTAGCAATTTAGTATTCGTTTAAAGTTCTTGTTTTATTGTAGCACTCTGAGATTGTTCATTCATTATAAATAAAATGTATAATAATAATAATAATAATAATAATAATAATAATAATAATATTATTATTTATTATTATTTATTATTATTATTATTATCATAGTCTCTATGGAGATGTCATTGCTTTGCCTTAATGTTCTGCAGTGTGGCACTAACTATATCTATTTATCATTTACTGTTATTATATATATATATATATATATATATATATAAAAAACATATCTATATATTATATATATATATATAATATATAAACATTATTATATATATAGAGTGGGTCCCCTCTCCACATACCTATAAAAAAAAACATTCTAATGAGAGTGGGTCCCCTCTCCACAGACCTATACTTTAGCTCAATAGTGTCACCTGCTTGTCTCCATGGTGATAGATACATTTATTGCAGCACTTGAATGTTGCAACACTGAATATTCTCAGTAAAGCAATAACATCTGACATGTGCTTGGAGACAAGAAAGTGCAGATCCTCCGTCTGAAAAGTTACACAGTGCTCCTTTAAACACGCTGCCTCAGACACGCATGACTTCTGGGTTCATTTGACCATTTGTTAAATTTCTCTAAATATTATGCCTATCGTTTAATTAACAAAAAACTACCTCCTCAGTCCCCTGTCCCCTCTCTGCTGTCCCCTCTCCCTGTCCCCAGTCCCCCGTTCCTCAGTCCCCTCTCCCAGTCTCCTCTCTCTGTCCCCTGGGACTGGGTCCCCCCTGAGGAGAGGGGACTGAGGAAAGGGGACAGGGGAGAGGAGGCAGGGGAGAGGCGACAGGGGAGAGTTCTCTCTCCCCTCCCCTGTCCCCTCGCTCCCCTTTCCTCTCCCCTGTCCCCTCTCCCCAGTCCCCCCGTTCCTCAGTCCCCTCTCTCCATTCTCCTCTCTCCCCTGTCCCCTCTCCCTCCCCAGTCCCCAGTCCTCTCTCCCTCTCCCATTCTCCTCCCCTGTCCCCTCTCCCAGTCTCCTCTCCCCTGTCCCCATTCCTCAGTCCCTCTCTCCAGTCGCCTCTCCCCTCCCCCTCTCCCCTGTCCCCTCCTCTCAGTCCCCCTCTCCCCTGTCTCCTCTCCCCAGTCCCCTCTCCCAGTCCCCTCTCTCCAGTCCCCTCTCCCAGTCGCCTCTCCCCTGTCCCCTCTCCCCTGTCCCCATTCCTCAGTCCCCTCTCCCCAGTCTCCTCTCCCCTCCCCCTCCCCTCTCTCCTCAGTCCCCTCTCCCCAGTCCCCATCTCCTCTGTCCCCTCTCCCCTGTCCCTCTCCCCCCTGTCCCCATTCCTCAGTCCCCTCTCTCCCAGTTTCCTCTCCCCTGTCCCCTCTCCTCAGTCTCCCTCTCCCCTGTCCCCTGTCTCCTCTCCCCCAGTCCCTGTTCCGTCCCCGTTCCTCAGCCTCCTCAGTCTCCTCCTCTCCCCATCCCCTCTCCCCTCCCCGTCCCTCAGTCCCCCTCCTCCTCAGTCTCCCCTCTCCCCTGTCTCCTCAGTCTCCTCCTCTGTCCCCTCTCCCCTGTCCCCATTCCTCAGTCCCCTCTCCCCAGTCTCCTCTCCCCTGTCCCCTCTCCTCAGTCTCCTCTCCGCAGTCCCCTGTCCCCTCTCGCCAGTCCCCTCCCTCTCCTCTGTCCCTCCTCTGTCTCTCCTCCTCCGGGTCAAACCATCCCGGATTAGTCGCTCCTCCAGCGGCCGGAGCGAGGGCCGCGAGCAGCAATCATGACAAGTTGAGCAGCTTCCAACATCATTAATTATTGAGTCATCTTGTAGCACATCACGGCCAGGAATGCGTCAACCCTCACTGCATAATTCAGCCACATCTGACGCCGCGTGCGCAAAGAGGAGAACAATTCTGAGCCCGTGTAAATCAATGGACCAAAGACGCACGGCTCATGTACAGGGGTCCCTCTCCATGAATGCAGCAGAGGGCAGGGGGAGGCTGGACACTGCACTGCACCGACCAGGCCTTCACAACAAACGCCACAAAAGCCAAATCTGTTGCGTTTTACCTCCGCTTGTCACATTTCCCTCATTTTAACATTTCCGCGCGCGTAACAGAAGCGCCGCGATCCGAACCGTGCCCAAAACGCAGCGCTGTTGAATGACCTTGAGGAGAAACACAATTTGCGGGAAGAAGACGGATTATTCACACAGCCCAGTACACGACAAGCACGCAACTGCGGCGTTTTGAGCCCAAATGAGCGCCGCGGGTGCGAACGTGACAGAGCGCAGACACATGCTGAAAGCTCATATACGAACAGATGGGTTTATTTGCGCGCTTTGGGGCGAATGACATGCGAGTAAAAGCCGCTCAGAGACATGGAGACATGGAGAGATAGAGAGATGGAGAGGAGGGATGCACGCGCGCTCGAGCCCGTGCATAATATGAGCAGCACTGCATTCCGATGGAAACGACGCAGTGGCCAAATGCTTGACAGTATACAACGACAGCGCCACAATCACACCCGCAAAAACATCCTCCACTTTACCGCAGAGACGTCAACGCACGCGCTCCACATGCGGGTTTTTCACGCGTTACCTTTGTAGCTGTTTCCAGGCAAAACAGAGATGGTTTATGGTCTATGCGCAGGTGCCAGGCTCCATGTAACCGCAAAAATGTGAATAATCCAAACACGCAGAGTGACAGGCGCGTTACACGAGTGGATGGCTCTTACCTGGTTGCGTGGCGTCTCTCGGCTCGCAGATTGACACGCGGGGTGCGCTGGGGAGAAAAACCTGCGTCAAAGGCTCGCACACTCACGGCGCTCGCCTCCTGGCTCGTGCCACTAAAACCAGTCGCGTGTGCGGTGTTTTTTCCCGCAGATAGAGAAGATGGTTCAGATGTGGCAGGTTATAAGGGCTGGAACGGTTTTTCCCCCTTTTTTCTTTTTTTCTGCGACTAAAGCAGTGGCTGAGTTTAGACTGACCCGCGCGGTGCTGGCTTCATCCCGAGGAGGAGGAGGGTGATGGAGAGAGGGAGGGGAGAGAAGGAGGGAGTGGTGTTTTATAATCAAAGCATCGGTGTATTGGACAGCGAGGCGCAGTTGAGGTTAGAGCAGAGCGGATGGTCCTGCGGTGTAACGTCAGGGACAGTATCAGCTCTGTTGACCCATATGGAGTAAATATAGAATCTAAAATGTTGTATTTTTAGGATTAATGTTCACATATGATTTATTTGAGGTGGCAGCTAGAGATATACAGCAGTGTTCGTTTATCTCAGCAACCTATATTAGATTATTTTTGTGTTTATTTATTCATTTTGTCATCTTTGTTCATTTTATTTAGTGGCATACGTGGGAGCAGTCAAACTCAAATTAACATCCCGGCATATGCACCGGGGCTCTACTACTGAGCCACACAGTTCACAGTATAGCTCATGGTGTTGCTGATAAGACACATGGCCTCTAGGTGGAGTTGTGAGCCTCCGCAGTATTTGCACACACTGCCTTTTCAAAGCCTGATCGTTTGATCTCAGAAGGAGCAGGTTGGGCTTGGTTAGAGAGAGACCACAGCGCCACAAGGGGGCAGCAGTGGCTCTAACTCAAACTGCTGTTGTGTCCTTTGGCAAGACACTTCCCCCACCTAGTCTACTATGAATGTGGTGTGTGAGTGAGCTTGGCTTCCGTCAGTGTAGACTTTAGAGACTCAATGCATGATTATTATAAAACATAAAATGCAAATGAAATGAGATGTTCAATCAGTTTTATTTTGTTATTTCTACATCACCATAATGGCCGACCTCCCGTTTCTTCTTTTCACTTTGGGTCTTTCTAAAATTTGTTTTTGCTTGTTTTGTGTTGCCGGAGTAACCTGACCCCTCCATTACAGCTGTAACTGGTCCCAAAGGGTCACTTCACCCCATCTAAAAGAGTTAACCCAATCTACCACATACAACTCCAAATATGAAACCTTTATTTAACTAGGACAGTCCCACTGAGATCAGAAATCTGATTTTCAGGAGTCCATCTGACCCTACATGTTTTTAGTGGTAGAGGTAGCAGGAACAGACACAGGGAGAACATGCAAACTTACATGACCGAAAACACCTCAGCCAAACCCAGAACTATTCTATCCCATAATATAATGTAAAATGTCTGTGTACATATCTCAGTGGTGCTACAAAAATGACCCTAATGCCACTGAGTTCTACATGTGATCCTGAAGCAGTATTCCAGTTTAGTGTGTCCACGTCCAGGCCTCGGACCAGGACAGAACTGGGTCAGCGCTGCTCAGTGTGTTAAAGCAGAATAAGGCTCCGAGCCAAAAGGAAACAAAAGTCTGACCTCTCAAATCTGGAACAAAAAGCATTCAAGAGGTAATGTACAGTATGGACACACAGAAGAGGGTCAGAGGAGCAGAGGAGCAGACAAGATGGTCAGAGGATGCAGAGATGGTCAGGTGGAGAAAAGGATACAGTCAGAGGAGTAGAGGATGAAGAGGAGAGTCAGACAAGCAGAGGATGCAGAAGAGCAGAGGAACAGAGGAGCAGAGGAGCAGACGAGAGGGTCAGAGGAGCAGAGGAGATGATTAGCAGATTCACTGGACAGCACGAGTCTAGAGTTGTTCCTTACTTTAATAATCACGTTACATTTGACACTTATAATGTACATCTCACAAACACAAATCAAACAGTAAATACATGATGAGAACTTTAGCACCAGCGTTTGGATCAAGTCCCTCCTGTTTGGATCAAGTCCCTCCTGCTCCTCTGCAGAACCCACATCTACATGAACTCAAAGCACCTGAAGTATGAACATCTTGACTTGAGCAGTTCTGAGGAATGAAAATGAAAGACACTTTATTTTGTTAAAGGGCCCATATTACTCTATGTTCTGAACTCTGTTATAATGTAGTTTCCTCATCACCAACTAGGAATGCACCGATACCATGTGCCTGTACTCGTCAAAGGGTTACCGATACCAAGAGCCGATACCACTGTAACTGCGCTGCCTCTGAGGCTCACAGCGGCTCAGAACCGAGGTGGCCATAAAGAAACACATCAAACTGATCTTTAATCACATGTGGCTGTCACGTGAACTGTTCAAATATTCAGGACTCCATAGGTTTTTGTAGTTCACAGAGGATTTCAGCGCAGTACTTGTGTATACGATAGCAGCATGCTAACGCTGCTAAGTGCCGCTGGCGATTATTACTTGTGCATGTAGTATTATTATAATTGACAAACACAGTAATGGACTGAATAGAGCGGGTTCAGATCTTTTAAAAGAGGTACAGCATGTCCATACTGGTGAAAGTGTACAAAAGAAAGACAACACTCACTGTTATGCACAGTGGCTCATTAGCAGTTAGCTCGTTAGCTGTTAGCGCTAACAGCTAACAACGTAGTCTGCAAAGACGAAGTGTAAATATTAAAGCCAAGAGTTTATTTCAATCAATTATATTGGAATTATACCTAACTACAATGATTTAATTAGAAACAAAACCGCCTCAGCCGCCTCCTATGAAACTAATTAGATTTACCACAGTAATCGAATAATTGTAAAAATAATGGATGGCATCGGTATCGGCAAGTACTCAAAATGAAGTACATGTTTAACACACAGACCCTGCATATTTAGGCTGAGTTCTTCTCTAAAACTGAAAACACTCTGTTCCACCTTGTGATGTCATGTGGTGATACAGGAAGTGCTCTGCTGTGTTTTTAAACTCCACACACCTTCACTAGAATCATTTTGTTAATTTCAGCTCTGGAATTTCCAATCTCTACTGAACTAAAGGTAAAAGGAGCTGCTAACTTAAAAACCACCACTTCATGACATCACCAGGTGGAACAGAGTGTTTTCAGCTTTGGAGATGTTACAGACTAATAATGAAGTGTTACTCAAACATGTGTGAATGAAACAAAACGCAAATCCAGGCAAGTTTTTGAGAAAGTAACAGCATTAAAACGTGGATTAAACCTTTTGCGTAATATAGGACCTATCAACAAATGCTAAAACTCAGTCTTATATGGAGGTAACTATTTTCTGATCAAACTACTAACAAACATATATCTTCTCAGAAAATAATCTTTACTGTTTAAATCAAGATTCATGTTCAGATTTCAGGTCACTTTAGTTCATGAGTGTTTTTTGCAGAGAACTAAAGGCATGGCTTAAGCAGCATTCACTTACAAAGAGGTTAAAAAAGAACTATTATTATTATAATTATGATCTGTATAATTTTATAACATTTAAAGAGTTTTCTGAAGTGTGCGGAGCCTTGGAGTCTATAGCAATAATGGTTTATAAAACGTTGGGATTTGCATACTGAGACATAATAAATAGAAGCTAATGTCCACAATACCTTTATATCTTATTCTATGGAGCTACAGTACTTGGAGTTGGAGTATTCTCTTCAGAGTTAAATACGTTTTGTAAAGTCAATATAAAAACGATTATTTGAAATGGAATGCCCAAAATAAACAAAAACAAAAGTACAAAAATGTTTATAAAATGCACCATAATTAGATTTAATTAGGTTTTAATCTTATTTAATAACATCCGAGGGCTTCAAGTAATACAAAAGACCATTACTACTGCTATGGTCCATAACAAGAAAAACATCTGACTGAAACCTGTGAATACAACATTTAAGATAGATTCAATTGTTAAACGCAAACATCTGTAGTATTTTAAGATGCTTAAGCTAAAATAATGATCTAATGAAGTGAATGTATTTGGCAAAGTCGGCCATCTTTGTTGTAAGTTGGCCATCTTTGTCGTAAACGTGCAAAACACCCATAGAGATGCATTAGACAAAACTATATCAAAAGTAAGTAACAGTTGCTGGGTGAATACATACAGAATGCTTTTATGTGAAACAATAGCACAGATCTTAAAGGGGCCATACCTGATATTTTTAAGTAAAAACGTAAAAATTGTGTTGCCCTAGTACAGTTATATGCAGCAGCTTTTAGGATCAGACTGAGACTGCTGTGTGCTGTCTGCTTCTAGTTTCATATTGGCAGCCAACCAGGAATTACAGTTGGTGCACTGTTAGCATGCTAAATGTTCAAATTGCCGTGACTGCAACTCCTGGTCTGATCTTTGAAAGTTGTGAAAAGCGCTTATCAGCTCATCGCTGTGAATAATTAGGATGTTCTGAACGCATTAGGACCATAGACTGTATATATAAATGGACAAAGCTAACCCGCTAGCCGGTGTGTTCCAAATAGGAAGTGAGCCTCGCTCCAGATTACCTCTTTGGTTGCTATGATACTCGTGGTTGGAATTCCAAATAATGAACTGGGCTCCAAATTGGCCCCTTTAACTCCAAGCCTCGATGAGATTCATTTGACTGGAGCCAAACCCTGTGGCTGACGTCACACTTACTCAGTCCACTTCTTTATGCAGTCTACAGTAAAAATCAGGTACAATGCCTTTAAAATCTCCATTGGTTTAACATTAGGGTAACTTTTTAGCCTAATGTTGTGAAGTATGACAAAACAATCCCTGTCTATTTAAATGAGTGAAGATGTAAACATGGGTCGTATAAAATGTCATTCAGCCTGGTCAGGCTCTTTGGCAGATCTGCAGCGTTACCGAAAACTTAGCACCAGAATGCTCATTATTTAAAACCAGAACAGACACAGAGCCAGACCAGTGAGAATTATATTATAAATAAAATAAAAAACAACCTGATGTCGTTGCTTGTTGTAAATAAAGTGAATAAATCAGAATTTGCTTTGTTTGAGTTTGTCGATGTGGTAACAGAGCTTCAGTGCTGGACCCAGTTTCAGACCGAGGTACTTCATGATCATGTCACTCTTCAACAGAAGCAGTGCGTTTCCATCAATCTCCTGGAACACAAACATTTGGCACATTTACTTTTAAATGGTTTTAACATGTTAGTGCCCCCCCCCCCCCCCCCCCCCCCAGTGGTTCTAGATTTAGTTCTGTTTACTTTTGAGTCAGTCTTGTTCACACTACTAAGTACCATTCAACACAACACACAAAACACCATGAGCCACGTGAGAGTCCATCAGCTGATCAGAGAACTGATCTCCATGAAAACGAGCTTCAAGACACAGAGCCCCATGAACATACACACACATATACACATGCACACTTCCTGCCTACACGGAGCGCTTTTAACTGTGGCTAAACACCATGAGACTACGCAGAGGAGGAGAAAAAGACACACAGACCCAGGCTCAGCTGCACAGACAGGTGCAGGAGATGTGCTGCTGAAATTAAGTTGATCCAAAGTGCCTCATCAGACTCGCATTCGCTCTCTGGAGCAAGTGCCACTCTTTTTCTTTTTTGTCTGTCTACCTCCTACATGCCCTTATTTCTATTTGTATTTATTCAGTGTGTTTTTTTGTGTGTGTTGTATGTGCACTTTATCACCAAAGTAAGTTTCTAGTCTGTGAGCTCTGCTCATGGACAATGGCAATAAAACTTCTTTTGATTCTGATTCTGAGACATCCCGTTTGAAGCTCGTAGCTTTTACTGTGGTCCAGAGTGAGACTGTTGTGTTCACACTGGCCCAAGCACCGCTCTCAGAGAGAATGGTCTTTTATATCGATCTGAGGCAGCGTGAAAACAACCTTATATTGTTCATTAAATATTCTAGGACTAAACCAGGACTAAACCAGGACAAAACCAAGACTAAACCAGGACTAAACCAGGACTAAACCAGGGTAAACTCAGGACTAAACAGGACTAAACCAGTACTAAAAGTACCAGGACTAAACAGTACTAAACCAAAAATCAGGACTAAACCAGGACTAAACCAAACTAAACCAGGACTAAATCAGGACTAAAATCAGGACTAAACCAGGACTAAATCAGAACTAAACCAGTATGATTCACAGTAACAGGCCCAGAGTGGAAGTTTAGTGAGTTACGTGTTTCCTGAAGAGCTCTGCGTGGGGTCCGAGGGCCTGAGGGTCGGCGTCTCTGATGAACCAGACCACGTCGTCCACGCTCCAGGACGACGGCTCACGGCTCAGAGTCCGAGGCTCCTGAGGCTCCGAGGTGCCGCTGTACACTCCTACAAACACACACGAGTTTAATGCCACTGTGAAACAATCCACGCAAAGCAATAATATCTCCATGGAAACAAACTGGTGGCAGACCCTCCACTAGAGAAGTTAAATCGTGCTAAACCAGGACCAAGCCAGTACCAAGCCAGGACTAAGATAAGAGCAAGTATAATTCTTGTTAGGGGTGTGCTAAAATATCGATACACCGATATGTATCGATATTATTAAAATCGATACGGTATCGATTCTCCTTTTCTAGTATCGATATCGATATTCCCCCCAGACGTTACTCTTTACGGGTGAAGAGAAGAGAGAAGCAAAAATGTCAGAAAAAATGTTTCAACTCTCTCTAGTTAGAAAAATGCATTAATCAAAAAGCACTTTATTGTGTTCTTTAATCTTCAATAAATGGAAGATAAATGCACCATTTAATTTTTTATTTATTTTTTTTTTAAATTGGGTTGACCATTTAAGTAAGGTTGAAGGCCTTTTTTTTCTGAATCGTATCGTATTGATTTGAAATATATTGTATCGAATCGTATCGTATCGAAATGGTACTATATCGAGATGCGTATCGTGGACTGTGTATCGAGGTACGTATCGTATCGGCAACTTCTTGGTGGTACCCAGCCCTAATTCTTGTAGTACACTCTTCCAGACTTCCTCCCTCTCTCTCACCGTTCCTGTTTCCCTCGGGCTGCCTGCAGGTGCTGATGGAGCTGTTATTAAACTGCTGTGATCTGAAGCCATAGGCCGGTTTGGGAGAGAAGGAGGAGCCAATGGAGCCAAAGGCCGAGTCCCCTGGGTCCACAGAGTACCGCTTGCCCTCTGGAGGCTCTGAGCGGTACTCCTCCTGAAGAGACTCCTCTGCTGTAACACAGACAAGTCCTGTTTATTACAAGTGTCATTTTCAACACAAAATGTGAAGAGGACTTAAGGCTGCAACTATAGAGTGTTTTAGCAGTCGACTGGCCAGCTGATTTCAATTAGAAAATATGTCATCAAAATAATTGTTGATTTAAACCACAGATTGTATAAAGAAGTGGACTAAGTGAGTGTGACGTTACACATAGGGTTCGGCTCCACTCAAATGAAGCTCATCGACGCAAGCAGTTATAGCGGCCAATTTGGAGCCCAGGTCCATATTAGGAATTCCCACCGTGAGTGTCATAGCAACCAAAGAGCCAATCCAGAGCCAGGCTGATGAAGGTAATGCCCCTTCCTGCCCCCACCGCTGGTTTAGCCCAGAGCGGGCACTTAGCAACGTTATCAGTCAAACCTGTTGCACTAGCAGGAGCAACCTTGACACAATAGTGAAATAAAAACCTCAGGACCATGTAGCGAGGGTTAATATTTTAAGAACAAAATGATGAGTCTGACAGCAGCAGTTACAGAGAGAAGGTCGGTGGAGTTGGAAGCGCTCCCATGATCACTTCCTATTTGGAACGCGGCGGCTAGCAGGTTAGCTATGTCCATTTATATGTACAGTCTATGGTGGCAATCCTTATAGATGTACAGTATAAAATCAATAGATAGAGAGCTTGGGATCAAACATCTAAAGGTGACTGTCTGATTATTGTTGTAGTATCAAAATTGATATCGAGAATCAAAACTTTTCAGTATCGAAATATAGTTCTGATTTTGTATAACGTGACAACAGAACTGCAGTGACACAGAAAGAACTAACGCTAAAAGTCGGGTACCATCTGAGTGGGGCACTTTGATTAAACAGATAGATAGATACCGTCTGAGTATTGATTAAAGGTCTTAGATTACACAAAATCTACTTTTAATCCATGTTCTAATGCTGTTCCCTCCTCAAAAACATACCTGGAGTTGTGTTTTGTTTCATTCACACATGTTTGAGTAACACTTTATTATTAGTCTGTCTACATCACCAAAGCTCAAAATGCTCTGTTCCACCTTGTGATGTCATGAAGTGGGAGTGCTTAAGTTAACAGCTCCTTTTACCTTTAGTTCAGTAGAGATCGGCAATTCCAGGGCTGAAATCATCCAAATGATTCTAGTGAAGGTGTATGGAGTTTAAAAAAACTGTGGAGCACTTCCTGTATTACCACATGACATCACAAGGTGGAACAGAGTGTTTTCTGTTTGAGAGAAGTACTCAGCATAAATATGCAGAGTTTATGTGTTAAACATGTGTGAATGAAACAAAACACAACTCTGTTTGTGATAAGGAAAGAACACTAGAACAGAGATCGGAGAAGAGTGCATTATGGGCCCTTTAAATAAACGATTACAGGAGTACTATCTGAGTATTGATTACATAACCTAATAGCAGAGTACCGTCTGAGTATGCGGCGCCGCTCTGCTGACCGATGGGCGTGTCACTGAACAGGTTTTCACAGTGCAGGCTCCGGCAGAGTTTCTTGAGGAAGCGCAGCACGTAGTCGATGCTGTTGACCACAGGGAGGCTGAGCAGGTGCTGTTTCCCATCGAACGTGGCTTTAAAAGAACAACAAGGACAATCAGACCCTTAAACTCTCAAATCACATCTAACAACACTGGAACCACGGGTAGAGCGCTAACAAAGCCTGTGAAGAAACAAAGTAAATACAAGTTCATCCAAGCCACTTCTTCAGTTCTGGTTAGATACTGGTGGACACTGGAGGAGCTAACTACGCTGAGGCTAGCACACCTGTTTACAGTTTCTGTTTGTTAGCTAAGGACCTTAAATGTGAACTGTGCCTGTGTCATACTAAGCATAATCGTTCAGGCCCTGATAGACATAAGGCAGGGTCCACCAGTGATCTGACCAGACCTGAAGAGCAGCCAAACATCTTCACTCTAAAACCTTTGATCCACTTACAGATTTGAATTTTTCTTTTACTATGGATCATACCTGGACGACTAAGGGATTACACAGACAAAAACAAACTTTTCCCAGTAGTGCAAGGAAAAAGTCCCCACAATAAATATTGACCGCCAAAAATGGTTCAATTTGTCATGTGTTGAATGACAAATCGATAGAGTTAATGAAGAACAAAGTCAACATGAGGGAAAAGATGTGAAAGGTTAAAAGCACATGTCCACCAACCCAGAGGTTAGAGGTTTGATTCCCGCTCAGACTGCGTTCTGTCGTTGTGTCCTTAGGCAAGACACTTCTCCCCGTTTGCCAAGTATGAATGTGGTGCGTGAGTGAGTGATCGGAGCCACACACTGACAGTCTCACCTTTGTCAATTTGGCTTCAGCAGCTATTTTGATCCTTATTAATCTGCTGTAGTATTAATTAATTCATCCACTTTTCCCATATGTTATGTGGTCCACTTTGCCTGTAAGTTATGTGGCCCATTCATTCACTTTGTCTGTATGTTAGGTGGTCCATCTGTCCACTTTTTATGTTATGTGGGCCTGTATGTTGTGTGGCCCATTCGTCCACTTTGCCTGTATGTGGTCCACTTTGCTGGTATGTTCTGTGAGAGTGGTCGTTGGCAGTCTGTCTGAGGACTAAGAGAGGTTGTATCTTTCATTCATGTTCCATTAGTTTTGTCTGAAAATGGTGCTTGTTGCGTTCCTGGTGCAGACCTGATATCTTCTCTCCTCCGTAGCCCTGTGTGAGGAGGGTGAAGACGTTCTTCTGTTGGAAGGCGCTGTCGATGCAGCCTTGTACAGCCTGCTGCAGGACCACAGAAGGCCGATCCGGGCCAAAGTGCTCCGGGAGCAGGCGGATCTTCTTGCGGTCCAGGTTTGGCCCAGTGTTGGCCTGTTTGTTGATGTAGATGCAAACTGTGAGATATAAAGAGACATAATGAGACATAACAATAGTAGTAGTGTCTGTGCAGTGTCTGTGAGGGGAGGTATATTATTACATTTACTCAAATTTCACTGGGACAGTAAAGTAGCCTATATATAATACATAAAATATATATGTATGTATGTGTGTGTGTGTGTGTGTGTGTGTGTGTGTGTTCAAGTTGATCCTATGGTTGATTCAGCCTATTCCAGCCATAGACTGTATATATAAATAGCTAGCCTACTAGCTGCCGCGTTCCATCATGTGATCATGGGCGCACTTTGACTCTGGCTCCAATTCACTTTACATTGAAAAACTGTGTCCCCTCTCTCTGTAACTGCTGCTGTCAGACTGGTCATTTTGGTCTTAAAATGTTCGTATTAGCCCGCTCTACATGATCCTTGGTTTTTATTATACTATTTTGTGCATCAATCAGGATATGAACATTAAAAATAAACAACTCAAGTGCCTTCTTTCCCTGAGGTCGCTCCCACTAGAGTTAGCAACAGGTTTGACTGACAGCATTGCTAAGCACCCGCTCCCTGCTAACCTGGCAGTACCTTCAACAGCCTTGCTCTGGATTGGTTCTTTGGTTGCTATAATACTCACAGTTGTAATTTCAAATATGAAACTCTGCTCCTAATTGGCCCCTATAACTGCTCTAGCCTCAGTGAGCTTCATTTGACTGAAGCCAAACGCTGTGGATGACGTCACACTCACTTAGTCCACTTCTTTATACAGTCTGTGGTTCCAGCTCTGACTAGGGCATAATTCCTTTTGTTTGAACACGGTGTGCAAATGGCCGGTGGTGTTCAGATGCGTTAGAAAAAAAAATTCATCCACACTTCCATCTGTCAGCCCCAGGACATCTGGGGCTACAGTACTAGATTACCACCACCAGACTTAGAGGAGAGCCAAGTACAAGTTTTTTGTGGTAGGAGAAACCTAAACACTAGGGGCTCAAACCCTGGACCTCGTTGCTATGGGGCTGTAGCACTAGCCGCTGCGCCACTACTTACTAAAATACTTGTTCACTAAAATACTTGTTGACTATATTCACTTGACAGATTGATGGTTCTTGTTTCTTGTGTCCCTCTGTGTGTCCGTCTCTAACCTGTGAGGACCTGCGGTGTAGCGGAGTGGGGGACAGTGGCAGCGTCCTGGGGGATGGAGCTCATGTCCGGCTCTGGAGTGCTGCTGGGAGGAGAGATTGCCAAAGGAGTCATCACCATCCTCGGCTTCAGCTGAAACAACAGGGACAGTAACCAGACACATTCAATAAGATGGACTCACAGGGATTTACACAGGAGGATCTGAGGTGCGTTCACACATGACCGAACTAGTCTACATCAGAATTAAACCAACTCAAACTAATACCAAGTAAGTCCAAGTGTGAATCCTTAGAAAGAACTTCAGATTAAAGCTACTGTATGTGGAGGTTTCTCATAACATAGAAAATATCCTGTATCTCACCTGTATCCTTCATGAAAAAGACTTCACGCTCCCAATGTACTGATGTTCATGTGTCAATGTTTACTCTTTCACCCCCTCAACTCCATGAAAACTAAAAGACTTAGTCCTGATGTACTTAGCCCTGATACATAAAATACTAACTCCTAAGCCCTAATCTCTAACCAATAACCCTGACCATAACCCTACCCCTGACCCTCACCCATATCCTAAACCCTAGCCCCAACTAAACTACAGGTTAGCAGCTTTTATGTAGAATAAGCCCTCCCTTAATACACAGGGAGGGCATCTGACATGCAGGGAGGCACGAGGAGAGAGGAGGAGAAATGAGGAGGAGAGGTGGAGAGGTGGAGAGGAGAGAGTAGGAGAGAGGAGGAGAGATAAAGAGAGATGAGTAGAAAGAAGGAGAGAGGAGGAGAGACGAGGAGAGACAAGGAGAGACGAGGAAACCTGACAGTGTTTCATGTTCTTTATTTACAGCTGAGCATTCCAATTTCAGACAGCATAGTGCTTCGGTGCAGCTGCAGCAGATGTTAAGTCTCTCTGTTTTACACTGGGGTCCCACAAAACCTGAAGGGCACTGAGCCTCCAAGTCTGCTGCATTTTTAAACAAGAGGGGACTAAACCAAGACTAATCCAGGACTAAACCAGGACTAAACCAGGACTAAAACAGGATTAAAACAGGACTAAAACAGGATTAAAGCAGGTCTAAACCAGGACTGAACCAGGACTAAAACAGGACTGAACCGGAACTGAACCGGGACTGAACCAGGACTAAACCAGGACTGAACCGGGACTAAACCAGGACTGAACCGGGACTAAACCTCTGAATCAGGAGTACCACCTTGAGAACCACCTGAGAACTCCTGATCCGTCTGATCTCTGAAGCAGGGTCAGTGCTTGGGTGGGAGCTCGTTGTGTCGTTGAGCAACACACTTCAGCCCCTGTTCACACTGGTGTATGGGAGTGTTTGTGACACTGAATACAGGACGGGGGATGGAAACAAACCATGGATACAGGTTTGGACGTTACAGCATGTTTACTCCAACTGCAACTGTATTTATATTACACCTCCACCCAATATGTGATCAGGTATGTTCAGAAAAGACCCTCCACCTGGTTTTCTCATGTTTTGCCCTTGTACATAAGGCAAGTTTAATCGTATAGTACAAGTAGCACACAAAGTAATACATTGTGCTCTACAGAATAAGAAACATTAAAATCATAATACAACAAATTAAAACAAACATAATCAGATATATGGTATGAGTAGCTCTTGAGATCAAAATATATCCGCTGTGTGCTCTCTGTGTCTAAATTAGGCCTGTCACCATAACACATTCTTAAGTTCAATATATCGCTGAAGCAAATATAGACGGTAAATGATAATATTAAAACTCATTTCTGCCACTGACACAAAAATATAAGACCATATTTAAACCACAAAAACTATTATAAATCTACAATACTGTTAAATATCATGAACTGCAAGAAATAAACAGCGGAAAGAAACACTTAAGTCGTTAATTTGAGTGATTATTGTGACAGGTCTAATCTAAATATAAAGCCTTTTATTGTCCAATAATCAATAAGTGTGTATTAGCATGCTAGTTCTTACCGTTACCGTGACAACAAATCTCTACTCTGGCCTCTGAAAGTGCTTATAAACTCATCACATGGAATAATTAAGATGTAACTGGGCTATACCTGAAGGACTAAAGGGGAGAGTGAGGGGCGGGGTCTGGAGGACTAAAGGGGAGTGAGGGGTGGAGTCTGAGACTAAAGGGGGAGTGGGTCTGGAGGACTAAAGGGGGGAGAGTGAGGGGCGGGGTCTGGAGGACTAAAGGGGGAGACTAAAGGGGAGAGTGAGGGTGGAGGGGGAGTGGGGGCGGGGTCTGGAGGACTAAAGGGGAGAGTGAGGGGCGGGGTCTGGAGGACTAAGGACTAAAGGGGAGAGAGTGAGGGGCGGGGTAAAGGGGAGAGTGAGGGGCGGGGTCTGGAGGACTAAAGGGGAGAGTGAGGGGCGGGGTCTGGAGGACTAAAGGGGAGAGTGAGGGGTGGAGTCTGGAGGACTAAAGGGGAGAGTGAGGGAGAGGAGGTCATATGAGGACCAGTGTGATTGGTCTAACAGGTATCCAAACTTCAAACCCCTCTCCTACAGCCAGGTGTCTAATCATAAACACCTGGCTTTAATCAGGGAAATCTTGCGTGACGTCATCAACTACTAAATCACAGCGGCCACTGAAGGCAGCACACACTTAGATTTTAGCGTTTTTAACCAAGCAGCAAATTTACCTAGTTTGAACTAAAGTTGCCAAAAAATGAGAAAGAACACCATATACACAGTTTAGTAGTGACAAAATTTTCAAACTAGCAAGAATTTTAAAAGCTACAGCACCAGGTACGTCTTGATGAGTAAACAACATTATCATATGGACAAAATGTACAGTCCCAGCTCCCCTCTCAAAGCACTCACCTTAAACCCAGGCTTGCGCCCCCTCTTCTTGGGCACTTTGATTGGGGGCAGGGAGTCAGGGTAGCGGTTTGCGAAGTCCATCTTAACTAGATTCCGGAGGAGAGGGGGTCTTCCTCTCTTTCGTCCTGGGATCTTGCCAGTGGGAGCGGGGATGAAGGAGGAAGGAGCTACAGCAGCCTGCATGTCACTATTGTCCTTCTGAGCCGAGGCAGGAACACTCATCTGGAGCTGAGGCAGACAGATTCAAACTATGAGAATAGTGTTATTACAATACTAAAATTTCAAACTTCGATAAAAACACTCTTTCTTTTGACAATACACTGTGATGTTTCACATTAAATGTTGGTACTTTGTTCTCTATTCACATGTGTGTTATATGTGTGTAATCCTCAGTGGGTAGGTAGCAGGTTCATACTTGTCCATGGTGTTTATACTAGTCTATGTGTCTTATACTTGTGAAAGATGCAGCTCAAGATCATTCTGAAGATATTTAGGAAAGGTGAATTTCTGTCCTGTCAGTGGGACATTTTTGGTATTTATACCTGCTAAAACAAAAATATAGATTTAATAATGATTTTCGAAACTTTTGAGGTGTCCACTATCATATCACTGACATCTTTTTATTGATCTGTAAACTCCAGGTGCACGTGTCACTCCCGCTGTACTTATCTGTTTGTTCTCCCGTCACAAAGAGTCGGCAAATAATAATGTTTATCCAAAAAATCCTTTAGAATGTGTATATTTCCTCATGTGAGTCGAAAACAGCGAGTAATCAACCTTGTGCCAGCTCTAAACCAATGAAACACCAGGAAAGTCTTTACGACCGCCTAGCACTGCTTCTGATCGCTCATCTTCTTCTGATGAGAAGCTAAGATATAGTTATGCAATAAGAACTAATCTATCTGTCTTATATTTATCATGCTAATGTAGATGGAAACAGTCACTAAGTTTGTGTAGCTACATTTGATGTTTTAGTTTGTAGAGGCACATTATACAGTCAGTTTATCTGAGGTGTGTATATAGCAGCTTGTTGTGAACTGGTCACTTGCCGTGTCTCTGCAGCAGTATCACCAATATAGTGATGATTATGAGGTAATGTGTGACACGTTCACAAGCTGCATTTGCATGAGCCATGACGACATAGTGACAACTGTTAGCATGGAAAGGTAATCGTTATTAACAACCCACAAGTTTACCAACATAATGTAATCAAAATGGAATCAAAGTTGATGAAAGTTGTTTCTGAAGAGCTGCACTAGCCTGCACTCAGTGAACACGCGCAACACTGGAGCTGCAGTTCCACTTCACGCCAGATGTGGTACACTAAAACAACTCTGTGACTTGCACGATGCTCCTTTAAAAATACAGTGGTCCCTCGTTTATCCCAGGGGTTACATTCTAAAAACAGCCCGCAACAGGAAATCCAGTAGTCACTTTAATTTTTACAATTATTTTATATGTTTTAAGACTGTAAAACATGTCACCACACACTTTATACACTTTTCTCACACATGCATTAATATTTTCTCAGCTTCTCTATTGTTTAAACACTCTCAAATTTCAAACCTTCATTTATTCCTTGAGGATCGCTTTAAATTTGTTGTTCATATGCCTCTGCTCCAGCGGTATCCGCAGACGCCTTTCTGTGCAGAGAAACACTTGAGTCCAAAGCGTTTCTGAAATTTGTCGGTGCAGAACGTTTCATCGACATTGTGGATTTTTCGAGGAGAAAACCAGCAAACATACAGCACTTCAGAGTCACACTGTGATCCAACATTTATGTAAATTTGTCTGACACATTCTGTACTGTACAGGAGACACGGAGGAGACTGATGGACAATGGTCTACAGTCCCTCAGCCAATCAGGACGCAGAACACAATGGTCTACAGTCCCTCAGCCAATCAGGACGCAGAACACAATGGTCTATAGTCCCTTAGCCAATCAGGACGTAGAACACAATGGTCTACAGTCTTTTAGCCAATAAGGACGTAGAACACAATGCACGTTCATACGCTGTAGAAAAAATATGCAAAATTGTACTAAAAAAATCTGCGAAACAGCGAGACCACGAAAGGTGAACTGCGATATAGTGAGGGACAACTGTAATGCAAATGTATAAAAAAAATAAAAATAAAATGTCAACTCAAAACAAAACAATGTTTACACTAAAATTGTACATTGTAAAATAAATTGGCAGTAAAAGTGTTGAATAAATCTCATACACAGAATTATTCCTTTGTGTTGTAAACTAATACATTCAGTTGTGTTTTTGAGTGTTTGTCCACTGATTTGAAGGTTGGCGGTTTGATTCCCGCTCATACAATAAACATCATTGGTAGAGCGGTCAGATCCACAGACCCACAGGTTGGTGGTGCAATTCCAGCTCCCACAGATGAATACTGTTGTTGTGTCCTTGGGCAACCCACCTCGCCCCCAGTGTCTGTGCACACTGATGTATGAAAGTGTGTGTGAATGGGTGAGTGGTTCCTGATGTAAAGCACTTTGAGTCTTGAAGGTGGAAAAGTGCTGTATAAAAATGTGACTATTGGCCAAAGATCCAGTCCATCAGTTTATTGTGAATCTGATCTTGGAAAAATCTGAGTATAAACTATTTTAAATGACTGAACACTGCGCCAAGTTCTCCACTGTTAGAATCCATGATCATATTACATATAATGAGATGCTTGGTCCAAACTATGGGAAACAATGGCCGGGCAGAGGCTGACACTAAAATAGACTGCAGCATGATATAGTGCAATGCGGATCACACACAATTTATAGCAGGAAAGCAACGCGCACTTTTAGCACAACACAAAACATGCGCTAATGAAAACACACAGTAAAATAATAATGATGATAATAATAATAATAATAATCTCTGCAGTTCATTGGTAACTACCTGAATAATTGTGCACGCCCTATTGTTTTAAATTCCCAATGAGTAAAGGTGAACTAAAGAGGGAAAAACAGCTCTCAGTGCGGCTCCAAACAACGCAGTCTTGTCCTTATTAGATGTCTGTTTTGGACATAGCAGTCTGTCCTCATACAGTGTGATTTTGCAGGCTGCAGACTCCTCATTAACCAAATGCACTGAGCAGTGTGTGAGTGTGGAGGCACAGGGAGGGGGCTCACATCCCCACACACACACAGTACATCAAATACTGCTGCAATTAGAGATTTTAGCCCGTTTCTCTGGTGAATGTTGACAAAAATGACACAAAACGAGCCAGATGCATCACGCGTGCGAAGCTAGCCGGTGCAAAGCAATGGACCCGCTGCTATCGCATGCTAACAGCGCAAAACAGCACAAAACAGCACTGTTAACAAGATAACCCAATATAACGCGGGCAAAATGAATCATATTCTTTCCTTTAAATGCGCTCACCATCTTGAATAAATATGAAAAAGCTTCCTACCTGTGTTATTTGCTGTTTCTGATTTATTTAGCGGGCGCCCAGATGTTCAGAATGGGGAGGAAGCGCATAGGATGTCTGTGTGTGAGCTGTGAGCTAACGCCGTAGAGAGGAGCGAGGGACAGGAGCGAGGACGGCGTCAAAGCGGCGCTACGGACTCACCAGACAAAATAAACACGAACCGGAGCGATCTCCCTGCCGCCGCCGCCTCTGCCGCCTCTGCCGCCGCTGCCGCCGCGTTTACCGCCTCTGCCGCTGCCTCTGCCGCGTGTGATCCCCGCGCTCCCGCTTCTTTCTAGATGTACAAATGTGAAGACTGGATCTCTCTATGAACGCGCTCGCGTGTGTGGTTAGTGTTTAAGGGAGCAGTCAGCGGAGTGCGCGGTGTGAGCGCGGGTGTGAGCGCGGTGTGAGCGCGGGGTGTGAGCGCGGGGTGAGCGCGGTGTGTTCTCCGGGTGCGGTGATGGTTTGACGCGTTCGATGCGCGGTGGGTGCGCGGTACGAGCGCAGTGTGTGGCAACGCAGACGCGCGTGTGTGCGCTGTGTGCGCTGTGTGTGCGGTGGTTTTCTTGCTGGAGACAGAGGCAGGAGGAGAGGACTCCGCTGTTGTCATGGCAACACGGCTGTAAGCTGCTCGCGCTGAACGGGGCCGTGTTTTGTCTGCTGCCGCTGCACCGGGATAAAATTAGAAACTGATGCCGGACAAACACGCACGAAACCGCCGTGGTGTGCTTCCCGTTTTTTCCCTCAGATAATAGCAGATATAAAAGAAAGAGAAAAGAAAAAAATATATATATACAGGACATAATACCAATAGGTTATATTTTATTATAATATAATTAATGTTGCACCATGTAACTTTTCTAGTGGGTCCGCCATCTGCTTCTCCATAGAGATATTACCCTTGGAATGTTCCTCAGTGTGGCATTACACTTGTACATAACAGTGGGTTTTATTACTGAAAAATTACCCTCATAAACATGCATTCTTACTGCACGCGGGGTCGCCTCTCCACAGAACTGACCTGGAAGTCGGTCTGTCTGTCTTCATATACAGTTTAAAACTTAAATGCCATACAGTGGAACATTCAAGGCAAAGAAATAATATTTCCATGGAGAAAAGTAGATAGTGAAAAAGCTTTGCACTGTACTGGCCTCGTAGAAGCCCGTTTGTTAAACACCTCCACACAGTAAGTCACTGCCGCCAGGATGAGTTTAGACTGTTCTTTATGGCATCTGTGAAACTGTACCACACAATACAGTGACATGAGCGAACACAGCAAATAGCAAATATGCTAATGTTAACCTAAATGCATGATAGTAACGCAACATAAGTTAGCATATAAATTAGCTTCTACATAGTTCATTTTTGTACTTCTTAACCACTGAAACACATCTTATTTAAGAATACCTTTAACCTTTAGACTAAGTGAATACCTTCATGAAGTTATTACAGAGTACCTAACACGTGAGAGCCGGTGGAGACCATTATACTGCTGCATTACCGTATGTGACCTGTAGGGACAACGTCCTGATTCGTATTAAAGGGCCGGCGCACTTGGCCAAACTAAAACAGAAAATAGGCAAAATAGATTGGTCAGAACAAGTGCACCTTTAAAAGAATAATTATTAAGTTATATCCTAATAACACAAAATGCAAAATTATACCATTAGGAATACAAAAAACAGAATTAAATGAATCTAAAATGTTCAAAATCTTAACAAAACACTCCACGAATACACGAGGTAGAACCGAGTTATGCGCAGATCCTAAATATAATGCACTTTATAATAACATTATAATAAAATCAATAAATGTCTCCCTCTAGCGGCTGAAGCACACTCACCCTGTCTGTCTGTCTGTTTCAATAAAGTTCTGATGACGACATTTGAGACCAAGATGGCGGCGTGCTTACCTTTAGGGTTGAAGTCACCCTCAACTTTCACATGTTTAAGGCTTTTAACAGAGAAATATTCCTCCAAAAAGCTGCTGCCGCCCGTGGCGGAGCAGTGCCGACGAGGTGAGCTGGGTTTTAGACCGATTTTTTTCCTTTAAGATGTTTTAAAGATGTTAATTTAAATCCAAAGCTAAGTGGCATCTGGCTATAGTCGACCTCTCCCTTTTAAAAAAACATTTCTTTACCAGTGTTTACCATTTCTAGCGAACCAAATGACATGATTTAGTTTTTCAGAGAGTGTGTTTTTGTATTTTTCTGTAGTTGTACAGAGAGCAAACAGCTGACAGACCACATGCCTCTAACCTTTGATCCTCTCTGGGGTAAAAGACTACAGATCCTGCTTTTTATGTATATCCTTCTTTATAAGCACTGTTTCTATTCTATTCTGCCAATTTAGCCCAGACTAGGTAGTTACTGCGTTATAAATGCGATAGGAATGCCCCAGTGCTGCTTGTTTCTTATATAACCTGTAGTATCAGATTGTCCTGTCTCCATAATCACTCTGATGACTTTTCATTCAGTATATGAAGCTGGAACAATACATTTTGGGGCTCAATATATGGGAGATATTTTACCATTTTATGTAATATAAGATTTGAGCTGTAGAAGGTTGAATAAATAGTTATAAATATTAGTTTGTGTTTGTGTTGCAGCTCAGGCCTCTTAATGATACTGTACATTTAACATTGGTTCAATGGGACTCTCCTGCTTTGTGGCATAAAGTTGTTTCAATATTATCGTTTATGGTTAGATTTCTCTGTACCAAAATAGCAGATTTCAAAATGTGTTATTGTGGCAGACCTATGTATGGTATTAAACATTTTAGCCGTTACACTCTTTTTTATGGGTGCCCTGTTTAAAACACAATACAAACAAAACAAACACATATACAAGTCCATATAAAACATTAAAAGAGGAGCAGCTGTGTCTATATAAGTCCATATGAAACATTAAAAACAGGAGCAGGTGTGTAAAAGTTAGTTACCAGATTATTAAATTGTGATTATGTCTCCAGATTTTGCTTTTCCTTGGAGTGTGTTCCATTTTTGTCAAGCAAAACTAGCCGGTACAAAAACATGACAAAACATAGCATTGTTAACAAGATAACCCCAATATAAAGCAGGCAAAATTAGTAATATTCTTTTTAGATGCACTCACCATCTTAAATAAATACAAAGGCTTCCTGTGTTATTGGCTATGACAATTTCACATTATATGTTTAATGTGTTTTAACCAATTCATATTCTTGGTCTACACAGTAGTACTAGTGATTTCTAGTCTCATTTGCAGAAGCTTGCTACATATTATGGGTAAACAATAATGTCTGTGTAAAGTATGGTTTTACACAGGTTGTAAATGTGTAAGAATAGAAATTATGTAAAATGAAAAACATGTATCTAACCCCTTTTTACTTGATGCGTTTGTCTAAAACTGTAGTTATACTTTTATAACTTGATATTTTAACTATATACACAAGCCAAGAGTTTGGTCACATCCTCTCATTAAATGTTCTTTTTTTCTTTATTTGTACTGCTTTCTACATTTCATATTCAAACAGAAGACATCAAATATATAAAGTAAGATATATGGAATTATGTAGCAAATATAACAAGTTAAATAACTCTACAATGGGGCGACAGTAACTCGGTAGAGTGTGTGTCCTCTGATCTAAAGGTTGGTGGTCTTGACGTAAACATCACTGGTAGAATAGTCAGAGCCACTGACCCACAAGTTGCCGGTGCAATTCCAGCTCCCACAGATGAAAGCTGCCGTTGTGTCCTTGGGCAAGACACTTAACCCACTTCACCCCCACTGGCTGTACGCTGGTGTATGCATGTGTGTGAATGGGTGAGTGGTTCCTTGATGTAAAACACTTTGAGCCTTGAAGGTGGAAAAGTGCTGTATAAAATGTGACAGTTTACCATAAAAAAAAATATATATATACATTTTACATTCAAATCCTCAAAGTATTCACCCTTTACTTTGACTTAAAAATATTTAGTAGTAGTTTTTTCTTTACTTACATAATTCCATATATCTTACTTCATATATTGGATACCTTCTGTATGTTTATTATTATTATTATTATTTTTTTAACAACGTTCTACAGTTTATATACGCACTCCGGACTGGTCTTGTATTTCACAGGGTACACAGTAACAGCAGAGCCTGTGCCAGAGGAGAGCCCCAGGTTTAGCGGGCCGCTGGATCACTACAGCGGTCTGATCAGAGACGGGACACTTCGCGAGGACCAACACCAGAGGGCGGTGTTACAGACACTGGATCAGCTCCATAAGAAACTCAGAGGCTACAGCAACATGCCAACGTCTATATTCTCCAAGGTACCGTTTTTTACAGGCCAAAATCTGTTCAGGGAATACATGTTTTTGCTGATGTCCTCACTCAATATTTTTGTATCTGAGGAGGAGCTTGTGACAAAGTGGGCCCTTTAATACCACCATCATTTTGTTTATTCACACATTTGGCCATTTTCAATAATTTTACAATATACAACTAAACAGAACTATCCCAGGTTTGTTTAGTTTAGTTTTTCAGTTAGTTTACCTTCACCACACACACACACCTGTTACTAGTGATGGGCCATTTGAAGCCGAGGCTCTGAGGCTTGTACCGAGTAAAAGGGGGCGTGTCAAGTGAAGCCCCGATTCGAGGCTTGCGTCAGATTGCCAAAAAACACGTGACCTGTGAATGTGAGGCCTCGCCTTTCGTGAATATGACGTAATTGGTTCATTTACTGTGTTATGTGCACTCGCACACTTCATAGGCTACTGCTTTTTTTAATTCACTTTCACTTTATTCTAACTTTCACATGCCAAAATAAGCTTTTTTATTTATAGAGCATTTTGGTTTTACTACCAAAATATGGCCGTGTAACCTACGTATATTTTGTATTAGGGTTTTTTTAACTGAATATGATGTACAGTCAGTTCAACATTCTTTCAGCTCAAACATTATATTTGTGTTATTTGAGCAAAGTGTGGATCAGAAGAAGCAAGATAGGCACTGGGACAGTTTATAGGTCAAGGTCAAGGTCAAGTTTATTTATAAAGCACATTTAAAATACAGTCACCACTGCCCAAAGTGCTGTACAATATAACACATAAAGTGACAACAGTAAAATCACAGTATACAAAATTATAACAACAATAACTAAACAAATAATAATGTCTTGCTCAGCTCGTCTCAAAAGCCAAAGTAAAAAGGTGAGTTTTTAACAGAGACTTAAAACTGTCAATGTCAGGCACAGACCGAATCCTTATGGGAAGACTGTTCCACAATTTGGGACCAGCCACAGCAAATGCTCTGTCCCCCCGGGTTTTCAGTCTCGAGCGGGGACAGTTTAGAAGTAACTGGTCACAGGACCTCAGGCTCTTACAGGAGCATACCCAGACAACAGTTCGGACAAATACGCAGGTGCCAGACCATTTAACGCTTTAAAGACCAGAAGTAAGATTTTAAATTTAATTCTAAAAGACACCGGAAGCCAGTGAAGACTCTGTAGCACAGGAGTTATGTGTTCAGAACGTCTTTTGCCAGACAGAAGGCGCGCAGCAGACGCGTCAAGACCAACATACAAAGAATTACAATAGTCCAGCCGTGTAGTAATAAACATATGGACTAGTCTTTCCAAATGACTTGAGGGCAAGTACGACTTTACCTTCGCTATGAGGCTGAGCTGAAAAAAAGCTCGTTTTGACCACTGAGCTGATTTGCTTGTCAAACCTAAAAGAACTGTCAATTACAACACCAAGATTTTTCACATGGGGGACATCTATTAGAAGATGGAAGGCCAAGAGAGTGACTGATATTAGTCTGGATTGTTTCACCAAACACAATAACGTCAGTTTTACTTTCATTTAAATCAAGTAAGTTTGATTTCAGCCAGTCTTTGATTTCTTGGAGGCATCTCTGAAGCGAATGACATGAGTCACTTTCAGGCTTAATAGGCATATACATTTGGACATCATCTGCGAAACAGTGAAAAGGAATCTGGTGTTTTCTAAAAATAGAACCTAACGGCAACATATAGGGAGAAAACAAAAGTGGACCTAAGATAGAGCCCTGTGGCACTCCAGAACTGAGGAGGGCTTTCTTTGACGAGAAAGGGCCAAGGTTCACAGTAAAATGCCTTCCTGTTAGGTAAGATCGAAACCAATCTAAGACTATGCCTTTGATTCCAACACATGTTTCCAGGCGTTCAAGTAAAATCTCATGGTCGACCGTGTCAATGGCTGCTGTAAGATCTAAAAGCACCAACACGGCTGGTTGACCAGAATCTGTTGTTAAAAGCAAATCATTTATGATTTTTAAAAGTGCAGTTTCTGTGCTATGGCACAAATTAAAACCACATTGAAATTTCTCAGATATATTATTTAAAAGCAAATATGATTTTAGTTGGAAAGAGACTACTTTTTCTAAAACCTTTGACAAAAAGGGCAACTTAGATATGGGCCTGTAGTTAGACAGACAGAAGGATCTAAATTGTGCTTTTTTAAGAAAGGCTGAACCACAGCCTGTTTAAAGCCAGAGGGAACAACACCAGAGCTTAGGGACAAATTTATCAATTTCAGAATAAAAGGCCCAACTGACTCAAAAGCACTTTTTAAGAGTTTAGGAGGAATACTGTCAACAGGGCAATCAGAAGGTTTTAAGCTCTGGATCACTTCAGCTAATTCAGAGAGAGTTACAGGCTCAAAGTAACTGAAAACAGCTGAACAAGTGAAGACAGCAGAATCTGAAACAGTTTGTACAACATTTAAAGATCTTGTACAAGCAATTTTGTCGATAAAAAAGGAACAAAATTTGTCACACAAGGACACACTAGGAGCTAAACCAGTTGTATAGCACAAGTCTCTCTCTCTCTCTCTCTTTCTTTCTCTGCCTCTGTCTCTGAGTCTCTAAACTGTCAGTCTCTCTCTCTGTCTCTCGTCTCCTCTCTCTCTGTCTCTCTCTCTGTCTCTCTCTCTGTCTCTCTCTCTGTCTCTCTGTCTCTCTCTCTGTCTCTCTCTCTGTCTCTCTCTCTGTCTCTCTCTCGAGGTGTTTGTGTGTTTGATGTGGATGGTGCTTAAAATAAATAATTGATGAAGAAGATTAGAGAATTGAGGATCTTTTTTATTTGATAAATCAACCACTGAGTGTGAATCATGATTCCATTTGTTTTTTCTTTTTACATGTGTTGCATTTTTTTGTCCACAAGATAGTGTAGTTGAGCATATTGAATCACTTGGTGAGGCATTGGCTCCTGAACCGGTACAATTGCCTGAAAGCCTCAGATGGTTCATGGGGCTTCATTTGGCCATCACTACCTGTTACTTTAAAGATATTTTATTTGATTAAATGTAGTCAGCTCACTTACCTTCAGTTACAATACATCCATCTATTCTTACCTGAATCTCCACATGGTCCAGACAGAGAGGGGGCGTGCCTTAGGTCAGCCATTTTTAAAGGAGTGGGAGTGGCCGTGGGCTGGACCATGTGGAGGGGAGAACTGAGTTAAGTTCTTTTTCTTTTTGCTTTAATGTCTTTTTGTATTTTGTAACGTTTAAGTGTTTATAGTTTTATTGTAAGCACTTTTTGAGGTAAGGGGATTTAGGTCATAATAAGTAAAGCAGTATAGTATGAGATTCTGCTAAAATTGTACCTACTCCACCTACTCCAAGTAAATAGTGATACCTGGGGGAGGTGCTTCTGGGTTAAGAGGGTATAAAAGCAAGCCAATCTTTTGGGGAGGACGTCAGTGTAGCTGGGTTTATGTGGAGGTGTTTCCTCAGTTTCTTAATTTCTGTTGCTTTTTGCTTATGTTTATGCTCTATGTTCCACGCATTACCACGGTGAGCTGTAATAAATTTTATTAATTAGTAATTTTTCTGAGTCTGCCTCATATTTCGACCACATCGGGCCAGCTTCCCCACAGCGCTGTACCAGATTTTCTTAGAAACTCTTACTTGAAAAACAGAAGGAGTTCATTTGAAATTATTTGCAGTGGTCCAGAGTTTTCCTCACTTGGCTTTATTTATAGATACAAAAATATAAATCAACAACGTGATCTTTTTTGTAGTTTGTAGTAGTTGTAATCACAGTCTGCAGACATCCACTAAAGTGTGAACCACAGACTGTATAAAGAAGTGGACTAAGTGAGTGTGACGTCACCCACAGCGTTTGGCTCCAATCAAATGAAGCTAATTGAGGCTAGCAGTTATAGCGGAATTCTCGGAATTCGAATATCATGGTAATCAAAGAGCCAATCAGCATCCAGGCTGTTGAAGGTAATGCCCCTTCCCGCTTACACTGCTGGTTTTGTAGGGAGCAGGCGTTTAGCAACGCTGTCAATGAAATCAGTTGCTAACGCTAGCGGGAGCGACCTCAGGGAAAGATAGTGCCTGATTTGTTGTTACTAATGTTCATATCTTGAGTCACAGGCACAATAGTGAAATAAAGTCCCCAGAATCATGTAGAGCGGGTTAATATGAACATTTAAGACCAAAATGACGAGTCTGACAGCAGCAGTGACAGAAAGAGGGCTGCCAATTTTTCTCTGTAAAGTGAATTGGAGCCAGAGTCGATGGAGCTGGAAGTGCACCAGTGTTCACTTCCTATTTGGAACGAGGTGGCTAGCAGGTTAGCTATGTCCATATATATATATATTTATACAGTCTATAGTTATGTTGCAGTGGGAGCAGACTGTGATACAACCAAAGCATGTACAAATCATATCATCAATGTTTAGGCAGTTCTGTGATGTGTCTTGTTTTGTTTTTTTCAGTTTTTCACCAAACCCAAACCTCCCAAAGGTTACTACATCTACGGCGATGTGGGTGAGTTGCTGTAGTAAAAACATTACACTCAACTATAACCGTGTCTGTCTTATTATTAATTTGGTTTAATGCTTTTGTGTGTGTTTTTTTTCAGGCACAGGAAAAACAATGGTGATGGACATGTTTTATTCTTATGTCGAGACAGAGAAGAAGAAGAGGGTCCATTTCCACGGGTTTATGTTGGACGTGCATAAAAGTGAGTTCCTGTTTGTGTCTGTCATTATAATCACTATATGAACTCATCATTCTATATATGAAAGATAGAACTATATGTGTTTGGGGTCAATATTTAGCGTGTTACTTTTTCTTTCCTGTACTGAGAAATTTTTGCTTATTTGATCAGATTTAAGCCGTAAAAGTTTGAATAACTTGTCTGACTCATTACAGACTCAAACTAATGACTAAAGTGTTTTTTGCAGCTCATAATTTTTAACAATATTGTAGATTTATGCAAGTTTTTGTGGTTTAACTCTTTTCTGTTTTTTGTGTCAGTGGCAGAAATGAGTTATAGTATTATTGTTTATATTTAGTTCAGCGATATATCGAACTTCAAAATGTGCTATCGTGACAGGTCTAGTCGTGAATGGAACTGGCCAAATTATTAAAAATAGATTTGTCTGATACTTAAACTTCACTCAGAGATTTAAATATTTTACCATATTTGTGTTGGATTGATGTAATATTTAGTCTAAACATCATTATTGAGATACTCCACAAAGTACTGACATCATAGCCTGTGAGTGTGACGTCACCGTCAGCGTTAGGCTCCAGTCAAATGAAGCTAATCAAGGCAAGAGCAGGTCTAGTGGTCAATTTGGAGGCCAGTTCCATATTAGGAATTCCAACCACAAGTATCATAGCAACCAAAGAGCCAATCAGGAGCGAGGCTGTGGAAGGTAACGTCCCTTCCCGCCCACACTTAGCAACGCTGTCAATCAAACCTGTTGCTAATATTAGTGGGAGTGACCTCAGGGAAAAAAAGGCACCTGCTTTGTCTGTTATTAATGTTCATATATTGATTTACAGACACAATAGTGAAATAAAAACCCCAGGATCATGTAGAGCGGGTTAATACGAACATTTAAGACCAAAATGACTAGTCTGCCAGCAGCAGTTACAGAGAGAGGGGCCACAGTTTTCTAATGTAAAGTGAACTGGAGCCAGAGTCAGTGGAGCCAAAAGTGTGCCCATGATCACTTCCTATTTGGAACGCAGCAGCTAGCATGTTAGCTATGTCCATCTATATATACCGTCTATGATTTATATACATTTTTGTCAATATCTTCCACTCTTAGTTGTAAATCATTTTGAATATCACCTAATTTTTTGGTTTGTGGTTCAATCCCCAGTCCCTACTCCCCACTACTGGCAAGATATTTCACCTACTTTGCCTTCTGTGTCAGTTTACATTACATTGAAGTATGAAATTGTATTGTATTGTTTTCCAATTATTTAATCAGTGGTTCCTTCACATAAGATGGGTAAGATCAAAGACCTAAAGATCTAAACCTGCTAGCCATCACGTTACAAGTAGGAAGTGAGCGTGGACATGCTTCTGGCTCCAATTGAAAAACTGTGGTCCCTCTCTCTGTAACTGCTGCAGTCAGACTTGTAATTTTGGTCTTAAAATGTTTGTATTAACCCGCTCTACATGATCCTGGGGTTTTTATTTCGCTATTTTGTCAGTGATTCATGATATAAACATTAATAACAGACAAATCAGGTGCCTTCTTTCTCTGAGGTTGCACGTGCTAGCGTTAGCAACAATTGACAGCATTGCTAAGTGCTTGCTCCCTGTTACCTTCAGCAGCCTCGCTCTAGATTGGCTCTTTGGTTACTATGATACTCGCAGTCAGGATTCCAAATATGGAACTGGGCTCCAAATTTGCTCCTATAACTGCTCTAGCCTCGATGAACTTTAGGCTTAAGGTAGATGAGGTAGACACGAGTAATGCAGATTCATTGATCAACAACTAGTGAAATACTTAATGTGTCAATACTGTTTCTTTTTCTGTAGGGATTCACAGGTTAAAACAGAGCATGCCCAAAAGAAAAGCAGGAAAAATGGCCAAATCGTACGATCCAATTGCTCCCGTGGCTGAGGAGATCAGCGAGGAGGCCTGTCTACTCTGCTTCGATGAGTTTCAGGTTTGGAATTCTTACTGTTTCAACAAATCTTTCCTTTAGAGGCTATGCAGATGATATCACAGCCTTTGGAACTTGGAACTATTAGTGAGTGGCAAAGTTATATGGGAGTTAATGGTGAGGGATGATGTTTTGTCCTGTAAAAGCTCCAAACACTTAGTCTAAAATGTGACAGAGCTGCTGCAGTTTCAAACAAATATAAAAGTCTGCAACTCTGATCAGTATTTAGCTTGTACCTTTGACTGAATATATACATGGACGTCGCTAAACTGCTAGCCTCCGCATTCCAAATAGGAAATGATCATGGGCGCGCTTCTGGCTCCATAGACTCTGGCTCCAATTCACTTTCTATTGAAAAACTGCAGCCCCTCTCTCTAACTGCTGCTGTCAGACTCATCATTTTGGTCTTAAAATGTTCATATTAACCCGCTTTACATGATCCTGGGGCTTTTATCTCACCGTTTTGTTCGTGATTCAACATTAATATCAGGCAAATCAGGTGCCTTCTTTGCCCAAGGTCCCTCCCACCAGTTTTAGCAACTGGTTTGATTGACAGCATTGCTAAGTGCCTGCTCCCTGCTAAACCAGTGGTGCAGGCGAGAAGGGGCATTAGCTTCAACAGTCTTGTCCCAGATTGGCTCTTTGGTTGCCATGATACTCACAGTCGGAATTCCAAATGTGGAACTCTGCTCCAAATTGGCTCCTGTAACTGCTCTGGCCTCGATAAGCTTCATGTGACTGGAGCCAAATGCTGTGGGTGATGTCACACTCACTTAGTCCACTTCTTTATACTTACATACATGCATACATATTATACACGTACTCCTCATGTATTCATGTTATACACACTCTCCTCATGTGTTTCCAGGTGACAGACATCGCAGACGCCATGATCCTGAAGCAGCTGTTCGAAAACCTGTTCCTTCACGGCGTGGTCGTCGTGGCAACTTCAAATCGTCCCCCAGAAGGTCAGTGTCAATAATAAACATTTAATTATTCCAATGCAGGACTTGTAGGCAATAGTGATTCAGTGACAGCAGCTACATTCACATATCCACCAAAATATATGAATACGATCTGGACCTTAAAGATTATTTAAAGCTCCCATGTGCACAAAACTGACTCTTGTGAGGTTTAAGTCATGTTGCAATGCCTCCTCAAAAACATACGGGAGTTGTGTTTTGTTTCGTTCACACATGTTTGAGTAACCTTTTATTATTAGTCTGTCTATATCTCCAAAGCTCAAAATGCTCTGTTTCACCTTGTGATGTCATGAAGTGGGAGTGTTTAAGTTAACAGCTCCTTTTACCTTTAGTTCAGTAGAGATTGGTAATTCCTGGTCTGAAATCATCCAAATGATTCTAGTGAAGGTGTATAGAGTGTAAAACACAGTGGAGCACTTCCTGCATTACCACATAATGACATCACAAGGTGGAACAGGGTGTTTTCTTTTTGAGAGAAAAACTCTAGTCTAAATATGCAGGGTTTGTGTGTTAAACATTGGTGAATGAAACACATGTTTAACACACAATCTGATCTGTTTGTGATGAGGAAACAGCATTAGAACAGAGATCAGAGAATAGCGTAATATGGGCCCTTTAAATGACACACAAACAACAAAATCTGATGTGAGTAATCATAGAGACCGTGATCACAAAGAAATTAGATAGTTTTGCTGTTTACATGTCAATTTAAATCTTCAAACTGCAACAATCAGATAATAAGTTTCCATGTGATAATGGATCAAATCAGTAACATCTGCAAATTTTTACTATCTAAAAACATGTCAAAAATTAAAGGTATACTGTCAAAACCAGACTTGGAGAGACTTATCCATGCATTTGTCTCTAGTAGGTTAGACTATTGTACCGGCCCGCTCACTGGTCTCTCCAAACGAGCCTTAAGACAGAACAGTACATCCAGAACGCTGCTGCTCAGGTCCTGAGTAGAACCAGGAAGTACGAGCACATAAGTCCTGTGCTCAGGTCTCTGCACTGGCTCCTGTAGCTCAGAGAATAGACTTAAAGCAGCTCTGGTTGTGAACAAGTCTCTCCATGGCCTAGGTCCAAAGTACATCTGCCACATGTTAGAGCCACATGAACCATCTCACACTCTGAGGACTTCAGGGACCCGCCTCCTGCTGGTCCCAGAGTCAGGACTAAACATGGAGAATCAGCATTTCAATTTTCTGCAGCTAAAACCTGGAACAGTCTTCCTGAAGATGTGAGACAGGCCTCTACTTTGACAATGTTTAAATCCAGGCTCAAAACAGTTCTGTTTATCTGTGTATATGACTGAAAGGTTTTTACTCTGCACTTTTCGTCTTTGATGTTAATTTTATGATGATTATTTGTGATTATTTATGTTTTGATTGGTTGTATTGTGATTTTAATGTATTTCTTATTTTGTAAAGCACTTTGAATTACTTTGTGTACCAATTGTGCTGTACAAATGATGACTTAAGACTTAAACTTGAGATTGAAAATGACTTCCTGGATGGAAACAGAAACAACTGGATTTCAAAAACATTGTATGAAGCTATTTCTACCATGGCCCCTGTCAGTAGCTCTAGTGTTTGCCCTGACCAGTGCATACAGCTGTGTTATTGGCACAGGCTGTATGTGTAAATGGACATAGCTAAGCTGCTAGCCGCCACATTTCAAATAGGAAGTCATCATGGGCGCGCTTCCAGCTCCATCGAATCTGGCTCCCATCCACTTAACACTGAAAAGCTGTGGCCCCTCTCTCTGTAGCTGCTGCCGTCAGACTCATTATTTTGGTCTTAAAATCTTTGTATTAACCTGCTCTACACGATCCTGAGGTTTTTATTTACTTGTCTGTAACTGAAGATATGAGCATTAATAACAGTCAAATCAGGCACCTTCTTTCCCCGAGGTTAGTAACAGGTTTGATTGACAGTGTTGCTAAGCACCCACCTCCTGCTAAACCAGCGATGCGGGGGGAAGGGGTGTTACCTTGAACAGCCTCACTCTAGATTGGCTCTTTGGTTGCTATGATACTTGCAGTCGGAATTCCAAATATGGAACTGGGCTCCAAATTGGCCCCTATAACTGCCTCGATGAGCCTCATTTGATTGGAGCTGAACGCTGTGGGTAACGTGTCGCTCACTTAGTGCACTTCTTTATACAGCAATCAATGTGTGTTTCCTTTTAATACAATATATTTCTTTAAGCTGCATAAAGCCTTGTTTACATTATATTTTTGTTTTTCTTTCAGATTTATATAAAAATGGTCTTCAGAGGGTGAACTTTGTGCCTTTTATTGGTGTTTTACAGGTACAAAAACCTAAATATTTACTTGTATAATGCAAGTTCTGAACATTATTTTTGAATTAATTTTCTGAGTAACTTTTCTTGTGCAGAGATATTGCCAAACTCTTCGATTAGACTCTGGGATCGACTATAGGAAAAGAAACAGGCCATTGGCGGGAAAACTCTACTTCCTGTAAGAAAATCATCTATAACATGACGTGACATTATGCTGGAGGTGTTCTATATCCATGTCTATGGTAGAATGTTCAGCAGTTACCATGGTGACACAATACACACATTAGCAAACACTGGCAAAAAAGTTTTAAAGTCATCTCAAAAAGTTTTGAAAAAATAGGAAATGGATTTAAATAGCACCTTTTCAGCAGCCTGTGATCAGTGTTCATGGTCCTGTTTAGTTTGATTTTACACAAAAAGGTGACAGTGACTTACTGAAAAACTGTTGGCTAATACTAGCTAGATTGTGACTGTTATGTTATTTGAATCAGCACAAATCAGCTCAGATAAGTCAGCTCTTTCTAGTCAAATTGTGTCAAACTAAAGCTCAGATTAAAGTCTAACAGAGTTTAAGACAGAGCAGTGCCTACAGTTAGCATCACACCACCAGGGAATGTTGAACATTTGAGTTTATTGAATGTTGGCATCTCTCATTTGCAGCTCCAGTGAACCAGATGCAGAGGCTACTTTAGACAAGCTGTTTGATGAGCTCGCCTTTAAACAGAACGACAGTAAGACATTTCAATGGGTTTGATTCTATTGATGTATTTGACAATATGTGTTTATTTAAAGGGGCACTATGTAACTTTTGTGATATGGCCTATACCACTTGCTTGTCTCAGTGGACTCAAGGATTTATCCAGGAATGTTCCACAGTGTGGTGACTTACTTGTTCCAACATAGATAAGGTAAATGTTATACTGTGGAACATTCTAATCTGGGTAAAGCAATGGCATCTCCAAGGAGACAAGTAGGTGGTGGATCCCTATCATAAAAGTTTCTATGTAACTTTTAATGTGTAATATTTTATTTTTGTGTCAGTAACTCGCCCGAGGATCCTGAATGTGCACAACAGAAAAGTGCGTCTGAATAAAGCCTGTGGGACCATCGCAGACTGTACGTTTGAGGAGCTGTGTGACAGAGTGAGTCTGACCTCATCACTGATCTGATGCAGCAGTGCTAACCTGCTAGCTCACGTGTTCCAAATAGAAATGCTCATGGGCTGCGCTTCCAGCTCCATCGACTCTGGCTCCAATTCACTTTACACTGAAAACCTGTGTCCCCTCTCTGTAACTGCTTGTCATTTTGGTCTTAAAATGGTCGTACGAACTCACGCTACCTGATGTGTTTATTTTACTATTTTTGCCCATAAATGAAAATGTGAACATTAATAACAGACAAATTGGGTGCCTTCTTTCATCGAGGTCGTTCCTGCTAACGTTAGCAACAAGTTAGCTTAGCGTTGTTAAGCACCTGCTCCCTGCTAAACAAGCATTGCGTGAGGAAGAAGTGTGTTACCTTCAACAGCTTTGCTCCAGATTGGCTCTTTGGTTGCTATGATACTTGCGGTCGGAACCCGGCTCCAAATTGGTCCCTATAACTGCTAGCCTTGATGAGCTTCATTTTTCTCGAGCTGAACGCGTTTACGTCACACTTACTTAGTCCACTTGTTGTATTCACATATGTTTAATGTTTTATTCTCAGCCTTTGGGAGCAAGCGACTACCTGGAGATGTCTCGTCTGTTTGACACAGTCTTCATTCGACACATTCCTCTGTTAACGTTAAACAAGAAAACTCAGGCCCGGCGCCTCATCACTCTGGTGGATGCGCTCTATGACCACAAGGTACAGCTGGTCTAAAAGTATACTACATATACTTTCATTATGGTGCTGCTGACATTTTATACATATACTTTTACTATGTTTCTGCTGGCATTTTATACATATACTTTTATCAAGGTGCTGATGACATTTTATACATATACTTTTATTATGGTACTGCTGATTTTTTTTATACATATACTTTTGTTATGGTGCTGCTGATGTTTTATACCTACACTTTTATTATGCCACTGCTGATTTTTTTATAGGTGCTTCTGACTTTTTATGCCTATTCTTTTTATTACGGTTCTGCAGTCTGTGTACTGCTTATTTTTTTTATACATATATTTTTATTATGACTTTTATATACATATAGTGGTTGGTAAAGCGTAAACTCCTGATTCATGTGCAGACTCCCTGTAGTTAAACCTGAGCTGGCGGTCAGAGGTCTGAATTCTCAAGTGGCTTTTCTGTTTAAGTGTCAAATTGTAGATGGGTGATAATGTTAGTCATTATTTAGACCTTGAATTGTTATGATTTATTTCAGAAGTTGAAATTTTACAGTCACATGTTTGGTCTTATTCCAGGTTCGAGTTGTGATCTTGGCCGATTATCCACTTGAGGAGATCTTTGTTCATGAAGGGGACCACGGTCACGACGAGAGCCACATACTGATGGATGATTTGGGACTAAAAAGGGTGAGACACATTGGGAACAGCAAACTCATGTCTGGCTTGTGCAGCTACTCTATTTAAAGATGGAGCACAGTGTAAACATCACAACACTTTAGAATCTCTATACTCTAAAATGGAGCTGGAGACAAGTGAGAATTCTCAAGTTTGCTCGTATCTCTGTGGCTGTGTCTGAATGTCTCCCCCAGCCCCTGACCCCTGACCCCTCAGTCACTCCACAGCCCTGCACTCTTTAGTGGACTCTATAGACCCTCATTCACAGAGAGATTCAGACACACAGCTCACTACACTCAGGTCATGTGACTCTGGGTCTGGGTGAAAAAAAGTCTAAAGTTTAAACTCTGATAAAAGTTGATTTGTGTCCTAAATAATGATCAGATTGAACTGGCACATGTCTATGGACTAATAATAATCAGACAAGTTTATGAAACTGGATCTCGCTTAAACCGACTGGATTTAAAAAAAAATCTTGTCTGAGATGTGGAAATTTTCACTCTGTTAACAGCTCAAGCTAAAACAACTAACACTAGCACCTTTACACCATAACGGTTTATGTAAGAAAGTTTTATTCATAATCAGGACAGTGTGATAAACCAGAGCTTCTGTCTGCTTCAGTCAGTCGTGTTGTGTCCAGTTAAAGACCTGTCTCTGTCTGCTGTTGTTTTACGACTCTCCCAATGCATTGTGGTCTATATTGGCCGCTTTATTGACCACTGATGCCCACTATTTTTCAAGGTGCATTGTGGGAAATTTTGAGTGCGCTATTTTCTCACCAACTGGACATTGGGATTCCACTAAAAATGGCGTGATCCTTAAAGAGCGCCACCTGTAGGAATAGTGTGGAGCCATTTCTCAACCCCAAAGACTTGGTTATTCTCAGTTGAATTGACTTTAAATCGTAAGATAAATATGACAAGTTTGTGGAGCTGATCCCAAACTAATAATGAGAAACTTCAACATTTGTGGATCAAACGTTTGGAGATTTTATTCAAAAACGGTGTATCCTCTATAGAGCTATATTGACCCTTGCCCTCCATCGAGATTATGACATCATCAAATGACATCATCAAATGAGTGCAACCTATTGATACTTTGCAGTGACATCGTGCTAGGGGGTTCTAGATGCATCTCTATGGTGGGATGTTCTGCAGTTACCATGGTGACACAATGCAGAGTTTTTATAATGTCAAAAATCCAAAAGTGATTTAAACAGCACATTTTCAGGAGCCTGTGATCAATCCGAATGTTCATGGTCCTGTTCAGGAGTTTGATTTTCAACAAAAGGTGAGGTGATTAACTGAAAAACTGTTGGCTAATTCTAGCTAGCTTGTGACAGTAATGTTATTTGAGAGGGACTTGTATAACAGCACAAATCAGCTCACCTGTTGTCGTTCCAGTTAAGTCAGCTCTTTATGGTCAGATTGTATTAAAACAAAGCTCTAAATGAAAGTCTAACTTGAGTAACAGAGGTTCAGACAGAGCAGTGCCACCAGTTAGCTTCACCTCCACAGGGAATGTTGATGACATCAGCTGCAGAGTCTCCATTGCAGTTCTTTTACACTGTCCAGTAATACTAACATAGATGTTCTCGTCCAGGATGAAGCCAGCAGTCTGTCCATCTTCAGTGGAGAGGAGGAGATGTTTGCTTTTCAGAGAACTGTGTCTCGACTCACGGAGATGCAGACGGAGGAGTACTGGAACGAAGGGGACCGCAGTTCAAAACTATAACGTTTGGACCAGTTCAATATGTAACACTAGAGACTGCTGTTTAAAAACACATTTCAGCCCTAAATCTGCTACAAACTTATATTCTTCCATCAAAACAAACCAAAAACCTCCGAACAGAACAGAACAGAAGTGAAGTGAAGTGAAGTGAACGGGACGCAAAGCAAAAACTGTAAAGTATTTATTATAATGATTTTAATGCCTTGGGTTTTAAAATGCACTTTACACTAGATTTTTAATATGTACAGAAAAAAAAAAGACACTCAATGTAACTTGAGGTTAGATCCACTGATTTGAAGGTTGGCGGTGCAATTCCAGCCCTCACAGATGAATGCTGTCGTTGTGTCCTTGGGCAAGACACTTAACCCACCTTGCCCCCAGTGTCTGCGTACACTGGTGTATGAATGTGTGTGTGGATGGGTGACTGGTTCCTTGTTGTAAAGCGCTTTGAGTGCCTTGAAAGGTAGAAAAGCGCTATAAAAATGTGACCATTTACCATTTTTTAACTTTTCTGGTAAGATCCACCTGATCTTTGTCTCCATGGAGATTTTATTGCTTTGCCTGGAATGTTCCACAGTATTGTATTACACCATAGACTGTATATATAAGTGGACATACTGTTGCTAACCTGCTAGCCATTTTCCAAATAGGAAGTGATCATGGACTGCACTTCCAGCTCAGTCGACTCTGGCTTCAATTCACTTTCTATTGAAAAACTGTGTACCCTCTGTCTGTAACTGCTGCTGTCAGACTTGTCATTTTGGTCTTAAAATGTTCGTATTAACCCGCTCTACATGATCCTAGGAATTTTATTTCACTATAGTGCTTGTAACTCAAGATATAAACATTAATAATAGACAAATCTGGTGCCTTCTTTTCCCGAGGTCACTCCTCCAAGACTTGGCAACAGATTTGGTTGACAGTGTTGCTAAGCGCCTGCTCCCTGCTAAACCAGTGGTGTGGGCAGGAAGAAGCGTTGGCTTCAACAGCCTTCTTCTGGATTAGCTCTTTGGTTGCTATGATACTCGCGGTTGGAATTCCAAATATGGAACTGGGCTCCAAATTGGCCCCTATAACTGCTCTAGCCTCGACAGTCTGTGGTATCACCTCTCCATAAATCTGACCTGTAAGTTGGCCTTCTATTGTCACCTGCTTGTCTCTGTGGAAAGTTTAATGACAAACTGTGGAACATTGTAGGCAGAGAATAACATCTCCATGGAGACGAGCGGCCGACTGACCCTTCACCTGAAAAGTTACATCGTGCACCTGTAAAATTGAAAAAATATGTATCCTGATTTGAGTTGCTATGACAACATTTATTTACATAGATTAAAACTGCTCTCATAAATGAAACTATATAAAGCTAGAGCTTTTTTTTTTTTTTTTTTAAGAATATGTAGGCAGATAACAAAACAAAAAAGCACAACTAGTATGAAATATTATGAAATACACTTTAACTTGTCATAGCTACCAAATCAGAGGGATGTTCTGAATATAACGCACTGTAACTGATACAGACGTGTTTTTTGAGGGGGGGCAGAACTGTATAAAACAGATATATAAAGATGTGGGACAATATGCTAACAAAATGCTGCAGTTTTATCTGTAAAGAAACATTTAAAATACTGTATACTGTTTGAAAATATAAACTTTACAGAGGCTGGATGTGGGAGACATGAGCTGTTGCTGTTGATGAAGTTGTTTTTTAATGAGTCAGTTTTAATACAAAACCATGATTTGAAATAAAAAACAAAAAAACATTACCATAAAACTCAAAAGTGTAAAGTAATCACCCATTTATTTACTTTGGTCATGAGTTTGGGTCCTTCAGCAGTGTTCTCTGTGTTTGAGGTTAAGAATTCTACTTCTATGGTTGATCTGATCTTTATGGAGTGAGTCCCTGTGTGTCAGATGTCGCCCCTCCCTCCAAATTTGCAAATCTAATCCCAAACACAAAACAGAAGCCAAGTCGGCAGTGAAAGGGAAAAGTTTGATCTTTAAATGCTATGAACATGATAAACAAATATATTTATAACACAGACAGGATGCACTGAAAAACTTCTACTGTGTGTCAGATGCTCACCTATCTGTATCCCTTTGTGTCAGATGCCCTCCGTCCTCCTAATGTCCCTGTGTCCCTCCAGTGAGATCAGTGGCTTTACATTCAAATTGCAATTAATAATCTTGTTCAAACTTACAGAAAAATACAAACTCTGCTCCTCTCCTCTACATCCTTTGCTCCTCTGACCCTCCCCTCTGCATCCTGTGCTCCGCATCCTCTTCTCCTCTGACCCTTTCCTCTGCTCCTCTGCTCTTCTCCTCCTCTCCTCTGCATCCTCTTCTCTTCCTCTCCTCTGTATCCTCTGCATCCTCTTGCCACACTACTGACTTGTTGTGTCCTTGTGCAAAGCTCTTCATTCACCTTGGCTGTATAAGAAGAACTTCTGTGACAATAAAACCCTTGTGAGGCTGTGGCAGATCTCAGGACAGGACAGTGCCTTGGCAGAGGTCTGCTTCTGCTCCTCGTTCGCTCGTTTCATAATGACATTCTTGATAATCTTTCCTGTTCTGTATCTTTCACCATCTCACGGGCTCAGAGGGTGATGTCATCTGTATCCCGTACAGTAGACGTATGCAGTGTTTTTGCGTGGATTCTGGTGCTGTCGCTTTAAATTGTGCGCAGCGCGGAGCAGGGGGCAGTGCTTCGGTCAGGGATGGTTCTTTGCGCCAAGAGCGTCCACAGCGGCAGAGGCGGCAGAGGCGCAGGAGCAGCGGCAGAAGCGGCAGAAGATTGAATGAAATGTCTTTACGCGCGGCTGGCCACACGGAGAGACACGTCCTGTGGGATCTACGGGGGCTGCACGAGCCCCGCGAGCTGTAGCCTCATGTTCTAGCGGCCGAGCGCGCGGATCTGCAGCGGCTCGGAGGACTGTAGGCCTTGGTGCTGGTTGGATCGCGCGCGCATTCACGGGCAGTCGGTCAGATCCGTGGATGATAAAGAGCTCGTGCTCAGATCACGGTGAAGATGGCAGCTGGCCGCGGGAGCGGGGCGCGGATCGTTCGGTTTTAGATGGTTTTGGAGCCGGGCTTTGTGGAGCGTCGCGGGAGATTAGTCCGTCCACGCGGGGAGAAATAGCGATGCACGTTGTGCAGGGTGTGTGCGGTGAGAGAGGGGCAGAGGACACGGGGGTTTGTTAACGGTCAGCGCTGGAGACAGACGGACACACGGACACGTGCAGTGCGGTCCCTTTGCATTCGGCGGAGAGCGCGTGCCTCGGTCTTCGGACTTTGATGGAATGCGCCCCGCGTGAGCTGAGAGACGTTTGTGCACACGGACCACAGCGGGGAACATGGCTGAGGCGCCCTCCAGCACCGAGCCGCCGCCGGAGCCGCCGCTGGAGATAGACCCGGATTTCGAGCCTCAGAAGCGGCCGCGCTCCTGCACCTGGCCCCTGCCCCGTCCCGAGTCCGGAGCGAGCAAACCGGGCACCAATGACACTGACGTCATCCCCGAGGAAGAGGACGACGAGGATGAAGGCTCAGCCCAGAAACCCGCTGCCAAGCCCCGCGAGGCGACCGGCAGCCTGTCCCAGCCCGTGGAGGCGCAGCCACGGAGCGCCCTGAAGGAGGACACCGCCGACGGCTCGCCCTCCTCGGTGCAGTTCTCCGCTTCGGCCCCGGGCTCCGCGTCGCAGCAGCTGAGGAAGTCCTCCGCCCGCAGGAACGCCTGGGGGAACTACTCGTACGCGGACCTCATCACCCAGGCCATCGAGAGCTCCCCAGAGAAGCGCCTGACCCTGTCCCAGATCTACGACTGGATGGTGCGCTCCGTGCCGTATTTCAAGGACAAAGGCGACAGCAACAGCTCCGCGGGCTGGAAGGTGAGGTGCCCCCGTCACAGCGAGACTCCTGCACTACATGTACTGCATATAAATATATACATATATATATGTACAGAGAGAACACAGAGGAACAGGGTGGTTTACGCGCCATAATATTAACCTATATGTGACACAAAGGGATTCCACAGCACTTCAATTCTGCAGCATGGAACAGATCAGCTGATTCTGTCATAACAAATCCAGACCTGCATAAAACCGAGGACAGGCGGTACAGAGGAGGAAGAGGGTCAATGTATGATACAGAGGAGGGACAGTGGTACAGAGGAACAGAGTAATACACATTACAGTGTAAGGCTTGCTCTTGGAGTTGCTCTTACTTTTACTCATACAGTACGATAGTAGTTACTTGTACCATTGTACTTGCTTAATATTATGTTGAAGTAACAGTACTTATATTTAAGTGCATATTTGGCTACTCCAGTCTATCCACTTCTGCTAATGTGCCTGAGACTAGCATTAAAATCCTGAACAGTGACACAACCAGTTAAAAGAAGCAGTGGATGCAGAGGAGAGGGTCAGAAAAAACACAGAGTGAGTCCAGACTTTCACATGTGTATATATATATATATATATACATGTGCCTTTGATTTGGCTGGTCGCTTCTGTCGCTCCTGTCTGCATCTCTCAGTCCTACTCCAGTCCCAAGATTATTTTGGATTCAAAAAGCAGTTGAACCGAGGGTCTGAGAAACTATAAAGGCTTTGGATAAGAGAGACTGCAGGGGGCGCTCTGTCCTCCACCACTGAGGAGAGGACATACTGATGCTCATGGGGCTTTGGAGGCAGAACAAACATAAGTGTGTATTGAAAACTATTAAAACATGCTCTGTGGAGGTAAATAACATTTCCATGGAAAGAATGCCATTCCTTCCTGCCATTCGTTTGAGTCAGGTTTGTGGAGATGCGAGCCCACTCACAGTCAGGACCCATGTGTTTCAGTGCAATAAACCAAAACATGTTTTTTTATGTGAGTTTATTTTAGCCACAGTAAGAGCTCTGTGTAACTTCTCTGTTGAAGGGTCCGCCACCTGCTTGTCACACAGCGGCCAGACAGAACTGGGTCAAACAGACTCGCCAATAACAATGGTGAGAGTAAAGTTTATAGCACTGGAATGTTTAACGCCGTTTCAGTTTTTAATGTTCACCTCATAGTGAGTATGGGATATGGCTGCGTCCTCTCAGATCCCTAAAGGTGTTTCTGAAACTCTGGAACCATGAAACATATTTTGCTTTGATAATAATGTAGATTTTCTTTTGTGATGTGAGTCGTTCCTGTTGTTACAGGGCCACTAGGGGGCAGTGGTGTTGTGGCCGTTTGTTGATTCTCTCTGTTAATAATAAAAAGTGCAGACTTCTGCACCTGTTTGTTTGGGACAAGTAGTCATATAAAGCTGCATGATGAGCATTTGACATACCAGACCCCAGCCAAGACCAAGACCGGACCAGAGATCTAAGATCGGACCAAGGGCAAGAGACCAAAAGGACCAGAGACCAAAAGGACCAGAGACCAAAAGGACCAGAGACCAAAAGGACCAGAGACCAAAAGGACCAGAGACCAAAAGGACCAGAGACCAAAAGGACCAGAGACCAAAAGGACCAGAGACCAAAAGGACCAGAGACCAAAAGGACCAGAGACCAAAAGGACCAGAGACCAAAGACCAGAGACCAAAAGGACCAGAGACCAAAAGGACCAGAGACCAAAAGGACCAGAGACCAAAAGACCAGAGACCAAAAGGACCAGAGACCAAAAGGACCAGAGACAAAAGGACCAGAGACCAAAAGGACCAGAGACCAAAGGACCAGAGACCAAAAGGACCAGAGACCAAAAGGACCAGAGACCAAAAGGACCAGAGACCAAAAGGACCAGAGACCAAAAGCACCAGAGACCAAAAGCACCAGAGACCAAAAGCACCAGAGACCAAAAGCACCAGAGACCAAAAGCACCAGAGAGCGGGGACCAGGGACCAGGGACCAGAGACCAGTCGCTCTGCTCTGAGGTCAGGAGTTCACTTCGCAGCATGGGCACAGTTTAAACAGCTTAAGTTAATCCTTCAGTTGGATTTATTGAGTCTAATCTGCAGAACTTTTGCCAGTGTTAAAAAAGAGGAAATGGAAATATTGATGATTCATATTTTTAATAATATTTAGCAATTATTTTTAACTGTTCACAAATTAATTACGAGCTCCCAGTCTGTGATATTATGGCCGAAGTTGGTTACTTTATTATTTGTGTTTTCAGATTGTAGAGTATCATGATTTCATACTCCCAGATGGGGTCAGACCATAGACTTTATATATAAATGGACATAGCTACCCTTTAGCCGCTGCATTCCAAACAAGAAGTGATCATGGGTGCGCTTCTGGCTCCATCGACTCCAATTCACTTTTTATTGAAAAACTGTGGCTCCTCTCTCCGTAACTGCTGCTGTCAGACTCGTCATTTTAGTCTTAAAATGTTCATATTAACCCGCTCTACATGATTCTGGTGTTTTTGTTTCACTTTTGTGTCTGTAAATCAAGATATGAACATTAATAACAGACAAATCAGGCGGCTTCTTTCCCATGGTTGCTCTTGCTAACGTTAGCAATTGACAGCATTGCTAAGCGTCCTCTCCCTTTTAAACCAGCGATGCGGCCGGGAAGGGGCGTTACCTTCAACAGCCTTGCTCCGGATTGGCTTTTTGGTTGATATGATACTCGCAGTTGGAACTCGGCTCCAAATTGGCCCCTATAACTGCTCTAGCCTCGATGAGCTTCATTTGACTAGAGCAGATCACTGTGGGTGACGTCACACTCATTTTGTCCACTTCTTCATACAGCCTGTGGTCAATAGTCTTATGTTTTGGTTATTCTCTTCTGTTGTGAGTCGTACCTCTTCTTTGCTTGTTCTACTGATCCTTTAAATGTCTTTACTGAGTTTGATGTCGTCTCTCAGTCAATTAACAAAATCGATGCTGCAGCCGACCCGCGTCTTCAAACCCGTGTTTTCAGCATTGAGTCCTGACAGGTTCACTGTCTCCATCCATCAGATGTATTGATGATCTGGTGAAGCCTCTGCATTGGTTTATTCTTTGAGATGCTCCAGTGATCTTTGTCCAGTCAGATTAAACAGTCCACCCCAAAGATGAGCTCAATCAAAATGGGCTCCCTTAAGAAAAAATAAATGAATAAATTCATATGTGCAGTGACCCAAAATCTCCAGGATTACACATAGTCCTGGATTCGAGGGGGAGTTCTGGTCCACCGTTTAGTCGTACTTTAGACCAGGTTTAGAACTGATTGGATCCGGGTTTAGTCCTGGTTTTGTTCATGACTCACTCCTCGTTTTGTCCTGTTTCAGACATGGTTTGGTCAAGATTAGTCCTTGACTGATATATGGTTTAGTCTTTGTTTAGTCCTGGTTTAGTCCCAGTTAAAACCTGGATTAGTCCTGGACTGGCATAGATTTAGTTTGGAGTAGTTTAGTACTTGTTTAGTTCTCGTTTGGACTGGACTGATTTAGATATAGTTTAGTCCTGGTTTAGTTCTGGTTTAGTCCATGAATGACTGCTGGAAAACTGCTGAAGATGGTCTCGTCTTGGGTTCACAAAGTCCCCCTCATCTCCACGTGTGTTATCACCGGTTTAGTCTTGGTTTGACCTGGTTTAATCCTGGACTGGTTTAGATCTAGTTTGGCACCGGTCTAGCCCTGATTTAGACCCGGTTTAATTCTGGACTGGTTAAGACCATTTTTTGTATTAGCTGGTCTGGGCTTGGTTTACTCCTGGACCTTTTGTTAGATCTGATTTAGACTGTGTTTAGTCCTGGGCTGGTCTGGAACCGGTTTGGAGCTGGCCTAGCCCTAGTTTTGACTAGCTTAAGTCCTGGTTTAGTCCTGATTTTGCTTCATTCTCGGAGGCCCGTGAGTCTTGTGGCTCTGTGTACATCTGCTCAGTGTTGGGAGCGTCTCCAGGGACACTCTGGAGCTTCTGAAGTAGGTCGAGTTTTAGGAGCAGAGAAAATCTTTGGGGCTTTGTTACAGTGGGAAAGCTCCACAGATGTTCTGCAGATTTCGTTTTCCTGGCTCCACTTTTTGGATCAGGGCTTGTCAAAAAATAGATTCCCAGATAAATGATACTAAGTCAATTTCAGAACAAGCATACGATCATATAGTGACATTAAAGAAGCTATTAACATTTTGAGTTGGAAAGTGCAGTGTAAAAGCAGGTGTGTGTTTAGGGCTGTGGGCCTTTAGTTGGTCGATGAATCTGAGTCAGACAAAACTTGTATTAGTCAAAGAATCATTGTATTCAGACGATGAGGATTTCTATGGGACAACAACAGAAAGAGTGAGTGGAAGATCTGGTGTTTTGGTTTTTTGACTACAGCTCATAGACTGTATATATAAATGGACATAGCTAACCTGCTAGCTGCCACATTCCAAACAGAAAGTGAGCATGGGCACACTTCTGGCTCCATCGACTCTGGCTCCAATTCACTTTACAGTGAAAAAACGGTGGCCCCTCTTTCTGCTGCTGTCAGACTCGTCATTTTGGTCTTAAAATTTTCGTATTAACCCTCTATACATGATCCTGGGGTTTTTATTTCACTATTGCGTCTGTAAATCAAGATATGAACATTAAGAACACAAATCAGGCGCCTTTTTCCCAGAGGTTGCTCCCGCTAGCGTTAGTAACAGGTTTGATTGAGAGCGTGGCTAAACACCTGCTCCCTGCTTTGGTTGCTATGATAGTCATGGTTGGAATTCCAAATACGGAACTTGGCTCCAAATTGGCCGCTATACCTGCTAACCTTGATGAGCTTCATTTGACTTTAGCCGAATGCTGTGGGTTATGTCACACTCACTTAGTCCACTTCTTTATACAGTCTGTGGTTTCATCCCCAGTCCAGGTCCATATTCCTGTTTTAATGCATAATTTTCATATATTTTCAATTCATTCATAATAAGTTTCATTATATTAATCTTCTTAAAATTTCTTTCTTTTTCTTACAGAATTCAATCCGTCACAATTTGTCCCTGCATAGCCGCTTTGTCAAAGTCCAGAATGAGGGAACAGGGAAGAGCTCCTGGTGGATGGTGAACCCCGAAGGAGGCAAAGGCGGGAAAGCTCCCCGCCGCCGCGCCGTTTCCATGGACAACAGTAAATACATCAAAGGTGCCAGAGGTCGGGCCACCAAGAAGAAGGCGTCTCTCCAAGCCGCTCAAGATGGCAGCTCTGAAAGCTCATCCAGTTTGTCCAAATGGACTGGCAGCCCTACGTCGAGGAGCAGCGATGAACTGGATGCTTGGACTGATTTTCGCTCAAGAACCAATTCGAATGCTAGCACGCTTAGTGGACGATTGTCTCCGATTTTGGCTAATCTTGAGCTGGATGAAGTCCCAGATGACGACCCGTTATCTCCAATGCTATACTCCAGTCCTAGCAGCATGTCGCCCTCTACTGGCACAACCGGGCTCTCCGATCTTGGGACAATGAACTTGAACGATGGTTTGTCTGATAACCTCATGGACGATCTTTTGGATAATATTAGCTTGACCGCGTCGCAGCAACCGCCGCCCGGGGAAGAGGACAGCAGTCCCAATGGTCAAGTCTTTACATTTACGTGCGGTAGTCCGTCCGGCAGCTATGGACCCGGGAACTTGTTCAGTCCCACTTCGATTACAAGTTTGCGGCAGTCTCCAATGCAAACCATACAGGAAAACAAGCAAGCCACGTTTTCCTCTCATTTTGGGGAAGGCTTACAGGACATGCTAGCTTCGTTGGACTCCCCCGGCAATGTCTTGCTGACCCAGTCCGATCCGCTAATGTCGCAAGCTAGCAACGCCGTAGCTTTGCAGAATTCCCGCCGAAACGCCATGCTGCTTCGTAAAGATCACTTGAATCACGGGGGCCAAACGCAGAGCTCTTCTGTGCCTGTGGGATGGCAAGCTGGCTTGTCAACCCACGAAAATTTGGGATTACGAGGCGAAACGGACCCAAAACAACGGCTGAAGTCACCAAGCAAAATGGTCGCCCCTATGCAGCTAATATCCCAGGATCGGTTCGGAGGCGATCTGGAGTTGGATGTTTTCAACGAGTGCGATATGGATTCGATCATTCGAAATGAGCTCATGGATGCGGACTGCCTGGACCTGAGCTTTGACTCTGCCCCAAACAGGAAGTCTGGGAGTTTGTCGGGATCAAAACAAACATCGCCTCAGAGCTGGGTGCCAAGCTGAAGAAGCATGTTCAAAAAATACTAATAATATTTTGAGTGGTGTACATGTAAAATAGGAAAAAGAAATGAAGATGCTGTGGCCTGGCCTGCCCTCAGTCAGTTCCCTGCAGATCCACACGTGGGGTTTAGAATGAGGAGATATAGGACGGCTGCCATAGCGATTAACAATTTAAAGCAAAATATGATATCTTTTGAATGGGACAAAAGTTCTGAAAATGTTGCATGACAGGAAGCTGAAACCAGTGAATACAGATAAAGAGCCTTTAATCTTGCAGCCCTTCCCTGTATTTACCTGATTTTACAGAACTAGTGCAATTTAAACAGTTTGCACTACAGTTTGGTCCTGGTGTAGTTCTGTATTAGTCCTGGTTTAGTTATGTATTAGTCCTAGCTTAGTTTTGTTTTAGTTTTGGTTTAGTCCTGGTTTAGTCCTGGTTTAGTCCTGGCTTAGTCCTGGCTTAGTCCTGGTTTAGTCCTGGTTTAGTCCTGGTTTAGTCCTGGTTTAGTCCTGGTTTAGTCCTGGCTTAGTCCTGGCTTAGTCCTGGCTTAGTCCTGGCTTAGTCCTGGTTTAGTCCTGGTTTAGTCCTGGCTTAGTCCTGGCTTAGTCCTGGCTTAGTCCTGGCTTAGTCCTGGCTTAGTCCTGGCTTAGTCCTGGCTTAGTCCTGGCTTAGTCCTGGCTTAGTCCTGGCTTAGTCCTGGCTTAGTCCTGGCTTAGTCCTGCTTTAGTTCTCTTGTAGATTTGGTCCTGGCCCTGTTCTGGTTTAAGTCCAGTTTTGTTTCCATCTGACTCGCTTCATCCAATATGAAGTCTCTGTGAGTTTCAGAATGCAGAAAAATGACCTCCATTACCATAGCGATTAACAATTTACAAGCTAAATATTACATCTTTTCAAGTGGAAACAGGAAGTTGAAATTAATAAATATATTTTAATAACAAGAACTTTTATTTCATAGGGGTGGAATGGAGTACAGCAAATTTGTACTATAGTAGAAGTACACTTACATGGCTTACAAGTACTACTGCCAAAATTGCACTTAAGTAAAAGTACACATGAAAAATACCGCTCTAAATGACTATAACTTGTGGACTGGGTGGGTTTGGCTGGCCAGGCTACAGCAGTGGAACAGGAGGGAAAAATCCATGTGAATCTTGTGTTACTGTTGTTCTGTGGTTGGTTCTTCTGTCTGGTTCTGGACTTTAGCTCATGACTTTTCAAAGATCAAGGCCTTTTCGTTATCAACATTTGGTTACATGAAAAACTGCTCTCCGTCTCAGGGATTCACAGTCATAACACTACAGATAATAACCTGCATTTTCACCAACATAACCACCAGGGGGCTGTTTACACCAGAATGCTGTTGCTCTAATAAAAATGTTTGTAATTTCAGTCCTGCTCACGTATCTGATTCTGAAGTCAAATTCAAGTTCAGACTGATATCTCTGTATTTTTGATACAGAGGGCTCAGTCTGATCCGCACTCCCTCTGTCGGATCCATAGACTGGATATACAAATGGACATGGCTAGCTGCTGTCAGACTCGTCATTTTGGTCTTAAAATGTTCGTATTAACCCACTCTACATGATCCTGGTGTTTTTATTTCACTATTGTGCCCAGAACTCAAGATATGAACATTAATAACTAAAAATCAGATGCCTTTTTTACCTGTGGTCGCTCCCGCCAGCATTGGCCATAGGTTTGATTGACAGCGTTGCTAAGTGCCTGCTCCCTGCTAAACCAGTGTAAATATGGCACTCGGCTCCAAATTGGCCCCTATAACTGCTCTAGCCTCAATGAGCTTCATTTGACTGGAGCTGAACGCTGTGGGTGATGCCACACTCACTTGGTCAGCTTCTTTATACAGTCTATGGTTGTGTCTCGAGCCGGAACCAAACACAACCGACTCATTTGTCACTGATTCTGCAGAAATCCACCATGTTTTTAAGCCTCTTGTGATAATTTTTCCTCGTAAGCAGTCATACTACTTTTGATGCCACCTGACCATGCATTTTCCTGATTGGCTAATCCACCTGTCCATCATGCCCATCTGAACTCTGGGAGATTCACTATGACCAGGCTTATAAAGTATTCAAGAAGTGTGTGTTCTGGATCACAGGCAAAAATCCCCATTTTCCCCCAAAGCAGACAGTTTTTGATAATTTCTATTTATAATTAGACACAGGCAGCACACAGCGGTCTTATTTTGACCTGAAGAGCTGCTTTTGTTTTTTATATGTACTGGGGTAGGACACATTTTACTCAAATACATAAAAAAAAAACTTTTAAGTGAAATTCTTCATACTCTCAGACTACTTTCCCGAACGCGTTCTCATGTAAACAGCTCCACAAACCCAGAAAGACATGATTTTTGCCAAACCAGCTCTTGACCCTCGAGGCCATCGGCATGTTTACAGTTGCTGCAGAGAATGTCGCATACATTGGAGCATACTTGACAAGCTTTTTTTAATTTACTTTGAAACTAAGTGTAGCCTAAATGAGCATATTCTGTGTTCTTTAAGAGCTTTGTCCTTTTTCCCCATTCAAACCCCTGATACCCGTCTGCCCTGCATTCAAACACCTGATACCCTTCTGTCCCTCCCCATTCAAACCTCTGATACCCGTCTGTTCAGATCAACATTGTGAAGTTTCCTATCTAAGCTATTATTTTGTATTCTAGTGGTTACTTTTATTTTGAAAAGTCTTGGTAAATAATGGTGTTTCCTTCCTTCATCTTCCAGTATCTGCAATAGTAGAGGTATTGCTATAGTTTAGGACAGAGTTAAGTGTGTTTTTAGCTTTAGACTTACATCAGAGGTACTAAAATCATCTGCACTATTTTAAGATGTTCATTTAAAGGGACAGAGGAGTATTTTGTGGAAGTGGGTTAACAAGATTTTGATGAAATCGCAGCACATGACCTGGACATCATTTTGAGGACTTCAGACCTCACAAATAGAACATCAGTATTTGGAATTGTTTATTATTGCTACGGCAACCGTTCTCCATAAAGAAAATAGTCTTTTGTAATTGGTCCTGGTTTAGTACGGGTTTAAACCGAGTTTGACTTTGGTTTAGTCCTGGTTTGGTCCCGGTTTAGTCCTGGTTAAGACTGATTTAGTCTTGGTTTAGTCCTGGTTTAGTCCTTTGTTTAGTCCTGGGTTAGTCCCATTGTAGACTTGGTTAGGCGCTAGTCCTGGTTTAATCCTGGTCTAGTCCGAGTCTAGTTCCAGTTCCAGTCCCAGTTCTGACTCTGTTTGCCAGTGTGAACCCGCTTACACAGAATCTTTCTCATCCCCTTTAAGATGGACTTGGTGCTATTGAAACGATGACGTAACACGAGGAGCTGTGTGATCAGCACTGAGGAGGTGCTCGGTACAAATGTGTTACCGTCTCTGTCAAAGAGGAGCCATTTTATTCACGTTTTATTATCACACAGACACATTTTAGTATTACATACTGCCAAACTATGTCTGCTTTGGAAAGTGGATGGTCTGTGTAACATATGAAACACAGAAATGTACAGTACTGTGCAAAAATATATGCTATATGTTGCTATATGTGAAATGGCCCCAAAAGTCGTTTTATTCAAGTGGAACTAAAAACTGAATCCACTTTTTGCTCCTTAAAGGTGTTTGAACAGCTTCATCGGCTGTTTCAGATCTTTTTTTTGTTTGTTTTTTGAGCAATTTTAGTGTAAACGAGGTAAATGTGCAGCTTTTTGGTCAAAAACATATAAAACTGATTCTGTGCTGCCTCTAGTGGCAGTTGGTGACATCACACAGGACTGCCCTGATGACACACACCCGGCGACAGGTCCACACTCCTGTTTGAACATAACACTTTAAATCTATAAATGTTAATATTTTTGCATATTATCCATTTTTAATATAACCAATTCTAGTGTTAAATTACCTTGTACTGGCCAGAATGCTAACCACTCTGCCATCAGTGCATACTGTGTTGTGTCCTTGGGCAAGACACTTCACTTTGATCAGATTTGGTTGGAGATATTTAATTGAAATGTTTCATTTTGTGTTAATCATAAACTGTATATATAAATGGACATAGCTAACCTGCTAACCGCTGCGTTCCAAACAGGAAGTGATTATGGGCGCACTTCTGACTCCATCGACTCTGGCTCCAATTCACTTTACATTGAAAAACTGTTGCCCCTCTCTCTGCTGCTGCTGTCAGACTTTTTAGTCTTAAAATGTTGGTATTAATCTGCTCTACATGATCCTGGGGTTTTTATTCCACTATTATGTCCTTAAATCAAGATATGAACATTAATAACAGACAAATCAGGCGCCTTGTTTCCCCGAAGTCGCCCGCTCTAGCGCAGGGGTCGGCAACCCATGGCTCCGGAGCTGTCTGCGCCTCTTTCATCCTTATACTGCGGCTCTGTGTGATTTGGGAAAATATAAGTATTTAACTGAAATATATTGAAGTGTTTTTTATTTGTCTTAGTTCCTTTTTTTTTAAATTGTAGTTTCATTGAAACATTACCGTGATCTTGAAATATTAAAATAAAATTATATTTTATTATTTTTCGTTGCTCAAAATAACCACCAGAATCGCAGAAGCTGGTATACCTGCCAAAACGACGTACATTTATTGAGAAATATGTAGTTAGAGTCCTGTCGATCTATGTTAAAAACAAACAGCGCTCAGGCCTCAGAGACGACAGCTCACAGTCCTGCGTAAAGATGAAGTGACTTCGACAGCCCTGATTTCCAGACGCTGTGCAGAGGCTCAGGAGCAGAAGTCTCTGTAGAACTTTGCAGATTTCATAACCAACACACTATAGATGTTTATACAAAGCGTAAAGTTAAAAAAAACAAACAATATCTACAGTATTATTCATTTCATTTTAGATGTTAAAAAATATTTGGCTCCCGGTGATTTTTTTTCTGTGGAAACTGGGTCTAAATGGCTCTTTGGGTGTCAGGCTGCCGGCCCCTGCACTAGCAACAGGTTTGATTGACAGCGTTGGTAAGCACCTGCTCCCTGCTAAACCAGCGGTGTGGGCAGGATGGGGCGTTACCTCCAACAGACCCGGCCCAGATTGGCTCTTTGGTTGCTATGATACTCGAGGTCAGACTGTCAAATATGGAACTGAGCTTCAAATTGGCCCCTAAACCTGCTCTAGCCTCGATGAGCTTCATGTGACTGAGCCGAACGCTGCGGCTGACGTCACTCTCACTTCTTTTCACAGTCTGTGGGTTTAACAGGTGTTTGCACAGTACTGTATACACGTAAAAGTAGCGTGGATGGTATTTCTGTTTACACGTTCTTGTTGTTGGTAAATAAGATGTTTTTGGTGGAGTTATTTTGTGGTTGAGAAAAGGAAAAAGCACTTTGTTTAAAATCATAATTTTTGTTTGATATTGAAAAAGCGCGAGTCGCAAATATGTAGAAGGAACATGAAACGTTTACAGTGGACTGAGAGAAAGACGAGACCAACATATGAGCAGAGATAGTACTCGAGTAAGAGTAACGCTACTTCAAATAATAATACTCAAGCAGAAGGAGAAAGTATTGGTCCAAGAAACGAAGAAAGAGTAATAAAGTATTACTCAAGTAAGAGTAAATTAAAGGGGAACTTTTCAAACAGACACAAAAATGAGCCAAACTAAATCATATCTGAAGGAGTCAGAAACACAGATGTTCAAATCATTTCATATTGTTACATAAAGCTCCAGTCACTTTAGACTCACTCAGAGGGAAGAGGAACACAACTTTACTCGAGTAACAATACTGTTACTTCAATGCAAATATTACTCAAATAAGAGTACTGTTACTTCAATGCAAATATTACTCGAGTAACAGTACTGTTACTTCAAGACAAATATTACTCAAGTAGGAGTAAAAGTATGGTGCTGGTAAAGTACTTTAAAAAGTAAGGACAGTGATTGAGCTAAAGTGCTGCTGTGTTTGACATGGGACATTCCTGTAGTACTTTTACTTCATATAGACGTGTATTATAAGGTTAAAATACATATAAATAAAAGAGTAATTTTAACTGTTATTAAGATTCAAAGCAAATATTTTGGACACTGCCAAACCTTTCTTGTCTCCATAGTGATGTTATTAATCATGCCTGGAATGTTCCACCGTATGGCATTAAACATAACCTATACTGCATGCATTTTCACTACTCAAAAACATACCTTCAAAATCATGTGTTCTTATTGCGAGCAGGTTCACCTCTCCACAGATCTGACGCAGCTTGACATCAGTACATTTAACGCCATAATATGGAACATTCCAAGCAAACTGATAGCATCTCCATGGAAACACTCGCCAGAAAACCTACGCAGTGCACCCTTAAATCATTTAAAACATCTCAATATATTCACGCCGTTTCAGTTTCCTGTTATTAGCAACATTTGGACCAATTTTTATATTTGGTTTAAATTGTGAATCGCCATGGCAACGCTCCACCCACTCCAACACATGGATATATTGATTTGAATATTCTCAAACTGCCTAGTTTCAGAAGTCGTCTCTGAGTCCACTCCTTACGCTCTATGTCCCTTGTGTCGTTAGCTCAGATGTTTTGTAATGTTTATTCAGTGTTGCTATAATCCCCAAATTTTAAACTTTATCTGAAACTACATTAATCTGCAAAAAAAAAAATTATAATTTCCAAATGTTATAATTGTGTTTAAGCCCATAGAGTCACTGCCATTGGAACAGCTCAGTCCTTCCTTCCCGTCGCAGATGTAAAAATCCACGTGTTTGTTTCAGAATGGTGCATGTAAATAAAGCTACAAGAACAAGTCCACAGTTTGATCCTTGTGTTTCCCTTTTGTCTTTTTTTGTCCCTGGAGTAAATGCTGAGACGTTGCAGACCTAAGATCACCTCTGATTGGTCGATGCATTGACGCCGATGGCCAATCACGTGCTGTATCCAGGAGGAATAAGGAGAATGATTCTGAGGCAACAAAAGGAGATGATGTGAAATCCCATTAACCACACGACCTTCACTAATATTGATCTCACTGGGCTCTTAATATAGGCCCAGATGATGTAGCTAAAGGGCCCAAATTAGGCTAAAGGGCCCATATTACACTACTCTCTGATCTCTGTTCTAATGTTGTTCCCTCATCACAAACAGACCTGGAGTTTTGTTTCATTCACACATGTTTAACACACAAACCTGCAGATTTAGGCTGAGTTCTGCTCTCATATAGAAAACACTCTGTTCCACCTCGTGATGTCATGTGGCAAGGCAAGTTTATTTGTACAGCACAATTGGTACACAAAGTCATTCAAAATGCTTTACAGAATAAGAAAGGCATTAAAATTATACAAATCAAAACTTAAATAAACACAAATAATCATAAAATAAAAAAGAAGTGTGCAGAATAAAACACTTTCAGTCATATGCACAGATAAACAACAGTTTTGAGCCTGGATTTAAACATTGTCAAGGAGAGGCCTGTCTCACATCTTCATTTTAGTTGCATAAAACTGAAATGCTGATTCCCCATGTTTAGTCCTGACTCTGGGCACCAGCAAGAGGCGGGTCCCTGAAGTCCTCAGAGTGTGAGATGGTTCATGTGGCTCTAACATGTGGGAGATGTTCTTTGGTGCTGGTCCATGGAGAGACTTGTACAAGCAGAGCTGCTTTAAAGTCTATTCTCTGAGCCACAGGAGCCAGTGCAGAGACCTGAGCACAGGACACATGTGTGAAGTACTTCCTGGTTCTACTCAGGACCCGAGCAGCAGCGTTCTGGATGTACTGTTCTGTCTTAAGGCTCGTTTGGAGAGACCAGTGAGCGGGCTGTTACAGTAGTCTAACCCACTGGAGACAAATGCATGGATGAGTCTCTCCAAGTCTGGTTTTGACAGTATACCTTTGATTTTTGCAATGTTTAGATGATAAAAAGCTGCAGATGTTTTTTGATTTGATGTGGCTGTTAAAGTTCAAGTCTGAGTCCATTATTACTAGATTTTTAGCCTGAGTTGATTGCCGACACTCTCTCTAGGCAGGCAAGGCAAGTTTATTTGTATAGCACAATTCGTACACAGGTAATGCAAAGTGCTTTATAGAGTAAGAAAGACATTAAAATCACACAAATCAAAACTTAAATAATCACAAATAATCATCATAAATTACTATTAAAACAGAAGAGTGCAGTATAAAAACCTTTCAGTCACATGCACAGATAAACAGAACTGTTTTGAACCTGGATTTAAACATTCACACAAATCAAATCAATACAATTCTGGTGACCCCGATGTGATCCGACCAGGCCCAGGGGCGGAGATCAACCCCCGAGGACAGGCCCCAGACGCACCACGACCCCCCGCCGCGGCAAACCAAAGAGGTACGGAAGACCCCCTAAAACCCCCACATCGACCACATGCAAATCGAGGAAGCCACCGCGCCGCCCAGCGCCGCCCCCGGCGAAATCCAGCTTCTGTTGTTGTTCTGTTCTTCTTATGTTTCTGTTTCTTCAAAGACTATGACTTCAGTCTTGCCTGAGTTTAGCTGGAGACAAGTTGTTTTCATCCACACACTGATCTGATGCAGTGTCAGAGTGAATCCACTGGTCCATATTCACCTGCTGCAGTGAGACGTAGATCTGAGTGTCTCTGCAGAGGTGTGGTAGGATACATTATTCCTGCGTATTAACCGGCCTGATGGCAACATGTAGAGATTGAACAACAGGGGTCCCTGGGTTGACCTCTGGGGCACCCCACAGCTCAGGGAGGTTTTATCTGAGACACATTTTCCAATTTCAACAAAGTCCTCCTTGTTTTCTAGATAGGACTTGAACCAGTTTAGTGCCATACCAGAAATGCCCACCCAGTCCTCTAGTCTCTGTAAAAGGATTCCAGGACAGATCCAACAGGATCAAGACACCTTGATAAGAGCAGCCTCAGTGCTGTGGTGGGTCTAAAACCTGACTGGAAAACATCAAAGGAGTTGTTCATTTGGAGGAAGTTAATAAGCTGTTGGTAAACAACATTTTCAAGGACTTTGCCTAAAAACATCAGATTTGAGATTGGTCGATAATTGTTCAATATTGTGGCATCAAGTCTGCTTGTCTTCAGAAAAGGCTTGATAACTGAAGTTTTCAAAGCTCTTGGGAATGTTCGAGATTGAAGTGACATGTTAACTATTAAACGAGTGAAGATACCAAACTGTTGAGCACAGACTTTAGAAATTTTGTGGGTAACACATCGAGGCAGCATGTAGATGAACTCAGACTGGTGACGATCTCTTGGACAGTTTTGTCAGTTACAGGTGCAAAGTGAGTCAGCTCTCAGTGTCTAGGCGGCTGCAGGGATGTTATTTGTGCTGTGGAATTGATGGCATTTTGCTTAATTAATGCTCTGAACTTTGTTATTAAAGAATACTGCAAACTCATTGCATTTAGATGTGGAAATTTGTTCTAGGAGGGTTTGTTACTTTTTGTTTGTTTGTTTGTTAATGTTTACTGTTGCAAACAGGACATGAGAGTTGTTACTGCAACTTCCAGTAATGTCGGAAAAATACTTTTCCTTTGTTCTACATAAAGTGTGGTTGTACATGTGCGTCTTTTCTCTGTAAATCTCATATTGAACCGGGAGCTCTGACTTGCCATTCCCGCTTGACCTTCTGGCATTCCCTTTTCTGTGCCCTGACCAAGTCATCATTCCTCCATGGCGCTTTCTGCTTATATTTTACCATTTTAACCTTCGGGGCAATGGTGTCCAGAACTTTCAGAACATTCAAAGTCACAGTGTTTTGAATGTTCTGAACGCCATTGCCCCATCCATCCATCCATCCATCTATCCTCCATCTTCTTCCGCTTATCCGAGGCCTGGTCACGGGGACAACAGTCTATGTAGGGACTCTCAGACTTCCCTCACCCCAGACACTATCCTCCAGCTCCTCCGATGAGACCCCAAAGCGTTCCCAGGCCAGCCGAGAGACATAGTACCTCCGATGTGTCCTGGGTCTTCCCCGGGCCTCTTCCCAGTGGGACATGCCCAAAACACCTCCCTAGGGAGGTGTCCAGGAGGCATCCTGAACAGATGCCTGAGCAGGAGCAGAGGCTCTACTCTGAGGTCCTCCCATGTGACTGAGCTCTTCACCCTATCTCAAAGGGATACAGTGAGGAGCCCCTCCTTGAACCTCCACCTTAGTGGAAAGGTTTGAGCACCTGAATGATCCTGGGAGCTATGTTGTCCGGGGCTTCATGCCCCTGGTGGGGTCACACATGACATTTTGTTGATTTATCAGCTCTGGAAGCTCTGTAATTATACAAAAACATGATACAAACCTGTACACTATACACTGTACATACAGTACCACAACCAGACCTGGAGTTGTGTTTGTTCATTCACACATTTTTAACACACAAACAGAAAACACTCTGTTCCACCTTGTGACATCATCATGTGGTGATACAGGAAGTGCTCCACTGTATTTTTAAACTCCATACACCTTCACTAGAATTATTTGGATAATTTCAGGCCTGGAATTCTACTGAACTAAAGGTAAAAGAAGCTGTTAACTTGAAAAGTAACACTTCATGATGTCACAAGGTGGAACAGAGCATTTTGAGCTTTGGAGATATATGTTTTTGAGGAAGGAAAAGGATTATAACATAGCTTAGAGCTACAAGTTGTGTGTAATATAGGACCTTTAATCAATAATTGTAATTTACTGAGTCTAAACTGATTGTGATAAACATTTCAAATTGAGGGTGGAGGCCTATATACCTCTATATAACTATATGACTATATAACCTCATATGACTCTATATAACTCTTTATAACTCTATATGACTTTCTCTCCAAACTTTGGTCTAAATAAGGTCTAAACCAGGACTAAACCGGGAATAAACCAGGAATAAACTAGGAATAAACCAGGAATAAAAAAGGTCTAAACCAGGAATAAACCAGGAATAAACCAGGAATGAACTAGGAATAAATCAGGTCTAAACCAGGACAAATTGAGGAGCAGACTGGAGCAGACAGACAGATCTCGGGTTCATGCAGAGTTTACTGCCTCAGAAAACCAGGAGAGTGTGGACCAACAAAGAGAGGATTACCACAACACTATCACTGCTAAACCAGGTCTAAAACCAGGACTAAACCAGGACTAAACCAGGACTAAACCAGGTCTAAACCAGGTCTAAACCAGGACTAAACCAGGACTAAACCAGGACTAAACCAGGACTAAACCAGGTCTAACCAGGACTAAACCAGGTCTAAAACCAGGTCTAAACCAGGTCTAAACCAGGACTAAACCAGGACTAAACCAGGACTCTAAACCAGGACTAAAACCAGGTCTAAACCAAGTCTAAAAACCAGGAGTAAACCAGGACTGAAACCAGGACTAAACCAGGTCTAAACCAGGACTAAACCAGGACTTCTAAACCAGGTCTAAACCAGGACTAAACCAGGTCTAAACCAAGTCTAAAACCAGGACTAAACCAGGACTAAACCAAGTCTAAAACCAGGACTAAACCAGGACTAAACCAGGTCTAAACCGGGACTAAACCAGGTCTAAACCAAGTCTAAAACCAGGACTAAACCAGGACTAAACCAGGACTAACACAGGTCTAAACCAGGACTAAACCAGGTCTAAACCAGGATTAAACCAGGTCTAAACCAGGTCTAAACCTAAACCAGGGACAAAACCAGGTCTAAACCAGGATTAAACCAGGGGACTAAACCAGGTCTAAACCAGGACTAACTAACCAGGTCTAAACCAGGACTAAACCAGGACTAAACCAGGACTAACCCAGGACTAAAACCCAGGACTAAACCAAGGACTAAACCAGATCTAAACCAGGACTAAACCAGGACTAAACCAGGTCTAAACCAGGACTAAACCAGGACTAAACCAGGACTAAACCAGGACGAATAACCCAGGTCTAAACCAGGACTAAACCCAGACTAAACCAGGACTAAACCAGGACAAACCCAGGTCTAAACAGGACTAAAACCAGGTCTAAACCAAGACTAAACCAGGACTCAACCAGGTCTAAACCAAGACTAAACCAGGACTAAATCAGGTCTAAACCAGGACTAAACCAGGACTAAACCAGGACTAAACCAGGTCTAAACCAGGACTAAACCAGGTCTAAACCAAGACTAAACCAGGACTAAACCAGGACTAAATCAGGTCTAAACCAGGACTAACCCAGGTCTAAACCAGGACTAAACCAGGACTAAACCAGGACTAAATCAGGTCTAAACAAGGACTAACCCAGGTCTAAACAAGGACTAACCCAGGTCTAAACCAGGACTAAACCAGGACTCAACCAGGACTCAACCAGGTCTAAACCAGGTCTAAACCAGGACTAAACCAGGACTAAACCAGGTCTAAACCATGTCTAAACCAGGACTAAACCAGGACTAACCCAGTTCTAAACCAGGACTCAACCAGGTCTAAACCAGGTCTAAACCAGGACTAAATCAGGACTAAACCAGGTCTAAACCAGGACTAAACCAGGTCTAAAACCAGGACGGAACCAGGTCTAAAAACCAGGACTAAACCAGGACTAAACCAAGACTAAACCAGGACTAAACCAGGACTAACCCAGTTCTAAACCAGGACTCAACCAGGTCTAAACCAGGTCTAAACCAGGACTAAACCAGGACTAAACCAGGACTAAACCAGGACTAAACCAGGACTAAACCAGGACTAAACCAGGTCTAAACCAGGACTGAAACCAGGTCTAAACCAGGACTAAACCAGGACTAAACCAGGACTAAACCAGGTCTAAACCAGGACTGAACCAGGTCTAAACCAGGACTAAACCAGGACTCAACCAGGACTCAACCAGGTCTAAACCAGGTCTAAACCAGGACTAAACCAGGACTAAACCAGGTCTAAACCAGGTCTAAACCAGGACTCTAAACCCAGGACTAACCCAGTTCTAAACCAGGACTCAACCAGGTCTAAACCAGGTCTAAACCAGGACTCAACCAGGACTAAACCAGGTCTAAAACCAGGACTAAACCAGGTCTAAACCAGGACTGAACCAGGTCTAAACCAGGGACCTAAACCAGGACTAAACCAGGACTAACCCAGGACTAAACCAGGACTAAACCAGGACTAAACCAGATCTAAACCAGGACTAAACCAGGACTAAACCAGGTCTAAACCAGGACTAAACCAGGACTAAACCAGGACTAACCCAGGTCTAAACCAGGACTAAACCAGGACTCAACCAGGACTCAAACAGGTCTAAACCAGGTCTAAACCAGGACTAAACCAGGACTAAACCAGGACTAAACCAGGTCTAAACCAGGACTAAACCAGGACTAACCCAGTTCTAAACCAGGACTCAACCAGGTCTAAACCAGGTCTAAACCAGGACTAAACCAGGACTAAACCAGGACTAAACCAGGACTAAACCAGGTCTAAACCAGGACTAAACCAGGACTAAACACAGGTCTAAACCAGGGACTAAACAGGTCTAAACCAGGATTAAACCAGGTCTAAACCAGGACTAAACCAGGACTAAACCAGGACTAAACCAGGACTAAACCAGGACTAAACCAAGACTAACCAGGACTAAACCAGGACTAACCAGTTCTAAACCAGGACTCAACCAGGTCTAAACCAGGTCTAAACCAGGACTAAACCAGGACTAAACCAGGTCTAAACCAGGACTAAACCAGGTCTAAACCAGGACTAAACCAGGTCTTAACCAGGACTGAACCAGGTCTAACCCAGGACTAAACCAGGACTAAACCAGGACTAAACCAGGACTAAACCAGGTCTAAACCAGGACTGAACCAGGTCTAAACCAGGACTAAACCAGGACTAAACCAGGACTAAACCAGGACTAAACCAGGTCTAAACCAGGACTGAACCAGGTCTAAACCAGGACTGAACCAGGACTGAACCAGGACTAAACCAGGACTAAACCAGGTCTAAACCAGGACTAAACCAGGACTAAACCAGGTCTAAACCAGGACTAAACCAGGACTAAACCAGGTCTAAACCAGGTCTAAACCAGGACTAAACCAGGTCTAAAGCAGCAAAAGATTTTGGAAGGTCAATATAATTTCTCTGGATCCAGAACACTCTTCTTCAACACTTTACACTTTAGTGATTGACAGGTGGATTAGCCGGTCAGAGGACAGACACGGTCCATCTGTATCTGAAAAACATGGTGGCTTTTTGCAGAATCAACGAAGCCTAGACTCTGTTAATCTGAAGTGAGAGAAATGCAATTTTATTTGTAAATGACACGTGACCAGTGAGCTCCTGCGTTTCACATGTGTCACTGAAATAAACAAATGTGATTGGGCGATCAGGTTTGACTGGGTTTGAGTCGAGAATGTGAGAATGTGTCGACCAGACCAGTGTGTGAGTCTGTATAAAAAATACACGGGTCAGTCTGGATACACCAGACAATTATTTTCCAGGATTTGTAGAATTTACAGGATAGGGCTTGACTCCATAGTGATGTCATAGCTTTCCCTGGAATGTTCCACACTAGGGCTTTATAGTTGTCATTTTCAATTTTCAGTTTTGGATAGGAGTAGCCTATATGTAAACTACGATGACTATGTTTAGATAAATCCTGTACTTTTTATGATATAAATTATTTCTTCTTTTATTATTTTGGTCTGCTTGGTCTAACTAGGCCTGTTAGAGAAAAGTTTGAGTCGGCATGTGTGGAATGTATCGAGCCTTTAGAGACATAAAACAATAGAACGTATATTATTATTATTATATATTATTATTATTATTTTTTATTATTATTATTATTATATTATTATTATTATTATTATTATTATATATTATTATTATTATTATTATTATTATTATTATTATTATTATTATACTACTACTACTACTACTACTATGTAGATAAAATTATAATGACTTTCTCCCAAATATTCGTCATTTTGCGCGTGACCGTGAGTCAAACCTGTGTGTGTGCTGCCCTCTGGTGGAGAACAGGCGACACGGCCTCAGACGCTGTCAGAGTAACCCTACGTCTTCATTTGTGTTGTGCCTTACATCTTGTCCTCGTGTTTACTATAAAGCGGCGAGAAGTCACGTGTCGAACCATGAGGAATCTTAGGAATAGGAATATTTGGATGGAAGATAGAGGTTTTTTTTTTTTTTCTTTTTTCTAAATTTACAGATAATTAGTTTTCTACGCAGCTTATGAAACATCGTAATTTGCACAGCTTAGCACTAGCATGTTTGATGTTTGTTGTAAAAAAGCGTGATATTGTACTTTAGATACTTTTTCATGTGCTTGAAACGATTTGTAGAAGTTACCAGCAAACAAGCGGGTTGTAACTATAGCAGGTTTTATGAGTAGTTTACAAAATTATTCTATATCTGCATCGTTTAATGAAAAATGAAACTGAAATTTATACAAAGTCAATAATAATGTCTAAATTTAAAAAAATGGTAATAAATTTGGAGGATGCGGGCATCGATCCCGCTACCTCTCGCATGCTAAGCGAGCGCTCTACCATTTGAGCTAATCCCCCTCTACGACTAACCATGTGACATCATGAAATAAATACAGAAACACCCGGACCAACGGAAAACTTGTGATCTATATTTTAAGGAGTTGTCTTATTTTTTGTGGTATGTTGTATGTTTTCTAGTCCTTTTTAGCTCATTTATATGTAGTTTACCGCGTTCTGTTTACGTCTGTTGTGGACAGATTAGCGACTAACCACTCATAGACCAGAGTGTGTAAAGATAAAATGATACTACTATTGTTAAAATACTTATGCTTTATTTTATGATTTTATTTTGAATGTTAAATAGTTTATCTCGTTGCTCTTTCTGTATGTTAATTGTGTGTATCATCAGAACCCCCATGTGTTTTTTGAAATGCTCTGTAACTTATCTTATTGCAATACAAGAATTCACCTTTTACTAGTGTATTACGTTTAGCAGAGGCACATTCACACATAAACAAATTGCATACTCTTTTATGTCGCTTTATTAATATTAGGAGTGATCAGAAGATACGCAGCGTTTAGCGGAGAGTTCGAGGCCGACACAACATAACACTTCAACATGACATCTGTCTGCATTTTAAAAGTAGAAATTGTGAGCCTACAAATGTCCCACGTGAAAGAATAATACATATAAATTAATTCATTAAATCCACAATAACTATCTATATAATGCACTAAAATATCAGTATGTGCAGCGTTCAGACCGGCTGCTAAAATCTGGTTAACCCACTTTGACAACATTTTTAAACTGGTGGAACATTTAAATCCATACAAAGAAAAAGGCAACTGATCCAAAGCTTATTATTGTTCATATTAAGTAAATACAAAGCTAATTTTAAGAGATCCTCCTTAAATCAGTCCCAAACTGCATAAATAAATAAGCAATAGAGAGTTGAGTACATCTGCATTACACTTGAGTAACTTTTTAAAGAAATTGTACTTGTCTAATAAGGATACTTTACTAGCTCCATACTTAAGTAATATTTTTTATGTAAGTAACAGTACTCTTACTTGAGTAAATATTGTACAGGGTAACAGTACTCTTACTCGAGTAATATTTGCTCTTGAGTAAATGTTTTAGTTACTCTTCTCACTGTCAGTTAATATTATATTATGGTATGACATGGTATAATGATGATGGATGTTTCTGGCCATCGCTCCTTCAGATATGATCATTTTTGAAAATATCAGTATTATTTGCTCTTCAAATTATAAATTAAATTTTGCCTCCCGACAGTCACTCCTGAGTAGTACTTTTGCCAAATACTCTTACTTGAGTAATTTCTTGGACCACCACTTTGTACTACTGTACTTATATTATTTTAAAGACAGGGAAGAAGAAGGAGGAGGAGGAGAATAAATTTCTATTTAAAGAAAAAAGCAGACATGTTTTTCTTTCCCATTGGTTTAATTATTCAAAACCGAAAGGCTCCATGTCTTGTAGATTGTTGCATAAATGTCCAAAGATTCACAGCAAATGAAAGTGCACGATGACGTTACAGGAGTATTTTTGAATGAACACTGTAGAGTCTGTTCCATAGACTGTTTGTAAAGACTTGTCCAGTCTGTGGTCTGCACCAGCCTTTCTCAGGTTTCACATAGAGTCAGTTAAAGCTGATGAGGTGTTAGTACACAAGTTTTATTACAACATTTGAAATAAAAACACAAAATTATAAATGACTTTAGAGGAAAGATTTCATGTCTTCAATGTTAAAATACCAACCTACAAATATTGTTTGGCGAGTTTAAATGAAACAGAAAATTTAGACAAGGATTGGACCTTAAATGCAACACAGTCAGAATTGGTGGTATGTCATTTCAGTCTATGTAAGAGAATTTAGCTTTAAACTACAAACTTTATTTGTAGTTTAAAATGTGCACTGTATAACTTTTCTGGTGGGGTATCTGCCACGTGCTTGTCTCCATGGATATTATTACCTAGCCTGTAATGTTCCACAATATGGCATTTAATCTGTCTCTTGCATTTATTTCATGATGATGTTTTAGTTGCTCAAAAACATATGTTCTCACTGTGAGTAGACTTGCCTCTCCACAAATCTCACCAGGAACTCGGCCCTGGTTGTGCATCTTCAAGGAGACAAGCAGGTGGCAAAAAGTTACAGAATGCACCTTTGAAAAAGTGGATTCATGCTATTAAACCTATTTGAAATTTTCCACTAAAGTCAATTTATCAAGACACAAGCTCTGTTAGCGCTGCTACAACCAAGATTATCCATAGATATCAATGTACATTTCTCCATGCTAGTTTTCAAATGCTACTGTCCGCCATGTTGCACCCACACTCTTACTTACCCCTCGTTAGTGCTAGATAGTTGGGTCTGGAGTTAGCTCTGGTTGCCATAGTAATGTTTTAGCTTCTTTTGCTATAAACAGGCCTAAAATGTGATATTTTTGATAGTTTTATTTTATGGTGTGAGTTGAGATAAGGCTATAGGCAACACATTTGTTTTTAAAGTTATTTCTGCAAACATGTTAACTACCCCAAACCATGGTCCTTAGTTTATTGTAATCCTGTTCCTAAACTTCATCACAGCAGATCGTCCCTCCTGATCAGAAGCCTGTAAGAAGTGGATTAAGTAAGTGTGACATCACAGCATTCGACTCCAGTAAAATGAAGCTCATTGAGGCTAGCAGTTATAGGGAAGATTTAGAGCACAGTTCCATATTTGGATTCCCACTGCGCGTATCATAGCAACCAAAGAGCCAATCAGGAGTGAGGTTGTGGAAGGTAACGCCCTTTCCCGCCCGCACCGCTGGTTTAGCTGAGAACAGACACTTATCAATGCTGTCAATCAAACCTGTTGAAGGCGTCTAATTTGCTTGTCATTAATGTTCATATCTTGATTTACAGACACAATAATGAAATAAAAACCCCAGGATCATGTAAAGTCGGTCAATACGAACATTTTAAGACCAACACGATGAGTCTGAAAGCAGCAGTTACAGAGAGAGGGGCAGCAGAGGAGTTGATGGAGCCGGAAGTGTGCCCGCGCTCACTTCCTGTTTGGAACGCTATGTCCATCTAGATAAACATCTATAAAATCTATGCTCCTGACTCAACAATCCAGCACTAACCATTTTACTTTTACTTCATCATAAACACAGAAGGTAATAGATTAAATAAAGGCATTTAATGACAAAAAGTCCAAAATGTGTGTTAAAGGAGTACTATGTAACTTTCTGGTAGGAAATGCACCACCTGTTACTTCATGGAAATGTTATTTGCTCTATATAGAATACTCCACAGTAGGGCATTAAGATAAGCAGATGCCATTAGGTCAAGGTACAGGTCAAGTCTGTGGAACAGTGAGCCCACTCACAGTAGGAATTCATGTTTTCAAATGTATTGTTCAGCAATAAAAATATCTGTAATTGAATAAATGCAAATCTTACAGGTCCAGTATTACATAAAATGGAGTTGTAGGTTTAAGCCATGTTCTAGTCCTGTTCCCTCCTCAAAAACAGACCTGGAGTTGTTTTTTGTTTCATTCACACGTTTGAGTAACCGAAAATGTGATAATTTTGACAATTTTATGTCTACATCTCTGTCTAAATCCCCAAAGCTCAAAATGCTCAATTCCACCTTGTGATGTCATGAAGTGGTAGTTTTCATGTTAACAGCTCATTTTACCTTTAGTTCAGTAGAGGTTGGCAATTCCAGGGCTAAAATCATCCAAATAATTCTAGCGAAGGTGTATGGAGTTTAAAAACACAGTGGAGCATAATTACATCACAAGGTGTAACAGTGTTTTCAGTTTAGGAGAAGAGCTCAGCCTAAATCTGCAGGTTTGAGTGTAAAACATGTGTGAATGCAACAAAACACAACTCCAGGTTTGTGACGAAGAAACAACATTAGAACAGAGATCAGAAAACAGCGTAATATGAGCCCTTTAAAGACATACTGTGGAACATTTCAGGCAAAGCAGTAGCATTTATATGAACGTGGCTTGTTACATAGTTAACCTTAAAAAAAAACTGCATAAAATGTGCAACAAAATCGGACAAAATTTACAAATAAAATCAAAACATTCATTCACAGTCAAAGTTTAACATTCAGCAACAACATTCGATTCTCACAAAACTCTCACAAAAAGTTAGAAACAGCGACACTAAAAATACAGCCGCCATCCAAACCTAACAAACATGGACACATTTTATATTAATTATCATGTTATGCTAATTATTGACCACTGCAAAATATATGTTAGCATGTTAGCATATTAGCACGTGTTTTGCAGTTCAACCACAGACTGTATAAAGAAGTGGACGAAGTGAGTGTGACGTCACCCACAGCGTCTGGCTCATCGCGGCTAGAGCAGGTATAGAGGCCAATTTGGAGGCGTGTTCCAGATTTGGAATTCTGACCGAGAGTATCATAGCAACCAAAGAGCCAATCCAGAGCAAGGCTGTGAAAGGCAATGCCCCTTTTAGCCCACACTGCTGGTTTAGCAGGGAGTGGGCACTTAGCAATGCAAACCTCTTGCTAATGCTAGCAGGAGCAACCTTGGGGAAAGATGGTGCCTAATTTGTCTGTTATAAATGTTCATATCTTGAACAAAATAGTGAAATAAAAACCTCAGGATCACGTAGAGTGGGTTTATATGAACATTTTAAGACCAAAATGATGAGTCTGACAGCAGCAGTTACTGAGAGAGGAGACACAGTTTTTCAATGTAAAGCGAATTGGAGCCAGAGTCGTGGCGGCTAGCAGGTTAGTTGTGTCCATTTATATATGCAGTCTATGAGTTCAACAGACTCATGTTACCTTGTACCTTTCTGTTGTCAGTAGTTGTTAGACTAGTTCAAACTGTAAAATATATTGAATCATAATTAGTTAAATAAAAGGTGCTGTTTGAGGAGCTCTGCGTTTGTCCAAATGGCACAAACACGAGAAGCTGGAACCATTTGTTAAAAAGCAAATAAATAAATGTGAAAATCAGTAGTATTTACAAAGTTAAATCTGAATAAGTTTAAATTAAATCCAGGTTTGCTTTAGTTATGTTACTGAATGAAGTGATCAGCATTAACATTTAGAACCACTAACACATAAACATACCACACAGAACAGTCCTGGGTCAGACCTGGTTTAGTCTCGGTTTAGTCCTGCTTTAGTCCTGCTTTAGTCCTGGTTTAGGCTTAGCTTAGACCCACTTTTGTCCTAGTTTTCGTCTTCGGTTAGACTTGGTTTAGTCCTGGTTTAGTCCTGTCCTGGTTTAGTTTTGTATTGTGTTTCTAATGTTATGCTTGATCCTTACAGTGGCAAAGGAGAAATAAACAAACAGAAGAAAAGTGATATTTTTTTGTCGACTTTGTGCAGAGTAAAAAAAAAAACAGTGATGAAATCTGCAAACGCCTCAGTACTCCTCCTCAGGATTCACCTCCTCCTCTGGAGGAGCAAAGCCTTCCTGAAGAGAGACAGGAAAGAGGAGAGAGGGAGAAGTGAGAGAAGAGAGGGAAGAGAGAAGGGGGAGAGAAAGGGGAGACAGAGAAGAGAGAGAGAGCGAGAAGAGAGAGAGGCAGGGGGGATAGTGAGAGGAGAGAGAAGAGAGAGAGAGAGGGGGGGAGAGAGAGGAGGGAGAGGAGAGAGAGAAGAGACAGAAGAGAGAGGGAGTCAAAGTCAAGTCATTGGAAAAAATCTGCAATCGGTATGACTGTACTGTATGACTGTACTGTATGACTGTACAGTAGGGCTGTACTGTATGAGTGTACAGTAGGGCTGTACTGTATGAGTGTACAGTATGACTGTACTGTATGAGTGTACAGTATGACTGTACTGTATGACTGTACAGTAGGGCTGTACAATAGGGCTTTACAATAGGGTTGTCTAAATAAACTCTCGTTGGACTAAAGACAAAGTGCTGCCCATCGATTGATCATTAAGAAGGGGACTAAGATCTGGCTAAGTGTAGTGAACAGTGCAATGAGCGGTACATTGGAGAAACTAAGCAGCCACTCCATAAGAGAAGGTACCAACACCGTGCAACACCGAGCACCTCTGGGCCCCAGTCCATCTCCATCTCAAAGACACTAACCACACCTTTGAAGATAGCGAGGTACAAATTAGAGAAAAGAAATGGTTTTGAGGGGAGTTAAAGAAGCTATTTTTGTTAGGAAAGACAATCCTTCCTTAAACAGGAATGGGAGTCTGAGACATAATCTCTCCCCCATCTATAACTCCATCGTCAGACCCGGAACAAAGAGAACAGTAGCCGGGTCATTAAAGGTTGAATAGGGTATTTTCAGCTGAAACTGAAATAGTAGTTTACAGTTTCAGTGTAGTTAGCCCCTCCCTTCAGGTAGATATAAGGCAGTGTCCACCAGCAATCTGACCAGAACTGAAGAAGTGGCTTGGATGAGCAGCGAAATGATCTATCCAGTTGACAGATTTAAAACTTTCTCTTTTGCTATGGACACAGACATATTACATATCTCTGCATCTCTGACCAAAACTGCACTCACAGACTACACCTGCTGTTTAAACTTACTAATCAAAATCTGGACTTAAAACCATGTTATCGATATTATTAAAGGAACTGCATCATAATAATGTGATTCTTGTCCCCATAAAGAAGTCAGGTCCCCGTTATTTCAGTGTGTATGCAGATCTGAGTCCCCATAGTGTGATAAATACTTGTCCACACACACTTACCTCAGTGGCGTACAGGACGTCTAGGATCTGCTGCATGATTGGTTCGCTGGGGTGTTCCTGACAGATAACCTCAATGTCCCGCAGTTTCCCAAAGTAAAAATCCCTCTCTCTCTCCAGCCCCTCAAAGTTGTTTGTTAGCTCCGACAACTAAGAAAAAAATATATATATTTAAGGTCTTAGATTACATAAAACAGACTCCTGAGGTTTAATCCATGTTATAATGCTATTACCTGCTCAAAAACATACCTGGAGTTGTGTTTTGTTTCATTCACAGATGTTTGAGTGACCCTTTATTATTAGTCTGTAACATCTCCAAAAAGCCAAATGTTCCACCCTGTGATGTCATGAAGTGGTAGTCTTCAAGTTAACAGCTCCTTTTACCTTTAGTTCAGTAGAGATTGACAATTCCGGACCTGAAATTATCCATATGATTGTAGTGAAGGTGTATAAAGTTTAAAAACGCAGTGGAGCACTTCCTTTATCACCACATGATGATGTCACAAGGTGGAACAGCGTGTTTTCAGTTTGAGAGAAGAACTGAGCCTAAATATGCAGGTTTGTGTGTTAAACATGTGTGAATGAAACAAAACACAGCTCCAGGTCTGTTTGTGATGAGGAAACATTAGAACAGAGATCAGAGAATAGTGTACTGTATATATAGTGTATAGTGTACAGTTTTGTATCATGTTTTTGTATAATTACAGAGAATTGAGGGTTCAAATACAGCCAAGGAGAGATGAGTAGATTACTTATACATGCATGGATGATATCTAAAACCTCTTCAGGCATGTTTTTAATGAGGATTATAACCTGGTACAAAGCTCTGAAAAGTCGATTTGGCATAATACCCCCACTTTAAATAATCAAATATGTAACTTTAACTTTGGTCATGTCACAGACTGAATAAAAAGTGGACTGAGTGAGTGTGACATCACCCACAGCATTCAGCTCCTGTTGAATGAAGCTCATTGACGTGAACAGTTATAGGGGCTGATTTGGAGTCCAGATCCATATTTGGAATTCCGACCACGAGTATCATAGCAACCAAAGAGCCAATCCAGAGCAAAGTTGTTGACAGTAACACCCCTTCCCGCCCACACCGCTGGTTTAGCAGGGAGCGAGCACTTAGCAATGCTGTCAATCAAACCTGTTGCTAACGCTAGTGGGAGCAACCTCAGGGAAAGAAGGACCTGATTTGTCTGTTATTAATGTTCATATCTTGATTTACAGACACAATAGTGAAATAAAAACCAGGATCATGTAGAGCGGGTTAATACCAACATTTTAAGACCAAAATAAAGAGTCTGACAGCAGCAGTTACAGAGAGAGGGGGCCACAGTTTTTCATTGTCAAGTGAATTGGAGCCAGAATCGATGGAGCCGGAAGTGCATCCATGATCACTGGAATACGCCGGCAGGTTAGCTATGTCCATTTATATTTACAGCTATGGGCCCCACCCACCTCTTCCTTTAGCTTGATTTCTGCATCCAGGCCGTTCCGGGGGGTGGTGTTCCTGGTGGAGTTGTAGTGGACCCTCTGAGGTGTGGGCATGTTTTTCATTTGGGCCGGGGGTCTCTGTCCTAAACACATTAAAACACATCAAGTCAGTTTGTTATGCCACATTTACATCAACAGAACAGACCACGCAAGGCAACGGAGGACTTTTTTATATGAGCAACCTTTATTTTCAGTTTAAAGTTCACTGTGTAACTTTTCTGCAGGGGTATCTGCCACTAGCTTGTCACCTTGGATATTATTATTTTTATTTTGCCTGGAATGTTCTACAGTATGGCATTTAATCTACCTATTGATACTTTGCAGCATCATTAAATTCCTTGTGTGTGTGAAGCTAACTGGGAGCACTATTCTGTCTACATCTCTCTTACTCAAGTTAGACCTTGTTCTGAGTTTTGCTTTAACACAATCTGACCAGAAAGAATTGACTTAGCTGGAACTACAACAGGTGAGCTAATTTGTGCTATTAAACAAGTCCCTGTCAAATAACATTACAGTCACAAGCTAGCTAGCATTAGCATTAGCCAACAGTTTTTTTCATTAGTCACTGTCACCTTTTTGTTGAAAATCAAACTCCTAAACAGGACCATGAACGCTCGGATTGATCACAGGCTCCCGAAAATGTGCTCTTTAAATCCATTTTGTATTTTTTCTTAAAACTTTTTTGTCAGTGTTTGCTAATGTGTGCCTTTTTTCACCATGGTAACTGCCGAACATTACTCCATAGAGATACATGTAGACATTACATTGGCTGACATTCATTTCCTGGAGACTGATCCTAACCTCAACCCTAGAGATGCTTTGCAGTGATGTCACGCTGGAGGGTACTGCATGTGTCTATGGAAGAATATTCAGCAGTTACCATGGTGACACAATGCACACATTAGCAAACACTGCCTGATAAGTGTTTAGTTGGTCTGTAAACAAAAAAAAATAAAAAAAATAAAATACAAAAAGAATTTAAATTACATTATAATTATCAGGAGCCTCTGGTCAATCAGAGCATTCATGGTCCTGTTTAGGAGTTTGATTTTCAACACAAAGGTGGCAGTGACTAACTGAAAAACTGTTGGCTAATGCTAATGCTAGCTAGCTTGTGACTGTAATGTTATTTGAGAGGGACTTGTTTAACAGCACAAAATCAGTTAGTCTGTTATAGTTCCAGTACGCTCTTTATATATATATAAAAAAAGCTCAGATTAAATTCTATCATGAATAACAGAGCTTCAGACAGACCAGTGCCCCCAGTTACCCCTCAGACACAAACCGTTTTAATCCATATCTAATCCCATGTCACTGTTGATTTTATAAGAAAAGTCCCCGCAATGTCATAAAAACCCGCACACATTCACATCCAAAAGTGTGGCCTCATGCAGAGCCAAACTTGGGTTAAAAAGTCAGAGTCTAGAATCGTCCTGGTTGAAAACAGCAGCGTCAGAGCAGCGTTCAGGCCAGAGGTGGGACGACGTCATTGTTGTACACGTCAAGTACAAGTCAAATCTCAAGTAAGGACCAAAATGTGAGATTCTGATTTGAATTTACAAGGTAAACAAGTCAAATAAAAATCAAATATATCTTTTACTGATAACAATTGTAATGCTGATTTAGTCTTAATTATAAAAACGCTACACATGATGGACAAATTGTTTGTTATAATTAGGTGTCTATCCAATTATCCAATCAGAAAGCAGAACGAGCCTCACATGACTCTTTCATTTGGGTTGCCAGTTTCAGTGCTGACATCCAGTTGGTTTAGACCTAAAATGCCTCTCTCTGATCTGAATTGTTGGTACATTCTGTTGTTTATCTGTTGCAGCTCATGTCTTTTAATAAAACACATATTTAAAATGGTTTATAGGGGTTATCTTGCATTATTTACATCTTAATTAGTGACGTAAAGTCCTTTCAGTATTATCGTTTATCGTGATATTTCTCTGTAGCAATATATAGAGCTTCATTTGTTATCATGGCAGGAGTACTGACGAAACCGTGCCTCTGCTGCAAATATGCTGCATATATACTGAGAACGAGACGTGTATGTGTCTATCTGCAGGTCCAGGCTCTGGACACACACAGGGTCAGATGGGAGCGCTGTACCTTTCTTAAAACTTTAATTTCTTATTAATTTAGTTTTCCACAAACTGTCATTTAATTAATGTAAAACTATGATATATATTTATCTCAGGCACTATTCCACCAAACTAGTGTCATGATACTAAAATTTCAAACTCTATTTTGATACTAAGGAGCAGACTCGATACCCGATACTAATTCCGATATCGCGATGATAATAAAAACTCTGTTTCTTCAGACAATATACTGTTATTTTCCACATTAAAAGGTAGTAATTTGTGTTCTATTGCCATGTATGTTATATCTGTGTAATCCTCAGTGCAGGAGGTTCACACTGGTCCATGGTGTTTGTACTAGTCTATGTGTCTTATACTTGTGAAACATACAGCTCAATATCATTTTAAAGATATTCAGGAAAGGTTCATGTCTGTCCTGTCAATGGAACATTTTTAGTATCAATACCTGCCAAAAATGAGTATCTGATTTTTGATAGTTTTGACAACACTACACCAAACAAAGTCATATTTAGAAAAACATGAAAATCTGACATATGCACTTTCGTCCATTTACTCAAGTCCTCAGTCTTTAAATAGTGACTCAGGTCTGACTTCAGTCCAAGTCCACACCTCTGGTTCACTCAGATGCCCCGCCATGTTTGCCCCAGCCCCAGTCTCCATGTGCTCCACTGAGACACATGCTGATGGTGTGAGCAGAATCACTTTATATTTACCGAACACTGCACTTAAAGGTCCCCTGTTAAACTTTACTCAGGCTGATTCTAAACCCATTTCACTTTGTGAATTTGGTCAATTTGCTATTCAAAAACTTGGGTTGTATTAGGTACTTAGGTTGACTGTATAAAGAAGTGGCCTAAGTGAATGTGACGTCACCCACAGTGTTCAGCTCCAGTCAAATGAAGCTCATCGAGGCTAGAGCAGGTATAGGGGCCAATTTGGAGCAAGTATCATAGCAACCGAAGAGCCAATCCAGAGCGCACTGCTGGTTTAGCAGGGAGTGAGTGCTTAGCAATGATGTCAATCAAACCTGTTGCTAACACAAGTGAAATAAAAACCCCAGGGTCATGTAGAGCAGGTTAATACAAACATTTTAAGACCAAAAATGACAAGTCTGACAGCAGCAGTTGCAGAGATAGAGGCCACAGTTTTTCAGTGTAAAGTGAAATGGAGATAGAAACACTCCCATAATCACTTCCTGTTTGGAATGTGGCAGCTAGCAGTTAGATATGTCCATTTATATATACAGTCTTTGGTAATAACTAACACTGAAGATACAGATAGGATCACCTCTTATCGTCAAATCAAACTCATTGTTACTAAGCATGATGGGAAACCAGCTGCCTGACACTATCCCAGACACTTGACTCTCTGTCATGGTTTGTTTTTTGAGAGTGACAAAACACTTAAAGTAGGCAGGGATGTGAGAACTATAAAGAAAGAACTGCCTGACACTATCTTAGACACTTTTTTCTGTGCCATGGTGCGATATCGCAGCGTCAGAAAGGACTAAATTGTTTACAAAGAGCATCTTGAACAAAATCCGACTTCTACATATCACAAATCTAATCCTAATCTCAGTACTTTTCCAAAATGTCAGCTTCAAATATCCAGTTCAGCACAGTACAGGACCTTTAAGTGAGTAACTATAGCCCAATAGTACTTTCACAGTGTCATGCTGGTCACACCGTCATCCCGCGGGGGGCGCTGTAGAGCCATCCAAAGCCGTGCAGGCCGTGCCCAGAGTTCGGGGGTAGGCCTGTCACAATAACTACATCCACTTATGGTTTTATAAATGCTGAATGAAATAGGGCTGTTTTCTTTCTTAATCGAATGGTCTATCGATTATTCTTTTGACAAACTGATTCATTGTTCAGATTGTGAAAGGCTAGTGAATATGAGATTTTTACATTTGACCCATATGAATCTAAAATGATCCATCTAAAACACGAGACTGAAATGTTTCCTGCGGATGGAGCCATCTTGATCACAAAAAAGTGTCCAGATGACCACTGCTGAAACCTCTACGTGGAACCCCTCCTGGACGAATCAGGTATTACATGTCACATTGATTATTTCAAAATCAACAAATTGTGATTAATCAATTAACTTGGCTCAGCCCTGGAATGGAACAATCATTTTAGGGATCAGTATTTATGGGGTCCTTTTTCTTTGTGCATTGATTATATTTGAGCTGAAGGAGTTTTAATATATAACCTCTATGACTCATAGATACAAACTGTCTAATGCTACGTCCAGACCGCGTTGGACGCCTCTCGTCGGACGCCGCTACTTCTCAGTGGTGGTGTGTCTGGGTTCATGATCAGCCTTTATGCTAGCCGGTGCGGCCAGCACAATTAAGTTGCCTCTAGTTTTTAGCTGATATTTTTCTCCTTTTTGGCGCTACTGGAGTGTAGTGTCTGATTGGTTATTGAAGGTTGAAGGCTTTAAACATTCAGCCTTTTCGTCTCTAGCTTGGACACTCAAGACGGGCTCTGATGCTTGAAAACGCAGCAGAAACGCAGTGTGAATCAAAATTGTAATTTGAATGGAGGAAAGCACCATAATTTCCTGCACAATCTGATGTGTCCTTACATCTGTGTAATCCCTCAGTGTCCAGTAGGTTCATAGTGGTCCATGGGTGTATACGAGTCTATGTGTCTTATACTTGTGAATATACAGCTCAAGATCATTCTAAAGATATTCAGGAAAGGTTCCTTTCTGTCCTATCAAAGGGACTTTTTTAGTAATTAGGATATAGTTTCCGTATTAGTTGTACTATCGATTAGTGTCTGATTTTTGATACTTTTGACAGCCCGAGTCAGTTTCATTTTGATATTATCATTTATCGTCTGTTTTCGTAGTAGTTCTCGTGACAGGCCTAGTCGTAGATCAGAGGTGAGAGGGGGGTTACCTGTCGGCCTCTTTGCTCTGTGGATGTAGTGATCACCTGGGTTTGGGGGCGGGGTCATATCTTGACCCTGTCTCGCTGCCACCGGGTTGTACTCCTGTCCGGTGTAGTTGGCATCGAAAAACGTCTTGAACCACTGCACGAACTCAAAATTATCCTGGAACCGCCCCTTTACTAACCGCTCCACTGGAATGATCTGCAAAAAGGTTCAAGTTAAAGCTACAGGGAGTGACCTTGGGGAAAGAAGACGCTTGATTTGTCTGTTATTAATGTTCAAATCTTGATTTACAGACACAATAGTGAAATAAAAACCTCAGGATAATATGAACATTTTAAGACCAAAATGACGAGTCTGACAGCAGCAGTTACAGAGCAAGAGGACACAGTTTTTAAGTGTTTTGTGAATTGGAGCTGGAAGCCGGAAGCTCTGATCACTCTCTATTTGGAATGCGGTGGCTAGCAGGTTAGCTATGTCCATTTATATAAACAGTCTATGGTACTGGCACAAATTTTTCTAAAAATGATGTATAGTCTTGCTCCCTGGTTAGACACGAGAAGCGGATTAGGATTAGAGTTAAATCCGTAGTGTATAACTCTCACTTTCTCCACAGACATGCGCTGGAAGGCTTTCTGCAGGATTTTGAAGTTCTGGATGTACTCGTGTTCCAGTTTGGCCTGAAATTTGACTTTCTTCAGAAGGAGACATCCAGGGAACAGATAATCCATGAACTGACAGTATGCTGCGCCTAAAACACACAAACACATGCGTTAGCATTAGATAATACTGCTTTATATTATATCTGGGTGAATCTCAATCTACAGAGAAGAACTGAATGGAGCAGTGTCTATCACGATACCACATTGTCAAGTTCGATATATGGATGAAGACTGGTCTAGGGGAGGTGGGATCAAATCACAGTTAGTGACATAGTTTAACTTGTTTAACTGCTTTTCAGAAGCAGACCCAGTTTACCAGAGCAAGTCTGTGGATATGACATGATGAGGTTAATGCAGGGGACAAATAGACCAAATGCGGACCATAGACCAATTTTTATTGGCCCTCAGACCTTCAATTGTACTGGCCCGATTGATCAACATTAGTACTTTTTACTGTCTGTCCTCCCTTTTTTGTTTTTTTTCCCCTCCCTTCTGTGTCTGAGCCTGGAGCTGGGGTGGAGGTCTTGGCTCCTCCCGTGCACACCTGGAGTTAATTCGCAATCAGCCGCACCTGAGGAGGATAAGAGGAGCCAGGACCTGACACTCGGCGATAGATCGTCCACGTATCTCTGTGGTACTCCTTGCTTGGCTCTGTTCATGTGTTTTTGCTTTTTGACTTTGCTCCCTGGACCAGCTCTGATCTCCCGCCTCCGACGCTGCTCTTCTCAACCGGTACTGTCCGTCCCGTCTCAGACTCTGCTACTCACGCTCTCCCCTTGGACCACGGCAAACACCCCCACTCCCGACTCACCATTTGATCATTTTTGCACTTTGTACTTCTGTAAATAAACAACTAATAAACCTTCCCCAAGTTCTGTCTTCTTGGTCCCTCCTGCCTGATGTGACAAAATTTGAGTAATCCTACCAATATACTAATAAATAACATCACACTGCATTGTCATAAAGACTTAATATTAATATTTCAAGCCTTATTTAAAGGATGAAGTCAAAACTATGTTGAATGCACCCGTCTGAATACTGTACTGTATTGACCACTGGTCTGTGGCCCAAGATATGGCCTTCGGTGAAAAGAGTCTGGGCACCCCTGAGTTAAAGTATTGTCCCTGGATTACAGTGTGGGAGTATGAGTCACTATAATACGTGCATTGAAATATATGTATGTAACTGGGTGTACCTTTGTATACCTGTGTGTAGGTGCACCTGTGTTTGTATGTGTACCTGTGTTTGTATGTGTACCTGTGTTTGTATGTGTACCTGTTTGTGTATGTGTACCTGTGTTTGTATGTGTACCTGTTTGTGTATGTGTACCTGTTTGTGTATGTGTACCTGTTTGTGTATGTGTACCTGTGTTTGTATGTGTACCTGTTTGTGTATGTGTACCTGTTTGTGTATGTGTACCTGTGTGCGTATACCTGAGCAGAGCTGTTCGATCTTGGAGTAGTTGAGCTGCAGAGAGTCGTTGACCCAGGCCAACATGTCATGGCGGCTCATGTTGTTCACCGACACAGAAGTGGTTAAAATATTCACAGCCATCTGCAAAAAGTACAGGAAGTACATTAAGTACAGGAAGTACTGGAGTACTGCATTTGTGCTCTAGAGTACAGCGTATATGCTGTAGAGTACTGCATTTGTGCTGTAAAGTACTGTATCTGTGCTGAGTACTGCAGAGTACATATACTCTGATATGCTGTAGAGTACTGCATTTGTGCTTATACAAATATCTGAGTGGTCGGTCTGGCTTCTTTTACAAACGTGTAATGATCCACATATGAGGAAGTCTTGACCTGTTTTCCCTGCACATTTTGTCGTTTAGTAGATTTTTTCGAGTTTTATTCAACATAACGACAAGCAACAAGGCTGAGGTGAGGGTGAAGAGTGGGAAGAGACATTCAGAAGTTAGTTTGTGCTGAAAACTGAAGACACAAATCAGCATGGATCAGCAAATATATTTTCAAGATCTTTAATTTGACTTTTTGCACAAATGCAATGCAACCCTCTTTATGTATATTTTTGAGGAAATCATTCAAACAACATATAACACTTGTAGCTTCTTTTAGCTTCTTTTCTCATTCTAAAATGTCTAAAGTACTGTTTCTAACTAGTAATCTCATTACACTTGTCCTGGTCTGGACCTGACCATAGTCTGTGTAAAGAAGTGGACTGAGTGAGTGTGACGTCACCCACAGCATTTGGCTCCAGTCAAACGAAGCTCATCGAGGCTAGAGCAGGTATAGGGGCCAATTTGGAGCCAAGTTCCATATTTGGAATTCTGACAGTGAGTATCATAGCAACCAAAGAGCCAATCAGCAGTGAGGCTGTTTGAAGGTCACACTGCTGGTTTAGCAGGGAGTGGCCGCTTAGCAACACTGACAGTCAACCCTGTTGCTAACACTAGCGGGAGCGACCTCTCTGAACAAAGGTAGCTGATTTGTCTGTTATTAATGTTCATGTCTTGATTTACAGACACAATAGTGAAATAAAAACTCCAGGATCATGTAGAGGGTTAATACGAACATCTTAAGACCAAAATGACGAGTCTGACAGCAGCAGTTACAGAGAGAGGGGACACACTTTTTCAGTGTAAAGTGAATTGGAGCCAAGTCGATGGAGCTGTGGCCATGATCACTTCCTCTTTGGAACGCGGTGGCTAGCAGGTTAGCTATGTCCATTTATATATACAGGGTCCTTGTCAATGCTCAAATGTTGGTTTATTATTCAGGTACAAGTTAGGTCTCTTTTTAAATCAATTTGATATACTAATACTAAAACTAGTATCAAAACTAGATACAAATTTTTTACAGCTATCGAAACTAAAAAGTCCCATTGACAGGACAGAAATTAATCTTTCCTGAATATCTTTAGAATGATCTTAATCAGAACAAATATAATAATAATAATATTAATTTATTATATATATATATACATACATATATATACATATATATATATATATATATATATATAATATATATATATACACATATATATATACACACATATATATATATATATATATATATATATATATATATATATATATATATATATATATATATATATATATATATATATATATATATATATATATATATATATATATATATATATATATTAGGACCACTATGGACCCTACCTGGACACTGAGGGAACATCATGGTTTATTGTCTAAAAAATGACTGGGTTTTATTATCATTCGGTATCGGATCGAGTATCGAGTCTACAGTGTAAATGTGCCAGATTGTATTTTTCATTATGTTATTATTTTGATGCTGAGTGAGTATGAACGCAGCTTAAGTTCGGGATTTGCATCCTGTTGTCAATCCCACACTGTCATTGTGCTCTAGGGCAAGACATTCTCCTCATTTCTATCTCTCTTTAAACTAAAATAAAGGTCTAAATCAGATCTAAAGCTGGATCTGGAGTAATTTAGGACTACGCCAAGAATGAACTAGAGGCGCTTGTCAAACAACACAAATTTCGAACAGCAGACTGTCCGCCAAAGCCGATATCTGCCCCGGGACCGCAGCTTGACGACCACTAGCCTCCCGTAGATCTTGAGGTGGGCGCGTCTGTTTTTTTTGCCACAAATCAATTGGTTTTGAATCGACTGCAAAATGGGAGTAGCACCAGCACCATTCGAGTATACAGCCCTAACTGCGCAACATTTCCGTGCGTAAAATGTGCCAAACTAACCCCAAAGCGGACAGAACGGGCGAGGGTCTGTCTGGCATTTACGCACGGAGAACAATAACGCGCTGATCTGCCGGTAGCTTGTGGTTATGACCGCATCGTGTAAGCCCCTTTCTCTCCCTCTCATCTCGGCTCCACCAGGGCCTCCGACGCGCACTCACTCCGGACAGAGTCTGAACGCCATAAACCTTAGAACGAATGACGCACACGATGGGATTATGAAATGAGAACACAAATACCCCAAATACTCACTGTGTCTTCGTTTAAAGCCCTGTGCGTAGCTGGGGAATGCTGGAGACGCGGTGCAACGTTTAGATATGAGCCGCTCCCGTGAGGACTGCGCATGCGCCCGGTTACATGCCGCTCCGGTTCAGGGCTGACACATGATGGTAATGTGATGGTGGGTTTTTTAGCTGCTTTTGTTTCTGAGGGTTTCAAAGGGGGGAAAAAATCAAACCGGTGAGTGGGTTTGTTATTTGGGTTGTTCAAATGTCCTTAAAAACGTTTTTGCCATGTCAGTGTCACGCAGGGGCGGACCCAGACATTTCAGCAGGGTCCTGCCGCCGGACAGACAGGGGCCCGGGTTCATACAGGAGTGGCACCGTAACCCTGGAGACCAAAAACATGACATTTCCTGCATTTTGGTGAGTTCAAGCTGCCTGGTAAACAGCTGTATTGGTAGGATATGAGATAAACATGTTTCTAAAGGAGGATTTCAGAAGATATAGGTTCATATAAAGCTGTACAGAGTTTAGCTGTGTATGTAGGTGCATATATAAACCAACATCACTGTTTAAAGTATTTGTCTTTTTATTTTGATGTTATTCCACTTATTTGTTGCTATATTTAAATAAACCGAGTTAGTATTATGTCATTTAGTTGTTTTATGGTGTATGTGGCTGTTAAAAGATATTGTATATATTTAATTAACTTGAATCTTAACTGTAATAATGATGTTTACTATGCTTTAGTTATAACATATATAAAGAAGTTTAAAGAAGTGGACTAAGTGAGTGAGACGTGACCCACAGTGTTTGGCTCCAGTCAAATGAAACTCATCGAGGCTAGCAGCAATTTGGAGCAGAGTTCCATATTAAATTCTGATTGCAACCAAAGAGCCAATCTGGAACGAAGTCGTGGAAGTAAACGCTTAGCAACGCTGTTAATCAAATCTGTTGCTAACGCTAGCAGGAGCGTCCTCAGAGAAAGAAGGCACCTGATTTGTCTGTTATTAATGTCATATCTAGATTTACAGACACAATAGTAAAATAAAAAAAATCTAGGATCATGTAGAGCGGATTAATATGAAAATTTTAAGACCAAAATGAGGAGTCTGACAACAGCAGTTACAGAGAAAGGGGCCACAGTTTTTCAATAGAAAGTGAATTGGAGCCAGAGTCAACGGAGCCGCGCCCATGATCACTTCCTATTTGGAACATGGTGGCTAGCAGGTTAGCTATGTGCATTTATACATACAGTCTATGGGTTTAACGTGACAAAGTAAAAGTATTTTTTTATTATTATTTATACTACTTATTTTTTATTATTATCTGAGACCTGCTGAAAAGACCTGCTCAAATTACAAACGTGTATGAATGTGTGTCCACTTATATATACATATACTGTATACATATATCTACAGTCTATGGTTTTAAGCTGTCATATAAATTTGAAGAGAACTCAAAACACAATACAAACGTTTGAATGTGTTTATTTGCACTCATGTGACTTACAGCTGCAAAAGAACCAGATAATCAAAGTGAACAAATGTTGTAGAGCACCAGTGTCATGAAGGAAGAGGAGTCAGTGCAGATTTAGACCAAACATTAAAACATAAAGTGAACATGGCAGGAAGCAAAGGTCTAAAGTCTCCAGACAATATCATCATTTACCAACACGATAAATAACAGAAGGTCAAAAACCATTAACATACATATGGTTAAGAGTGGCAATGCTCAAGTGGGCTTAATCTGGACTAAACCAGTACCAAACCAGGTCTAAACTGGGACTTAAGCCACGCCTAAACCAGGACTTGATCAGGCCTAAACCAAGACCAACCCAGGACTAAATGGTACGAAGTAAGAACCCGAGACCATAGAGACTGAATGTTCTGCAGTACTCTACTCCTGTGTGAGACAAGGTGAACCAAGTACTGTCAGTATTTTAGTTTAAATTAACTAAAATGTCATGTTTTTAATTTGTATATAGTTTTTTTTTTACTTTAATGTGTTTGAGAAGTATTGGAAAGTTTAGTCCTGGTTTAGTCCTGTAAATTACAAAATAGTTCAGGGTATTTTTTACTCTACCATCATTGAAAAATATAGGAAGTTAAGTTAAGTCTATAAACATAACAAAAGCCTCATCACAGTTGAGTCAAACAGCAGCAAACACATAAGAAAAAGGCCATTTGGTTCAAACATATGTGAAATATTACCAGAAATGTTCGGTATTAGTGATACCAGTTTAAATAATCTGCTGCACCCACAGATTGTATAAAGAAGTGGACGAAGTGAGTGTGACGTCACCCACAGTGTTCAGCTCCCGTCAAATGAAGCTCATCGAGGCTAGAGCAGGTATAAGGCCAATTTGGAGCCAAGTTCCATATTTGGAAGTATCATAGCAACCAAAGAGATAATCCCACCCGCACAACCGGTTTAACAGAGAGCGGGCAACGGCGTCAATCAAACCTGTTGCTAACGATAGCAAGAACAAAGTCGGGGAAAGAAGTCTGTGTAATCCCTCAGTTGTCCAGGTCTGACCCATAGCAAAAAACTAATTTAAACTTAGTCTTTTGCTCAGGGAAAGAAGGCGCCTGATTTATCTGTTAGTAATGTTCATTGATTTACAGACACAATTGTGAAATAAAAACCCCAGGTTCATGTAGAGCGGGTTACAAACATTTTAAGACCAAAATGCTGAGTCTGACAGCATCACTTATAGAGAGAGGGACCACAGTTTTTCAATAGAAAGTGAATTGGGACCAGAGTCGATGGAGCCGGAAGCGCGCCCATGATCACTTCCTGTTTGGAACGTGGAGGCTAGGAGGTTAGTTATGTCCATTTATATATACAGTCTATGGCAGCAATGCACCAAAACAAGAATTCACATTTAAGGGAGCAGAGGTTTGTGTCAGACTGTAAACTTGAGAACAATATTAAAGTGTCAGAACAACTGATTAAAGGAGTACTATGGAACTTTTCTACAGAGTCCACGTGCCACATGCTTCCATGGAAACGTCATTTGCTCCGTATAGAATATCCCACAGTAGGGCATTGAACTTAAAACAACATGCCATTAGGCCAAGTTACAGGTCAAGTCTGTGGAAAGGCGAGCCCTCTCACATTAAGAACTCATGTTTTTCTTTTTGTCCTTTCCGTAAATAAATACAAGCTCAAAGAGGTTTAAAGACATACTGCGGAACATTCCAGGCAGAGCAGTAGTACGTAGTATGAAGACCACAACAACAAGCAGGTGACGCACTGTCTACCAGCAAGTTACATAGTGCACCTTTAAACCAAAAACAATAAATAAATACATGGGAATAATCACTTACATTATGATATGTTTGAAATTGCTACTATGGTAACAAGGGAGTAAAATTTAGTTCAGTAAATGTTGTTCAAAAATCATCAAAATAAAGAGTGCACAGTGAGGTAAACACAGCTGTACAAACCAGGACTGAAGCTACTGAAGCTAAAACTGTTCCCAAAACAACATCGAGGTGAGTAGGCTAACGAGAAATCATTAGGGCTGTATAGAAAGTATCGAAAATCACAAACTAATCGATACTAAAACATCTATCGAAAATAGATTCTCAATTTAAAAAGTACCAATACTGAAAAAATCCCATAAACATGATGAAATTTAAGCTTCGTTGAGCAGTTTTAGAGCAATCCAGAAAGAACCACATGGGAACTTAAAGAAATTGTTATTATTATTATTATTTGGGTATTGTTTCACATTATCGAGCCTTTCGTTAGTATCACAGACTGTATAAAGAAGTGGACTAAGTGAGTGTGATGTCACCCACAGCGTTCGGCTCCAAATGAAGCTCATCGAGGACAGCAGTTATAGAGGCCAATTTGGAGTGGAGTTCTGACCGCAAGTATCATAGTAATTGTAAGGTATTTTCCAGCAGTGCAGTACTACATCAAACTGGTATCTTGGTTTACTAATGCTACGATAAATAACACGTGCCCACCAGTGGATATGGAATGTGTGGGATCACCAAGACACTATGCAGACCAGCGTAGGGGCTTACAAGGACGCTGTGCAGACCAGAAGAGGATGCTCCTTACACACACACATATACATTGTAAGACACCATAAAAACTGTTCACATGCACATCCTTCGGCTCTCTTCCTATCCTTTCCAGAAAGTCCTCTGCTTCATTGTTCACTTAACCTGTGTGGAACTCATTAAAACCCTTCTGACTTTATGTTTCAGACATTTGGTCGTCTTTGAGGCTAACCCCAGAAACAAACATTCTTATCCAACCAAAGAGTCAATCTGGAGCGAGGCTGTTGAAGGTAACGTCCCTTCCCTGCCGCCCCATTGGTTTAGCAGGGAGCGGGCGCTTAACAACGCTGTGAATCAAATGTGTTGCTAACGCTAGCGGGCGTGACCTCAGGGAAAGAAGGTGCCTGATTTGTCTGTTATTAATGTTCATATCTTGATTTACAGACACAATAGTGAAATAAAAATGGGTTAATACAAACATTTTAAGACCAAAATGACGAGTCTGACAGCAGCAGTTACAGAGAGAGGGGCCACAGTTTAGATGATGGAGCCGGAAGTGCACCCATGATCACTTCCTATTTGGAAAACAGCTAGTAGGTTAGCTGTGTCCATTTATATATATACAGTCTGTGATTAGTATTGAAATCAAGTTTGAAGTTTTAGTATCGTGACAACACTGTAAGATTATTTCAAAACAGTATTACTCAAGTAGAAGTAGAATTACAGTAGTATTCATTATAACAGTAACTAAGTGGACATAACAGGTTTTATGATATAATTACAAAAAAATTAAGTGCAAATTCAAATAAATAATAAAACAAAATAAAAATTGTAAAGTACAAAAAAAGTATTTAAAAAAAAAAAGTTTTCGCCTCTAATAGACCAATATACTACCCACCTCTGGTACTACTCATACTGTAGACAGAGTAGTGTTGAAGACCAAACTTTTATTTTGAAAGTCCAAACACACAAACCATTACACCACTACACTGATCACCTGTTGACTATTTTGGGAATTGTTGGTTAGATTTCCCCTAGTGCAAAGTTGATGTTGTGTTACTGGACAAGCAACTCACCCATTCACACACACATTCATACATCAGTGTGCACAGGCGCTGGGGGGATGGTGGGGTGTAAAAGTGTCTTGTCCGAGGACGCAACAATAGCATTCATCTGTGGGAGCTGGAATCACACCGCCAACCTGTGGGTCAGTGGATCTGACCGCTCTACCAATGATGTTTATGTTGAGAGTGGGATTTGGATCAGTGCAAAATAATGCTCTACTGTGGCCCCATGTGGCAGCCACATTTCTGTCAGTCTGCCCCAGGGCATGGGAGGAGAAATTATTAGAATTTTGAGGAGTTCTTACTCCTATTGATTTAAAGTAATTTGTATGTATTTATATGTGGACCCTGATCTTACATGAATACACTCTGGAGAGTTGATTTGGTCTTAAACACCACAACATGTTTACTACAGTATCACACGTTTACTACAGTATCACATGTTTACTACAGTATCACATGTTTACTACAGTATCACATGTTTACTACAGTATCACATGTTTACTGCAGTGTCACATGTTTACTGCAGTGTCACACGTTTACTGCAGTATCACATGTTTACTGCAGTATCACATGTTTACTACAGTATCATATGTTTACTACAGTATCACATGTTTACTACAGTATCACATGTTTACTGCAGTGTCACACGTTTACTGCAGTATCACACGTTTACTACAGTATCACATGTTTACTACAGTGTCACATGTTTACTACAGTGTCACATGTTTACTGCAGTATCACATGTTTACTACAGTATCACATGTTTACTGCAGTATCACATGTTTACTGCAGTATCACATGTTTACTACAGTATCATATGTTTACTACAGTATCATATGTTTACTACAGTATCACATGTTTACTACAGTATCATATGTTTACTGCAGTATCATATGTTTACTGCAGTATCATATGTTTACTGCAGTATCACATGTTTACTAGTGTCACATGTTTACTGCAGTATCACATGTTTACTACAGTGTCATATATTTACTACAGTATCACATGTTTACTGCAGTGTCACATGTTTACTGCAGTATCACATGTTTACTGCAGTGTCACATGTTTACTGCAGTATCGCATGTTTACTGCAGTATCACATGTTTACTGCAGTATCGCATGTTTACTGCAGTGTCACATGTTTACTGCAGTATCACATGTTTACTGCAGTGTCACATGTTTACTGCAGTATCACATGTTTACTGCAGTATCGCATGTTTACTGCAGTATCGCATGTTTACTAGAGTATCACATGTTTACTGCAGTGTCACATGTTTACTGCAGTATCGCATGTTTACTGCAGTATCGCATGTTTACTAGAGTATCACATGTTTACTGCAGTGTCACATGTTTACTGCAGTATCACATGTTTACTGCAGTATCGCATGTTTACTGCAGTGTCACATGTTTACTGCAGTATCACATGTTTACTGCAGTGTCACAGTTTACTGCAGTGTCACAGGTTTACTGCAGTATCACATGTTTACTAGAGTATCACATGTTTACTAGAGTATTCTTGGTACTTCCTACGTCTCTTCTACCTTCATGTAAATGCAGTGTGGAACAGTCCTATATAAACATTGTGCAGTGTTTGAAATGAAAACACCTGAAACCACCTTCAAAAATCACAAAAAAAAAACTACAACTTCTTCTCCTGTTTGACCATTGTGCAGTTACCAAATCCCACTGGAGCGCCCCCCAGGGGGAGCCAGGATCCGGGCGGAAGATCTTTTAGGAACGTGGTCGTCAATTTGGGCTCCTAAGGTAAGAAAAAGGCATGTTAATAATTCATAATATTAAAAAAGAATAAAAAAGAAAATGGCCAAGAAATATTTAAAGTGATAGTACGTAAGTTTCTGGAGATGGTGTGTCCAAACTGTTGAATATTATAGCTAAATAAACAACACTTCCATGAAAGTGAGAGGCCCTCCTCCGGGCCAAATAAGAGTCAGGTTTGTGGAGATGCAAACCCACTCACAGTCAGGACACATGTTTTTTTTATGTTATTTTTGTTCTTTTTAATGCAATAAACACAACCAAAGTGAAAAAAAAAATCTTCATTTTAAGCTATTTTTCAGCAAAAAAGTTGCGATTTGTGGCTTTAAACTAATAAAAACATGGTGAATGAAAAGAGCCTTCTTTTTTCTCTTTTGCCGTCTTGAAAATTAAAAAGATTACTATTAATATCTGAACACTTGTATACACACTTATGAATTAGGTTTGTACATTGTTAGCTGTGGCATAAATAAACAGCAGAAGCACCCTGACCAGACAGACTGAAGCTGGACTCCTGCAGGTCCCTGAGGCCTCCGTGTCGGGTGCTCGGCCGAGTCGGAGTGTCCAGATCCGGGGTCCCAAAATCCCTCCTTCCTGAGTTCACCACCTCCACCACCTCCCCAGAGTACGGCTCCCTCTCCACCGGCTTCACCGCCTGAGACTGACGAAGAGCAACAAGACAAAAGGATTAGAAGTTACAAAATGACAATATAAGTGAATTATGTTCTAAACACAGACTGTATAAAGAAGTGGTTTAAGTGAGTGTGTCACCCACAGCGTTCGGCTCCAGTCAAATGAAGTTCATCAAGGCTAGCAGTTAACTCAGCAGCCAATGTGGAGCTGAGTTCCATATTTAGAAAACTGCTAGATTATAGCAACCAAAGAGTCAATCTAGAGTGAGGCTGTTGAAGACCCCCCTTCCCACCTGCACCGCTGCTTTAGCAGGGAGCGGGTGATTAGCGACACTGTCAATCAAACCTGCAGCTAACACTAGCCAGAGCGACCTCAGGGGAAGAAGGCGCCCGATTTGTCTGTTATTAATGCTCATAACTTGATTTACAGACAACAGTAAATAAAAAATAAAAAAACAGGGTCATGTAGAGTGTTTTAATAAGAACATGTTAAGACAAAAATAATGAGTCTGACAGCAGCAGTTACAGACAGAGGGGCCATAGCGGAGTAGAGCTGGAAGTGCGCCCAGTCACTTCCTATGTGGAACGTGGCGGCTAGCAGGTTACCCATGTCCATTTATATATACAGGATATGTCCAAGTAAGGCTTTAGACTAGTGCTAGGCCTGGTTTAGACCTGGTTTAGACCTGGTTTAGAATTGGTTTTGGTCTTTAAACACCAGAATCTACTGGTGTTTACATAAGTCCTGTGCTCAGGTCTCTGCTCTGGCTCCTGTGGCTCAAAGAATAGACTTAAAGCTGCTCTGCTTGTACAAGTCTCTCCATGGACCAGCACCAAAGTACATCTCCGACATGTTAGAGCCACATGAACCATCTCACTCTCTGAGGACTTCAGGGACCCGCCTCTTGCTGGTGCCCAGAGTCAGGACTAAACATGGGGAATCAGTGTTTCAGTTTTATGCAACTAAAACCTGGAACAGTCTCCCTGAAGATGTGAGACAGGCCTCTACTTTGACAATGTTCAAATCCAGGCTCAAAACAGTTGTGTTTATCTGTGCATATGACTGAAAGGTTTTTATACTGCACTTTTCTGTTTTAATAGTAATTTATGATGATTATTTATGATTATTTAAGTTTTGATTTGTGTGATTTTAATGTCTTTCTTATTCTGTAAAGCACTTTGAATGACTTTGTGTAAAAATTGTGCTGTACAAATAAACTTGCCTTGCCTTGCCTTACTGCAGGGGAGTGAAGGTTACTCTACTTTAAATGTCAGAGCTTTGTGCTGGGCCTCATAATTGTTGTTTATGTGTTGTTTACAAAGAAGAACTCTGTCCAAACATGTCTGCTATTTCCATTCCTTAAACCAGGGGCAGAGCAGCTTTTGGAGTGATGAAAATGACCCCCAAACCCTTCGATATGAGCACGCCATTACGGCTTTAAACCTCCAACTGTCAGTAAGTATTTCTACAGAAGCGACCCTCTCCAGACCTTCTGCCTCTGAACCATCTTTTTGTAGAGCGGGTCGGGGAAGCTCCTCATGTGGCAGTAGCTCCCAGCCCCAGCAGCGCAGGTGAACATGCCGCTCTCGTACACCAGTCTGCCCCCGGCGATGGTTACTATGGGAACGCCATGGAGACGCAGACCCTCGTACAGGTTTATGTCCCCAGCCTGGACCTGGGAGTCAGCAGAGATGGTCCTGGGGCAGAGGAGAGGGGAAAGTATTAGTACTATTACTACTGTATTGGTACTACCCACAGTACTGCAGGTAGTACTAATTAACAATACTACATAAGTAAAACCATACTTCTACCATAGCCTGTATAAAGAAGTGAGTGTGATGTCACCCACAGCATTCGGCTCCAGTCAAATGAAGCCAATCCGGAGCGAGACTGTTGAAGGTAACGCAGCAGTCCAAATAGGAAGTGATCATGTGCACGCTTAGGGCTCCATTGACTTTACATGAAAAAACTGTGGCCCCTCTCTCTGTGACTGCTGCTGTCAAACTTGCCATTTTCATTTTTAAATTTTCGTATTAATCCACTCTAGATGGTCCTGGGTTTTTTATTTCACTATTTTGTCTGTAAATCCAGATATAAATATTTATAACAGACAATTCAGATGCGTTGTTTCCCTGAGGTCGCTCCTGCTAGCGTTAGCAACAGGTTTGATTGACAGGTTTGTTAAGCACCTGCTCCCTGCTAAACCAGCGCTGGGAGTAGGAAGGGGCGTTACCTTCAACAGTCCAGATTGGCTCTTTGGTTGCTATGATGCCCGTGGTCTAAATTGCAATTATGGAACTCTACTCCAAATTGGCCCCTATAACTGCTCTACCCTCGATGAGCTTCATTTGACTGGAGCTGAACGCTGTGGGTGACGTCACACTCACTTAGTCCACTTCTTTATACAGGTTATGGTGTGGACCTTGTTTTGGAAATACATCCTAAATGTTCCATTTTTTTACTTATGTAAAGCCCTTCTGTATTGTTAATTTGTACTACCTGCAGTAGTTATAGTAGTAATAGTAGTAGTCATTATGGATAAAATGACAATTGAACTTTCAGTACATAAGAGGTAGGCTAAACAAGTGTAATACTGTAAACACATGAGCATACACTGCCTTATTCGTTTCACTGCTATTTCCTCCAGTGTCTCGGCCCTAACCACACCCTGTTACACCAGCTCCTGCCCTAAAAGCCCCTCCCCGTGAGTGTCTGCTCTGGTCCAGTAATGGGAGTATAGAGTTTCATACTTGGATCCCTCAGGGTCCCACACCACCAGGTCTGCGTCTGCTCCAGCGATGACCCGTCCTTTCCGAGGGTATAAGTTGTAGATCTTCGCTGCGTTTGAGCTGGTCACTGCCACAAAGCGATTCTCATCCATTTTGCCTCCAATCTGTGAATTTAAATAAAACAGGAGTAATGATTTTAAAGTGTATTATTGGTATAACTATAAATGGCCTGGGCAAAAAGGGCAATCTTCATAAATGTTTTGGTGATGGGGGGTAACTGTGGTGCAGTTCTGGAGATTTTCTGACTTCAAATCAGGACTAAACCAATACTAAACCAGGTCTAAACCAGGTCTAAACCAGGACTAAACCAGGACTAAACCAGAATTAAACCAGGATTAAACCAGGACTAAACCAGGACTAACCAGGGCTAAACCAGGTCAGGATTAAACCAGGACTAAACCAGGTCTAAAGCAGGACTAAACCAGAACTAAACTAGGACTAAACCAGGACTAAACAAATTCTGAACCAGGTCTAAACCAAGTCTAAATCAGGACTAAACAGGACTAAACCAGGACTAAACCAGGACTAAACCAGGACTATATGGGTAAAACAAGGATTAAACCAGAACTAAACCAGGACTAACAGTGATTCATGAAGACCAACTCTTAACTCAAAATCATTATTATTTTCACAATTATCTATCAAAATAAATGTAAAATTAATTAAATGTAAAACCAAGCAGATAACTGTCCCTCCCATGTGACTCACCACAGCAGATGTTCTGCTGTTTAACTCTGTTCAGATCAATATCTCCCAAACCAAACCATCTGCCCCTCTCCTCCCCCATTTTACAAAGACACTACACTAAAAAGTATTGGAACCATTTATGTTTTATACAGAGGGACATCAGTCTGATTCTCCCTCCCTCTGTCGCGTCTCGAGCCAGAGCCAAATCGACCTAAACCACGATCGTCCAATCAGATTTGTTTATTTCAGTGACACATTTGATACATAGGAGCTCGTTGGTCACCTCTCTCACCTCAGATTAACTGTTTAGTGCTTCGCTCAGTCATTCTGCAGAAAGCCGCCATGTTTCTCAGTCCCCTGTTTTGATGCAGATGGATCACGCTTGTCCCTGATTGGCTAATCCACCTGTCAATCATGCCCATCTGAACTCATTGTCACACTCATATCTTTCATTAAGTATTGAAGAAATGTTTATCTGGATCAAATACAAATTAGATTTTTAAAATACTAATTTGCTAGAAAAAAAAACAAAACAGAAATCCACTCTCTTGAACCTAAACTAGAACCAGGAAGTACTTCACACATACATCCTGTGCTCAGGTCTCTGCACTGGCTCCTGTGGCTCAGAGAATAAACTTTAAAGCAGCTCTGGTTGTGAACAAGTCTCTCCATGGCCTAGCACCAAAGTACAACTCTACATCACATGTTAGTGCCACATGAACCACCTCACACTCTGAGGACTTCAGGGATCGTCTCTTTTTTGTTCATTTTATGAAGATTATTTATGTTTTTTCATTTGTTGTGTTGTGATTTTAATGTCACTCTTACTCTGTAAAGCACTTTGAATTACTTTATGGACCAATTGTGCTGTACAAATAAACTTGCCGTGTTTCGTCTAAATTATATTTGCCTTTTTAAACATTTGTGGCTGATTTGTTGTTCTCATCTCATCTTTCATCTCATGTTTTTCTAAATAATTTCAAATACAAACCTTGAGCTCACAGATGTTCTTTGTTCCACAGAGACACTAGAGACTTACCACGCCCCTCTCCCAGATCACGCTCATTCGGTCCTGTACTCCTGGGATTCCGTGTGGGATTTTGGTGAAATCGTCTTTGCCCATGGCCTTTTGTTTGATGGTGAAGGGCCGGTGATCTGAGGCTACCACGTTTAGAGTATCACTGCAACCAGGAATTATTATTATTATTATTATTGTGGGTTTATATCGTCAGGACAGACATGTGTACAAGTCTCTCTATGGCCCAGCACCAGTACACACAAGCACAAGTACATCTTCCACATGTTAGTGCCATACACAGACTGTATATATAATACACAGCTAACCTGCTAGCTGCCACGTTCCAAATCGGACAGGCCTCATGTGAAAACTCAGAACCTGCACTTCCTTACTGGCCTTATTTGACCCCGCTCACTTTTGCCACAAGTAGTTCATTTGTGTAAAGTGCTCTATGTTTAAGTGAGCAACAAGGCCATACTGCAATGACTCTGGAGGCTTTAGAACACAGAACTTATCTAGTGTTAAGATCGGCCACATGCAAAATAATACAACCCCGATGACGATAGCAGCGCCCAAGGCAACTTCCACAATGAGATGAATAGTGAGAATGAACCGCCAACCCCGGTGTCGATGGCCACATCTGAATATATCACATGTTTAGTACTCGCATACCTCCCCAGCAGGCTGAGGATGGCGTTCGGCGTTCCCTGATCAAGACGCAATGGCGGCACAGTCACATGGGCAGCTGCCAGAGCCCAGTCATGATGGTAATACTGCAGCCCCGAGAGGACAGAGTGAGCCGTCGTGGTCTCTCCAAGGACCACCTTACCTGGAATACACAAATATATAAAAATACAAATACTAAACACACCCTATAGTAAAACAAGTTATTATGTAGAATAAGACCCCATGAAGATATAGGGAGGGCATCTGACACACAGGGACATTTCAGAACATGTTTGTACAGACTAAACTACAGAGTGCAGCTGTTGTTTTCTCCGAAAAAAATTAACTGAACTAGTACAAGGCCACAATGGCGACATTAAAGAAAGATATTTTATCACTATTACATTCTATGATCTAAAAAATGGCATATTTAATTATCATTGTGGTATTGAAAGTGATATTGATCCTAAATAAATGTTTATATATTGCAAATGGGAGTTTATTTTGAAAAGACAGGAGGAAGTGAACTGACCCTGCATCTTTGACGTGGCAATGACGTCTCCAGCAGAGGCACAGGACACATTCACCAGGTTAATGGGGCAGTGGGCCTGAGGTGACGGTGAAGAGACATTTAAAAATCATAATAAATATTAAAAAAAACATAATGAATATAAAATTATAATTAATACAAAATCACAATTAATATAAAAACATAATTAATATAACATCATAATTTATATAAAAACATAGTTAATATAAAAAACATGAAAACTCTGAGCTCTGTGTCTGAACTCACCCTGTTGGCGATGGTAATGGCTCGGTGAGTCGCCTCCGCTTCCAGCTGCATGCACACAAAACACACACACACACAGACACGCACACACAAGCACACACACACACACACGACACACACAAGCATACACACACACACACAGCACACACACGCACACACAAGCACGCACACACACACAGACACACACAAGCACACACACACACACACACACACACACACACACACACACACAGACACGCACACACAAGCACACACACACACGACACACACACACACACACACACACAGACACACACACAGACACGCACACACACAAGCGGACACACACACACACACGCACACACAGACACGGACAAGCACACACACAGACACAGACACGCACACAGACACACACACATACACAGACACGCACACAGACACAAACACAGACACGGACAAGCACACACACAGACACAGACACGCACACAGACACACACACATACACAGACACGCACACAGACACAAACACAGACACGGACAAGCACACACACACACACACACACACACACACACACAGACACACACACACACACACACACACACACACACACACACACACACACAACACACACACACAACACACACACACACACACACACACACACACACACACACACAGGACAAAACAATGAGACATTTTCAGATTAAAGAATGTCATGATGTCATACCCCCAGACAAGTCTGAATGTCCACGCCATCCCCTATAAGGGGCACCCTTTAGGGGTCTCACCATTTTTTGTGCTATCTGAATGACCAGTTGGTAAAAACGCAGTGCACTCAAAATTTCCCATAATGCAACGTGAAAAATAGTGGGCATCAGTGATCCCTAAAGTGGTCAATATAGACCACAATGCACTGCGGGAGTCGTAAAAACAGTGGACAGAGACAGGTCTTTAACTGGACAGAAGCGCTGGTTTATGTTTTTGTTTCATGTGGATAGATAACTACATCTTTCAAACACTTCACTCTACAAGTCTAACTCAAGTAATACTAATAATATCTTCAGGTGTTTTATTTGTACCTCTTCTGGTCGGCTGATTTCAATCCCCTCTGGTCCAGTGATCCCCAGCTCCAGCGCCTCCCTCGCCCCCTGAAACAACCACAACATGTCATAACATTAGAATATGTTATGTAACCTAATCATTTATGCATTTATTTATTTTGCTTATTCAAAAGTATCACATTTAGGCCTAGATACAATACAATTGTCCTTATATTAGAACAATAATCAAATATTGAATGAAATATTAAGATTTCCTTAAATCAGACTGACCCTGTTGTATTCTCACATATCACCACTAGATGCTGTCTATGTTACTGCAGTCTGATAGTGTGCCAGCTTTGGTCTGATAGAAGAGAGAGCACTGGTGTGGAGAGAGGGGCGGGGCCAGGTGAGGGGGAAGGGGAGGTGCCAGGTGAAGGAGATAAACAGGTTTCACATCTGGCATCTACTGGTAAGTCAGTGTAATTAGCTCCTCCCTCCAGAGAGATACAAGGCAGTGTCCACCAGTAATCTGACCAGAAATGGAGAAGTGGGTTGGATGAGCAGCATCTTCACTTCTACAACTTTTTGTCCAGTTGACAAATTTTACTTTTGGCTTTTACCATCTACTGGTAATCTAATACCCTTACAGATTGTAGCTTTAACTAAAACTTTTTAAGATGACATTACTGTACTGCAGATAAAGAGGAACTTTACCAGGCAAAACATTAAGAGGACATTCTTCTTCAGGGCCTGAATAGTTGAATTATGTTTACAGCCATTTCAGACCCACCTCCGCGACCAGCTCTCCGTTCTCGGCGTGCACTCGAGCCACGGCACCGATGTCCTTACAGTGCTGCAGAGCCTGGTACAACTCAGAGTCCCGCAGCATAAACGAGTCCTTATACGCCATAAACATCTGGAAGGAGTTTACCCCTTTGTCCCGAACCAACCTCTCCATCTCTGCCTTCACCTACAGAAAAGTCACAAGGAGAGGAAATGAAATCTGCTCTTTTTAAGCAGTTATAAGTTATATAATAAAAATACAGAGGAGCAAAAGATGCAGAGGAGAGGGTCAGAGGAGCAGAGGAGCAGAGGAGAAGGTCAGAAGGAGAAGAGGATCCAGAGAAGAGGGTCAGAGGAGCAGAGGATGTAGAGGAGAGAGTCAGAGGAGTAGAGGATGCAGAGGAGGTTGTCTTCATTGAAATAGTTAAATGAGTGCTGTACCTTGGGCCCCCACCAGGTGACGCCGACGTGCAGGGCATAGTCACAGCAGACTTTAGGATCTGCAGAGTTGCGGCACTTTTCGTAGGCATCCATCAGAGATTCGTTTTTGTCCGGTAACACGTGCGCGATCACCATGGTCGTCCCACCGGCCAGAGCAGCCTGAACAACACACAATAAGAAGTACAGTAGTCTGACAGGACTACTACTACTACTGAAGTTTAATTTTGGCAGCAGTACTTGTACTTGTAATTGAGTGCACTTTCAGCCATGTAACCACAGACTGTATGAAAGTGAAGTGAGTGGGTGCGACGTCACCCACAGTGTTTGGCTCTAGTCAAATGAAGCTCATCGAGGCTGGAGCAGGTATAGGGGCCAATTTGGAGCCAAGTTCCATATGTGGAATTCCGACCATGAGTATCATAGCAACCAAAGAGCCAATCCAGAGTGAGGTTGTTGAAGGTAACGTCCCTTCCCGTTTGCACCACTGCTTTAGCAGGGTGCGGGTGCTTAGCAACGCTGTCAATCAAACCTGTTGCTAACGCCAACAGAAGCAACCTCGCGGAAAGAAGGCGCCCGATTTGTCTGTTATTAATGTTCATATCTTGATTTACAAACACAATAGTGAAATAAAAAACCCTGGGTCATGTAAAGTGGGTTAATATGAACATTTAAGACCAAAATGACGAGTCTGACAGCAGCAGTTACAGAGAGAAGGAACACAATTTTTCAATAGAAAGAAAATTGGAGCCAGAGTTGATGGAGTCAGAAGCACATTCATGATCACTTCCTATTTGGAACACGCAGTTAGCGGGTTAGCTATGTTTATTTATATATACAGTTTGATTCATATAATTGTACTTTTACTTGAGTACAAATTTGCTTTACTCTTTCCATCAGTGAGTAGTAGTGTAGTAGTAGTGTTGTAGTAGTAGTGTTGTGTAGTGTAGTAGTAACAGTAGTAGTAGTAGTATTAGCAGAACATAGAACAAAACCAATTCATCTGTAGTAGTCGTGCTCACAGTTATAAAACTCCATTTATATAAAGTGTCCATACAATGTTATTGGCTATACAAATAAATAATTCACACTATAATCCCAGTAATGTGCCCACTGCTTTTTGAAACATTTAGAACATTAATCCCATGGCAACAAAGTGGCTGTCTGCTCTTGTGGCTACCACACTGGCACACTGAGCAGTTTTGTTTGGGGTTTTTTTGTTAGCTCAGTTTGTGACGTCACATGATGGGATTTTACCTGCAGCATGGGCAGTTCAAAGGACACAAGTAAGGGACTGGACTGGGTGGATTGTGTGAAATGAGCCATTTGTTTTTCTGGTATCCATGGAGACCTAGCAAAGCAGCTAACTACAGAACTTTGAGGTGCTTTTTATACTAATTGTGACTCAGCGGTGGGGAACTTTTGTCCTGAGGGCTGTTTACTCTCCTCAAACTGCCCTAACACAGGATCTGCTGACCCTACCTGACAATCTATTCATTTTTGTGTATTTTATTTTTTTCTGTTATATCCAGATTTCATTTTAGAATATTTATTGCAGCATTGTGGAGGCTAAGGGTCTCACAGAGCAGGCAGAGCACATGAGTGTAACGTGGGTCTAAATGGAGAGGGGGGAAACAGAGGCGGGGCAGACGGAGGGCTATTGTCTCAGATGTGAGCACAAAGGGGGCGTGAAAAGAGCGATCGGTTTGCAGCGTTTTGCAGCAGTCACATGGTCTCTATGGAAACGGTCGGTGGTATGGCACATGACCGAAGGAGGAGGAAAAAAAGAGAGAGAGAAAAAAACAAAAGTAGATTGAAGAGAAGATTGTTTACTATAGAATTGTTCCATATATAACAGGAAGCCGAAGGCCCATAACAAAGCTTTTAATGAAGCTAACGATGTACTGTTTACTGTTATTATCGCAGCATGGAGGAAAAACAAAATGGTTGACATCGCTAAGGTATTTCACAGGTATTTTTTTTTCCTTTTTCCTTTTGCTTTAAAAATTTGTCTTGAATAAACTTAAAACTTCATAATTTCGCAGTACAGAAGTGCGCTGCTATAAGGCACTTTATACTGTATTTATGTCATTAAGAACTAGTGCTGTAACTGTGGTGTCTTGGATATGAACAACACATCTGAATCTTTGTGAACATTAATATTATGAGTTTTGTGTGACTTCATAAAACATGTACTGAAATGTATTTTACAAAAAGGACACAAGGCTGGGAAAAAATGTTATGGTCATTCATACATCATTATTATTATTATTATAATTGATATTATTATTAATCATAACAATAATAATCATAATCATAATCATAATTCATTAACTTTTATTTTATAATAAAAAAAAAAAAACATCTTGGATGGAGTAATCCAAATGGCTGAGTACCAGAGCATGGATGACTCTCTCTAGGTCTGTGTGGCCTGTACATGTATGAATGAGCTAAAAGCCTGAGAGTCTGAAGTTGCGGCTGATGTCTTAGAAGAGGGGGCAAGTTACCAAGGGTTTTGTTCAAATCTGGGGTTATGTGAGGTGGACCAAATAGAATCATTTCAGTTTTAAATGTAATCTGTGACCTATTTAACATGACTCATGACTTTAGTGGGGGAGTTCATTGGTTGAATCCAGGTCAGTGTAACAGTCTGTATCTTCTCCTCTTCAGTCAGGGAACAGTCATGATGTGCCCTCGGGCTCAGAGTCAGACCCACTTCACACAAGAATAAAGAGAAGAAGAGAAACCCCAGCTGCCTACAGACCCAATACATACATTCAATAAAATACATACAACACAAGCACTACAGAAGGACTGGGACTGGCTGCATATAGAGCATCATGTTCTAGAACCTGAGCACTGAATTTGTACAGATGTTTAAGCCTTAACTTCTGTTACATGTGTTATTTGAGTTCGCTAATGCGCTGTTCCTAGCATCTTTCCTTCAGTTACTTGATCAACACTAACAAGTAGACAAGAATCTATGAAGAATCCCTCTACATTTCAGAACATGTTTGCCAAGGTCGAAACTAGGCATCCAGTGTTTTCAGGCCTGATACCAACTCCTGATATCAGCCGTAAGAGCAGAGACTGAAAACAGCATTTACTTCCTTAAAACAAAAACAAAAAATAAAACAAAACTGATCCAAATGTTTTATGTACCTGTTAATATCCTGTGGATATCTAAGGTAATGGCAGAACAACTGGGACGACTACGACTTGCTAATAGTATTATTACATCAGTTTAAATGTCTGACCAGGATACTGATATTTGGAAGCTGATATCTAGTATTGGCTCTCTAGTCTCTAGTCTCTTGTCTAAACGACAGAAAAAAAGAAAAATAAGAACAGAAGAACAGAAGAAGAGAAGAAGAAGAGGAACAGAAGAAAAGAAGAATAGAATAAGAACAAAAGAACAGAAACAGAAGAAGAAAAGAAACACAGAAGAACAGAAAAAGAACAGAAGAAAAAGAAGAATAGAAGATCTTTGGATTTACAGATTAAACTGAAATTTTGATTTGATTGGACAAAAACTTGGCCATGTGTTAATTTTGACATTACTGCTGTTACTACTACTTCTACAAGGGCTGAATGATTTTGGAGGAATATCTAACAAGAATCTCACGGTGATGTCATCAGGCAAAGTTACAAGTCAAATCTGTGGAGAGGTGACACCTGTAATTGAATACATTAAAATGAGATACAATTAATTCTATACTGTGGAAGATTTCAGGCAAAACAAGAACATCTCCATGGAGACAAGACGGTGGCAGAGTCCGGAAAAGTTACATAGCGCTCCTTTAACTCCACCTCCCTGCTTTCCCCCTTCCCTCCTCACCTTAGTCCCGCTGTAGAAGTCGTCTGCTGTGGTGGCGTTCATAAAAGTCTCGTCCAGATGCACGCTCGTGTCTATGCCTCCGGGAAGCACCAGTTTTCCAGAGGCGTCGATGACCTTTGCCCCTCCCGGGATCATCAGCTCCTTCCCAACCTGCTGGATGATGCCGTTCTCTATGTAGACGTCAGCCTCCTGAGTGCAGTCATCGTTCACCACTTTACCGCCTTTTATCAGGATACGAAGGTTTGGGGTCGAGTTGGAAGACATGACGACGGGTCTGGGTCTGAAAAGAACACGAGAGAAAGGTTTTGGATTTCGGTTGAAAAACATGGGAACAAGCCGTGCAGTTGGATTCAGTTAAAAGCATTTAATTTAAACACCTCCAGGAGCAAGATTTTTGAGAAGCGGAAATATGAACAGAATCACAAGGATTTTTTACTGGTTTGTGGAGGCGTAAACCATAGACTGTATATTTAAATAAACATAGCTAACATGCTGGTTGCCACGTTCCAAACAGGAGTGATCATGGGCTGCACTTCCAGCTCCATCGACTCTGGCTCCATTTCACTTTACATTAAAAAATCTGTGGCCCCTCTCTCTGTAACTGCTGCTGTCAGACTTGTCATTTTGGTCTTAAAATGTTCGTATTAACCCGCTCTACATGATCCTGGGGTTTTCACTGTTGTGTCCGTAAATCAAGATATGAACATTAATAAGAGACAAATGAGACAAAACCGCTTCCGCTAACATTAGCAACAGGTTTGATTGACAGCATCATCAAGTGCCCACTCCTTGCTAAACCAGCAGTGCATGAGGAAAGGGCGTTACCTTCAACAGCTTTGGTCCGGATTGGCTCTTTGGTTGTTATGATACTCATGGTCAGAATTCCAAATATAAAACTTGTCTCCAAATTGGCCCCTATACCTGCTCTAGCCTCGATGAGCTTCATTTGACTGGAGCCGAACACTGTGGGTGACGTCACACTCACTTAGTCCACTTCTTTTACAGTCTAAAGTAACAAAATGTTTCTTAATTTAAAAGCGGTTAGAAGGTTTTATACAGAATAACAATGGATATTTTGCAGATGAACTTACTCATCTATATAAACATAAATGTAATTTAAGATTTTTAGATTCATTTTGCAATATTGCAGTACTTCATGAGAAACGGTCACATTTTTATACAGCAGTTTTTTTCCTTCAAGACTCAAAGATCTTTACATCAAGGAACCACTCACCCATTCACACACACATTCATACATCAGTGTACACAGGCATTGGGATGATGTGGGTTAAGTGTCTTGCCCAAGGACATAATGACAGCTTTCATCTGTGGGACCTGGAATCGCATCGTCAACCTGTGGGTCAGTGGATCTGACCAAACGCTCTACCAACTGAGCCACAGCTCTAGAGATAAAACTCCTCCATCAAAACTCCTTTGATGGTTAAAGCTGCACTTTTCTGGTGGAGATTCTGCCACCTGCTTGTCTCCTTGGAAATATTATACTACTATCTCCATGGAGACAAGCAGGTGACACCTCTAGATCTGTGGAGAGGCAAGCCCGCTCACAATAAGAACATATATTTTTCAAGGTATTTTTAAGTTTAATGCCATACTATGGAGAATTCCAGGCAAAGTTGTAAAATCTCTACAGACAAGAAAAGTTACACCGTGAAGCTTTAAATTAGCTTGAAATAAGACAAACAAATGATAAGAGGAACCACCTATGTATGTATATTAGTATATTTCTTTGCAGATGCCCTACCTCATTTTGCAGTTTTGCAGTAGGTCTGAGTACAGCAGATACTTGGTGAAGCTGCAGCTCTTTGGATGCTCTGAGTGACCCCAGACTGACCAGAGCAGTGACAGTCTGTACCATGACCTCACCACCTCTGGACAATACAACAGCCAATGAGACGAGAGACGGAGACGAGGACAACGGAGGAACAGTACGGCAGCAGAACTATGACTATTCACATTTCAAAATGGGTCATAAAGTGTAATTTTAATACAGTGTTTTATGACAATGGTTTATATGGTGTTTCAGATCACCACCTTCTACTGGCCGATCATATTTAACACAGATGGGGGCAGATCAAATTAATTTAGTTTAAAATGTAGATTTGTGTTGTTTCACTAATACAAATGACCTTGTATATTTCATGGTAAAGAACAGTGTGAATCAGTGAGGAGATCTGGCTCTGACCCCTGACCCCATCTGACAGTATGACATCATCACCTTCTACAATCTGAAAACATCGATACTGTTAAAATGTTTATATTTGTATATCTTATTAGACTAAAAAACAGGGGTAAAGGTTAAAAATACATGATTTAAAAGTAGTTGTGATATGCTGGTAGTCATATTGATCAGGTAAATTCCACTTCATATCTTGTTAACATTGTGAGGACGACTTAAGATGGAAAAATGCTCAGTTCTAACGAAGCGGACGTCAGACGAGAACGCCTCATATTTACTCTGATGACATCATAGAGTCAGACATAAAGTCACACACATATGACGTGCGAGTAACACTGAAGCTGGCACTCTTCTCTGATTGGTCCAATTGTATTTTACAAAAACAATGTAAAACTCCAGTTGTTCTGTGGCCTGTGTAACAAAACGACTCTATTCTCCCATTATGTCTCTATTTACTGACTCCTGAATACATCTCAATACATTACTGTCACTGTTAAAGCGTTCTGTCAAGACAAAGGCCCACCCTCCTCCTCCTCTCTTTCTCTCTCCTCTCTCTGTCCCTCTCCCCTTCTCCTCCTTTTGTGGGCTGACATCATTGTCCCATCTCTGTTTCCTCCTCTCTCCTCCCCCATTCTTCCCCCCGCCTCTCCTCTCTCTCCCACCTTCTTTCTGTCCCCTTCTGTGTTGCTATAGTCCCCTTTGTGTATGCTCTCCCTCCTCTCAAGAGTCTCATTTTCCTCTCAATCTCTCATTTTCCTCTCAATCTCTCATTTCTCTCTCTCTCTCTCTCTCTCTCTCTCTCTCTATTACTTGCAGATTGCCAGAGACGGTGGTGAGTATTTGACCAAAGCAACCGGAGTTCCACAGACTGTAAAGAAATGGACTGAGTGAGTGTGACGTCACCCACAGCGTTCGGCTCCAGTCAAATGAAGCTCATGGAGGCTAGAGCAGTTATAGGGGCCAATTTGGAGCCCAGTTCCATATTTGTCATTTTGACCGTGAGTATCATAGCAACCAAAGGGCCAATCCGGAACAAGGCTGCTAACGCTAGAAGCAACAACCTCAGGGAAAGAAGGAACCTGATTTGTCTGTTATTAATGTTCATATCTTGACTGACAAAATAGTGAAACAGGATCATGTAGAGGGTTAATACGAACATTTAAGACCAACATGACGAGTCTGACAGCAGCAGTTACAGAGAGAGGGGACACAGTTTTTCAATGTAAAGTGAACTGGAGTCAATAGAGCTGGAAGTGCACCCATGACCACTGCCCATCTGGGTTAGAGTTAGGTCAGTGTGGCGGGGTGCAGAGGTCAGAGGTCAGTGTGGCAGGTGCATTGATTTTAAAGACTTTCTAAGTCTGTGGGACCTGTGAGAGTCCTGAATCACACCACACTTGTATCAGTGTACAGCCTCTGTCACTCGCCTCCATTATGAATAGGGAGGCACCAATTCAGCTTTTTCAGTTCCAATAGCAATATCGATACTTTAGCTTTAAGTCTCTGCTGATCGCTGTGAATTTCATTGTTATTTAATTATTGTACATTTATATTTTACATCAGATATGACTTGTATTCCTTTACCTCAGACTCAAGCTTTTATGAAGAAAAAGCTACGTTTTTGGGCCCAACCAGGAGATGGGCTTAATGGATCTGATGGAGCCGTTAGCCCTGTTATCACCTGGCGTGTGGCGTTCATTTTTATTTGCTTTCATTTCCCTATGAATCAGATTTGTAATTCTCCATTTACATTTATTTTATAATTTTCAGTATCAAGTACTGATATTTATAATTTTACCACCTGGGTTGTGGTATCGGCGCATCCCTATGAACGGTTTGTAATTCTCCATCCTGCAAAACTTTCAGTATCAGCACTGATATTTGATACCAGTATCGGTATCGGCGCAGCCCTAATTATGGACAGGAATGATGCATATATTCCTCCTCTCCCTCCCTCCCTCCCCCTCCCTAACCCTCCTTCTCCCTCCCTCCCTATCCCGGTCTCTCACCCTCCTTCTCCCTCTCTATCTCTCCTTCGCCCCCTTCCTCTCCTCCCTCTCTCTCGTCTGTCTCTCTCCCTTGCCCCCTCTCCCTCCCTCCCTCTCTGTCTGTCCCTCCCTCCCTCTCTCTCCTCCATCTCTCTCTCGTCCCGTCTCCACTCCTCTTTCCTTTTCTCTTGTGAGTTCTTTCTCTCTCCAGGAGGGCGCGGCTGGAGTTTGCTGCATGGCACACATCTGATAAACGACTACAGAGGAACAAAGCCTGAATGAAGATTTCGGCTGATGTCTACGGCTCCTCCTCCTCTTCCTCCTGTTACTACTACTACTACTACTACTACTACTACTACTACTACTACTACTACTACTACTACTACTACTACTACTACTACTACTACTACTACTACTACTACTACTACTACTACTACTACTACTACTTCTACACCTTCTACATCTTCTACAACTATCATAGGAACCAAAGAGCCAATCCTTGGGGAAAGAACTGACCTAATTTGTCTGTTATTAATGTTCATATCTTGATTTCTGGACAAAATAGTGAAATAAAAACCTCAGGATCATGTAGAGCGAGTTAATACAAACATTTTAAGACCAAAATAACAAGTCTGACAGCAGCAGTTACAGAGAGAGGGACCACAGTTTTCTAAAGTGAACTGGAGCCAGAGTCGATAGAGCCGGAAGTGCGTCCATGATCACTTCTTCTTTGGAACGCGGCGGTATGTTAGTTATGTCCATATATATGTACAGTCTGTGTACTCAGGCCTTTAAATGAGACTGTCGATATACACTTTGTTCACTGGGATGTACTGTATTGTATTTCTCTGCAGAAGCAGCAACCAACAAACATGAGCCAATGGAAGACTCAAAAAGTGCAGTGTCTGTTGGCCTGTTTAAATGTGTCTATCTCTATGGAGACAAGCAGCTGATGCCACCATGCAAAGTTACAGGACAGATCTGTGGAGAGGCGACCCCGATCACAGAAACCATATGCTTTTTCTAGGTGTTTGTGAGTAATAAATACAAGGTAGATGAAGTTTAGCGCAACACTAGTGAACATTCCAAACAAAGCAATAACATCTCCAGGGAGCAAAGCAGGTAGCAGAAAAGTTACATAGTGCATCTTTATATAAACATTAAATAACTAACATAAATCTTCAATCTTCATCTTTTAAATCATGTTAATCAAAGCAGAATTTAAATGCAAATCACTGAATTTGCATAACGCCTTCAGGGATATTCTTAAACAGTCCCAACGCATCTGTTTTATTTCTGCTTTAATTATGTAGGAAACGTAGGTCAAAATAATAAAACATGAAACACTTTTACACTATTTTAAAGTAACGACTATTATTCTCAGTTTCTCTTCACCTACATTCAGCCAAGCCCTAGTTTTAAAACACAACTTCTCTCTGTACACACCACATTATAATCGACATATCTAACCGTATATTGTAACAGTAAACCTCGGGCAGTGACGAGCCTCTCCAAAGCGCACTGCTCGTTTTGCTGCGTAACAGCAGACGGTGAAATCATGACACTTGACTTGTGCGTCTTGACAAAGGAAGCCCTCTCTCCACCCGGCTTTTTTTTTGCGTTTATAGCGACCTACAGACCAATTACCAAGCTCCAAATCCCTTCTAGATGCAATTCCTTTCTTAATATTTGATCTAAATTGCGATACTTTGCAATAATATAATGCATTTCTGTGCGTAAAGTAGTGGTTAAATTGGGTTGAGGGTGTGTATGGACGCCACCCAGACGTAGCCCACGGTAGCCAAGGGGGCGTGGGAACAAAGTCTCCAAGCAAAACTCATCATTTGGTTTTAAAGGCGTGCGTAAAGGCGTGAGCGTGCGCACCTTCAGAGTACCGCTGCTGCTTCTGCTGTGTCCGCTGCTCCACGCGGGTCTCTCGCTCCAGGGCCGTGGGGTTGGGACAGTGTGACGGGAACAAGGCTATGATCAGCGGATGGCACTTCCCGAGCAGATCCGCAGCAGATGGAGCCGGTCTGGGAGCAGCCGGGCGCAGCATCACCGACGTCAAGTCACCGGGCAACGAGGCGCGACACTTCCGGGGTGGGGTTATAAATAAAAGCGCGCACGTGGTGAGTAACAGGCCAGGTACAAGTTTTATTACAACATATATGTGGGTTATATCTGTACTATAGTGGCTTTCAAACTTTTAACACAAAGTACCACCAAAGAAACAGTATGGCTTTTTGAGTACCACCAGATCTAAACCAGGTCTGAAAGAGGACTAAATCAGGTCTATAACAGGACTATTTCAGGTCTAATCCAGGACTAAACCAGGTCTATAACGGAACTAAACCAGGTCTATAACGGGACTCTTCCAGGTCTAATGTAGGACTAAAACAGGTCTCTAACAGACTATTCCAGGTCTAATCTAGGACTAAACCAGGTCTAGAATAGGACTATTCCAGGACTAAACCAGGTCCGTAACAGAACTAAACCAAGTCTATAACAGGTCTATTCCAGATCTAATCTAGGACTAAACCAGGTCTGAAATTGGAATACATCATTCCTACAGTAGTTTTAAACAATTATCCAAAGTAGGACAAAGAAATAGATAAAATAAACTGTAAATAACTGAAGAGCTGTTTAAGTACCACCTGAAGGAGCTTGAGTACCACAGTTTGAGAAACACGTAGGTCTACTTGATTTGCTAATAACATAGTTTGTCTGGTGCATTTAATTAAGCGAATAACCAACATTTATCTACAATTTAAAATGTGTGAATGTTAAAAATTGTTTAATATTTTTTGACAATGAATAACTGTAATGTAAAATAAAATAAAACTTCTTGTTCCTTGGCCTGTACATGAGTAGCTGTAGACAGGAAACACTGAAAATCAAAGACTAAAAAATAGTTATTCTAGTTCCATAAACGTGAATGTACACGTCATATTTGGCTATTAACTCTCCAAACAAAGTCAAATTGTGAAATAAAAGCTATATTTAGGTCATATACACGAATATTTCATTTATTTTGGAGCCGTTCACTTCCGGTGCACGTGCTTTTCCTCGTTATCTTGACGCTCCACGCAGCATCCCGCCGTGCGACGTAAAGACGTTCCAATCCGATGCGACGCACCACGGCCCCGTATCCAATCAACCAATCAGCACTGACGCAGGGCGTGTCCGGCACGAGGGGACCGTACCACTGCCAGAGGAGGGGAGTTTAACGAGGTTGGCCACCCAACCTGACGTACACCCAACCTGACGTATAGAGGCGGTACATGCAGAGTCTACACACAAATAAGTAACAAGTGCACCTGTCCTGGGCTGGTCCTGGTTTGGTCCTGGGTTGGTCCTGGGTTGGTCCTGTGTGGGTCCTGGTTTGGTCCTGGGTGGGTCCTGGTTTGGTCTTGGTCGGAGTCAAATTTAGTCCAGATGTTAGTTTGGTTCTAGTCCTTATAAAGTTAAAAAAAAAAAAAAAGTTCCAGGTTTAGTTCCAGTTTTGTTCTGGTGATAAGTGACAAAAGCTTTTAATAATATTAAATGATCTGAACAGTGCGTTTCTTGCTCCAGATATGATTTATTTTGTCAGTACATACTGCCATTGTGTCCTTTGGCAAGACACTTCTTGCACATGGCCTATACATGTGTGTAAGGGTGGGTATTTATAGTATTGTGGGGACTGAAATCTGTTCTCAGTCCAGTACTCAAATCTGTTACTTAAGTAAAAGTACAGACACCGGAGCAAAAAAATACTCACGTTAAAGTAAAGATATCACATGAATGATCTAAATAAGCAAAGTATTAAAATACCGGTTTAAGTATTTCTTGCAAATTTTGAGTCTTATAAAGCTTCAAATGTCGTGATTTTGATAAACGATTTGAGCTGAATTTTGTTCAACAAAAACAAATCAATAGTTGTTTTTTTTTTTTTCCCCCATTTTTGTTTTTCAAATTCTTGTATAATTTTTGACAATTATAAGTATAATAATAAAAAGTACAGTACTTAACTACTTTTACTTTGTTACGTTCCACCCCTAGACTGTTTATGGAAATGGATCATTGACAAGAAGTGATCAATGGCGCACTTCCGGCTCCATCAACTCTAGGTTGAATTCACTTTCTATTGGAAAACCTGTGGCCCCTCTCTCTGTAACTGCTGCTGTCAGACTCGTCATGTTGCTCTTAAAATGTTTGTAATAACCCGGTCTACATGATCCTGGTGTTTTTATTTCACTATTGTGAAATTAACCAGCAGTACGAGCGGGAAGGGCTGTTACCTTCAACAGCCTCACTCCGGATTGGCTCTTTAGTTGCTCTGATACTCACTGGAACTTGGCAACAAATTTGCCCCTATAACTGCTCGCCTCGATGAGCTTTATTTGACTGGAGCCGTGACATCACACTCAGTCCACAAGCCTCAGTCCACTGCTGCTGTGATGTATAAGCCTAGCAGCTTTTGTTCCATAGCTGACATCAGTCTCCAGGGGACAACTCCAACAGCCTGAAAGTGGAGCATGGACTTCATAAAACGCTATAAAAACAACAAAAATAAAACATACCTGAGGCAGATTTTTGCACAAAAACATGACATTTATTCAAGTGTTCTCCAGCACAAAAACAGACAGAGCTTCTATCTTCTCTGGACACAAAACATAAGAAATGGAACTGTCCGAGGGGAGCGTGAATGCTACATCAGCTGTGCTAACGTGTCAAACAAAAACTTCACATGAGCATTTGACCTGCTAAATATTTCAGATTATCAGTATCAGAAAAAGATCCAAGATGGCGGATGTGTTCTAAGCGTGTTGTACTGAGTTTACATTGCTACAAGTTATTTTTTCTCTCACGATTTTTCCAACGAATAAGCACCCACTACAGCAAACGCTAGTCTAAAACAAGATAGGAAAGGTATTTTTTTCAAGTACAAAGTTAAAATGATTTCGTTAATACAGTTATATGAATGAAATGATACTATACCAAAGGAAAAACATACAAAACTGTCCAGACTTTCTGCAAACAAAATAACACCAGAGATTCAAAGATCGTTGGGAAGCTGAAGACGATTTAAAATGGACACAACATAGAACGGTTTGGAAATCTCATTGCGAAGAATTTTATAGATTTAAAAAACGATTCTTGTTTCTATAATTTGCAGTGGTGGATGAAGTACTTCATTTTGTTTCTTAAGTGAAAGTACTGAATCGATACTCAAGTAAAAATGGAAGTATCACATGAAAAAATCTACTTAAGTAAAAGTATTTAAGTACCTGTTTAAAAATGTACTTTAAGAGAATATAGATTCAAAATTTCCACAAACATAGTAAAAATAACCCCTCATATTATCATGAAAAGTACTTTTTACTTTTGCTGTGTTAGTAACAGGTTTGATTGACAGTGCCCACTCTCTGCTAAACCAGCAGTGTGGGCGGGAAGGGGAGTTACCTTCAACAGCCTGGCTCCGGATTGGCTCTTTGGTTGCTACGATACTCACGGACGAAATTCCAAATATGAAATTGGGCTCCAAATTGGCCGCTATAACTGTAATAATAATAATAATAATAATAATAATAAATATAATCTGTCTGATTCATCTTAATATAATAAAACATAATAATTCTTTCTATTTGATTTTTGAAAAAGTACCATTTTGTTTTGCTTTCAGTTGTGAAATGGGCAACACATTGCTTTGGTAGAAATGTTTAAGGTTAATTAGACTATCCATAGGTTTCAGACTGATGATACCTTAGGGCCGTTACCGTAGCGATAAAAAAATCTAATCAAAATATATCTTTTGAATGATGAGGCATCTTCAAAATGGCACCATATAACACTGAAACTTTTAAGGACATTTTATATAGTTATATTCATCGTGGTTAGTCCCTATCGCAAAAAGATCTCAGGTTCGTTTGAGTAGTTTTTGTGCTTTGTGTAGCTTACTCCTGTTTCCCCCTTCAACCTAATCCTCTAGATCACAAGGTAATCCTAACCAAATCAAGTTGCATTGTGGGAGTTCCTGGACTGATCATTACATAAAGCACAAAACATATGGTCAAGTATGAGATTTGCAAACTGTAACATTGCGTTTTCATTTCAGAATATCCACAGCCTCCCAGCTGCTTTGAATCGTAACTGTCACCTTCGTTGATTCGATTAAATGTGGAATAGCACCATTGGAAACGCCTACAATCCCTCTAAATATATAAAGAAACAGAAACAGGGCTGTGCAGTTACGTCTTAAAGCTGTCCTTCGGCCGCTGCTCCAGTCACAACAGTTTCATCTGGATTCACTTGACAAACAAAATAGGTAAAAAAAACAAAAACAAAAAAAAAATTCCTACATCTAAAAGCAGTTTCAATTTCATTTTCCTAAGTTGTGGCTAATTCAATGATATATATTAGCAAAGAATCATATTTTTACATCTCATACGCCGTACAAACTGACCCACTGAAAAACAACAGAGGTCTGTACAATATTATGTACAAATTAGAATTTGGGGAAATGCCACACAAAATAGGTCTAATGTTAAAGATGCACTGCAGAACCTTTCTGGAGAGGGTCCACCATGTGACTGTCTCCATGGAGATGTTACTGCTTTGCCTGCAGTGTTCTACAGCATGGCATTAAACTCATCTAACATCCAGGTTTGTGTAATGCTCAAAACTAACAAAATAAACAGTGACGGGCAGTGGCCTCTCTGCAGATCTGATCTGTAACTTGGCCTGGTGGTGTCACCTGCTTGATGGATAAAAGAGATCAAGCTGAAGGAACATTCCAGGCAAAGCAATGACATCATGACGACAAGCTGGTGCTGAACTCTCCATCAGAAAAGTTACATAGTGTAGCTTTAAATAAAAATAATAATGAGAATGAACCTGGCCAGCCATACGTAAACTGTATCATTTAAGTGTTTTAAAATGAGTTCCATATTAATTATTAGGCATCAATCATTGAAATGTGCAAAACAACTGTTGCTACTCAGATCAGATATGACAAAAGAGGCTGTGGGTTCAATTCCCAGGAAGATATATACAATGTAAGTTAATGGAGTTTGCATGTCCTGCCAGTGTCGTTGGACTTTCCTCCCTTTTACATTCAAGTATGTTATATTTGAACATGAACATGAAAATAGTCCGGTGTCTTGACTGAAGGACACATGAGTTATATCTGAAGAAAATATTCAAATATTTGTAAATATTTTGAGTTTTTTGGGGTTTTTTTTTCATTGAAATATTTATGGCATTTTTGACTGAGTCTTTGCTCATTTTGCCAAAGAGGTCAGCAGTGGAGTTAGGGCCTGTACCTGTTTTTGTTCCATGTATTTGAGCAAAATGAGTCTTTCCTTGTACAGATCTATTGTATGGCAGCTCTTGAGGTTTAAATAAGTCCGCTGTGTCCTGTCTGCAACTGATAATAAAGTGTTTAAGTGTGCGGTTAGCATGCTAGTTGTTGTTAGCATTACTCGTCATGGCAAAACTCCTGGTCTAGTCCAAAAACTGTGAAAAGTGCTTATAAACTCATCGTGTTGAATCATTAGGATGCTCTGAATGCATAAGGTAAGTGAGGAGTGACTTTGGACCACAGCAAACTGTTTAAAATGACATTTTTAAGACAAGAAAAAATCAGATACAGCACCTTTGAGTCCTGATTTCTGTATAAACTCTTGTTAATACAATATGAGCCTCTAGGGGGCAGTGTTTTAGATTATACTATATGTGAAATAAACAGCTACATTTCTATGCTGCAAATATGGCTGGCCAGGCTGGGGGAATAAGGTCACTTAAAATTACTTAAAATTCATTTTCAAATTCAAATTCTTAAATAGCTTATAGTTAATCTGATCGGTTTCGTTCTTTGAGTGCCGATGTTTTGCTCAACACTTTGTCAGTTTTTTGTTTTGACAAACTTTAAATTCTCGAAATTCATGTTTTTGAGAATTTCAATCCAAATTTTGGATCAGAAGTTAAAGGCGCACTGTGTAACTTTTCCGGTGAAGATTCCGCTACGTGCTTGTCTCCATGGAGATGTTATAATATTGCTTGAAATGTTCCGCAGTATGGCTTTAAACATATCTATTACCGCTGAGACTACGTGTTTTTCACCTTAAAAATGACATGAATGCAAGACGCGTTTTCATGCCATACACTGGAACCTCCAAGTCAACACAATGACATCTCCACGACCAGAAAAGTTCCACATTGCAGCTTTAAAATTACACGTCAATGGTTCAGGGCCGAGCTGTCCATCAAAAAGGACAAGTATCATACAAAGCACAAATCACTGTGTTTTTACGATCTTAGAGAGAAACATTCTGAACATGGGCAGAACCAGGGCTGCACGAGGCTGGGACTCTTTGAAACAAACAAAAGTGTATTGCTAAACGGACCACATAATGACTTTTTGCCCTTAGCCTGATGGTTCAAATCCTGCTTTATTAAGTATGTGTTGTGTTCTTGGGCAAGACACTTTATACGCCTATCATACTTGGTGGTGGTCAGAGTCCTCATTTCTCTTATTGGGATCATAGACTATATATAAATGGACATAGCTAAAGTGCTAGCCGCTGTTTTCCAAAGCTTCTGGCTCCAATTCACTTTAAACTGAAAAACTGTGTCCTCTCTCAGTAACTGCTGCTGTCAGACTTGTCATTTTGGTCTTAAAATGTTTGTATTACTACATGATCCTGGTGTTTTTACTTCACTATTGTGTCTGTAAATCACGATATGAACATTAATAACAGACAAATCAGGTGCTTTCTTTCCCCGAGGTCGCTCCTGTTAACGTTAGCAACAGGTTTGATTGACAGCGGCGTTGCTGAGTGCCCGCTTCCAGTGGTGCGGGTGGAAAGGGGCGTTGCCTTCAACAGCCTCGCTCCAGATTGGCTCTTTGGTTGCTATAATTCTCGCAGTCTGAATTCTAAATATGGAACTCGGCTCCAAATTGGCCCCTATACCTGCTCTAGCCTCGATGAGCTTCATTTGACTGGAGCTGAACACTCTGGGTGACATGACACTCACTTAGTCCACTTCTTTATACAGACTATGAATGAGATATATATATATATGTATATATATGTGTGTGTGTGTGTATATATATATATGACTGTGCAGTGCAGCCCTGGTTTAAACATACTGCATTTCTGCTTTGAACAGAAAACAATATGAAAAATGACAAAATTAAGCACAAAATTACACATCAACTGTACAACGAGTCCATTACATAATCTCACATAGTTCAGTTCATCTGCTGACTCCTAATGGCACAGCCCTACTGTTTACAAAAGGTATTACACCATAGTTCACATCATTAAAACAAAATCACAAGAAAACAATATCTTTAAAAAAAACAAGAAAATTGAAGATCCTATATTACGCATAAACTTTAAGCCATGTTATAATGTTCCCTCCTCAAAAACAGACTTGGAGTTGTGTTTTGTTTCATTCACACATGTTTGAGTAACGCTTTATTATTAGTCTGTCTACATCACCAAACATCAAAATGCACCGTTCCACCTTGTGATGTCATGAAGTGGTAATTTTCAAGTTAACAGCTCTTTTTACCTTTATTACCTGTATTACCACATGACATCACAAGGTGGAATAGAGTGTTTTTAGTTTGAGAGAAAAACTCAGCCTAAATCTGCAGGGTTTGTGTGTTAAACATGTGTGAATAAAACAAAACACAACTCCAGGTCTGTCTGTGATGAGGACACACCATTACAGATCAGAGAATAGTGTAATATGGGCCTTTAAAACAAGTGTACATATCAAAAAGTGCTTTATAATGTCGATAAAACAGCACAAACATCGTTATAAAAAGTAGAACCGAGGAGACGCACTTTCATTTTTGAGGATTTCCAGCGCAGTCGTTACAGTAAAAACGTACTGGTCAAAGTAGAAAAAGTAGCCATCTTAAGTATATTATTGACAGCGCTAAACTCCATTTCCCATGTGGCTTTGCGGTTGTGCAGGTCCAAAGGCAGTGAGCACCATGTTCTAGCTGCAGCAGAAGATTAAGGATATGCTTAAAGTCTACAGTTTAAAGTTTCTTATGAAAAACTATTCAAAAAACTACAGCACCAGGTAAAGGTCCACCAAGGGCCTCGTGTTCACCGAGCGACAGCTGTGGGCAGTTTGGGCAGATTATTTAGCACTGCGCTGTGGGAGGAGGCATTGTTTCATTAATGCCACCTGCCATAGTTTTATTCTATGGTAGTCCTGGTTTAGACCCGGTTTAGACCCGGTTTAGACCTGGTTTAGACCTGGTTTAGACCTGGTCTAGACCTGGCAGAGTCCTAGTTTAGACATGGATTAGACCTAGGTTAGTCCTCGTTTAGACAGGGGTTAGCCCTGACTTAGTCCTGGTTTAGTCTTAGTTTAGGCCTGGTTTAGTCCTAGGTTAGTCCTGGTTTACTACTAGTTTAGACATGGTTTTGACCTGATTCAGTCCTGGTTTAGTCCTGGCTTAATCCTAGTTTAGTCCTGGTTTAGTTCTAGTTTAGACCTGGTTTAGTTCTACTTTAGTCCTGGTTTAGTTTTAGTTTAGACCTGGTTTCATCCTGGTTTAATTCTGGTTTAGTCCTAGTTTAGACCTGGTTTAGTCCTGGTTTTGTTTTAGGTTAAACCAGGTTTATTTATTCTATTATTCTTATTATTATTATTCTATTATTTCTACTTTAGTCCTGGTTTAAACCGAGTTTGGCCCTGGTTTAGTTCTAGTTTAGACCGGGTTTAATCCTGATTTAGTCCTAGTTTAGTCCTGGTTTAGACCTGGTTTAGTCCTGGTTTACACCTGGTTTAGTCCTGATTAAGTCCTGGTTTAGACCTGGTTTAGACCTGGTTTAGTTCTAGTTTACTCCTGGTTTAGTCCTGATTTAGTTGGTTTAGTCCTGGTTTAGTTCTGGTTTAGTCCTGGTTTAGTTCTAGTTTAGACCTGGTTTAGTCCTGGTTTAGTCCTAATTTAGACCTGGTTTAGTCCTGGTTTAGTCCTGATTTAGTTAGTTTAGTCCTGGTTTAGTGGTCAGCGCTTTAGTCCTGATTTAGTCCTAATTTAGAGTCATATCCTGGTTTAGTCTTGGTTTAGTTAGTTTAGTCATTGGTTTTGAGCCACAGGTTTTAGTCCTGGTTTTCCGTCCTGGAGCACCATGTCGTTTGTTGTACCATGTCACGTGTGTAGTGGTCAGCAAACAGATATATATGACCATGAGTTTGGGTTCAGAGATATCTGCCACCTGAAGCTCTTCCTCATCATTACAGACTGATAGACATTTGTGTTGAGCACAATCGGAGGAGTGCATGTTTCTATCATTTGTTTTACAGAGCAGATGTCGTTACAGTAGTACCAAGTATTGCAATGTGTAAAACAGTAAAACAGAGGTATATACTATGTGAACAGGTTCAGAGACACTGCCACCTACAGACACTTCCTCATCATTACAGACTGATAGACATTGTAAAACCAGCACAATCGGTGCGTTCATGTTCTATCATTTGTTTTAATTTCAGATGGAGGGCAGAGGGTCAAGTATTGTATTCCTCAGTGTGCAGTAGGTTCCATAGTGGTCCATGGACGTGTACTAGTCTATAGCCTTGTTTCCATTGGCAAATTTTGCTTGTGGCTGCGTTGGAGTGGTTCTGTTTGGTGCGGCATGCTCCGGTTGTGTTGTGTTTCCAAGCTCGAGGCTCAGCTCTGGGTCGAGGGGCGGAGCTCTGCTCCATGAGACACTGACGTCACAAAAATATTACAAAGGTTTTCTTAATAAATAAAATCAAAATCATATTTGAATTATACTCGAGATCATAAGGCTGAGTTCAGCAATTCACAAGAAGACGTTTAGTTTGTGACGCTGAGAGACAAGGCTAAAGCTAAGACTAAAGCTGAAGCTAGCGTAAACACAAAACTAGTCCTGTTTTATCGTCGACTTGTTCTGCTTTTATTTCACTTCTCTGAGTCACGTTTGAACCTCTCTGTATGTAACACATGGGTTTGGCTCATGTTCGATGCATTACACACTGGAAATATTATATTTTCCATCTTTAGACAGAAGCATCATAAACAGGAAACAGCTGTTGCGTTTGTGCATTGTTTTGAGACACATCGGTTCCACATATAAAGTTTCGAAAGCTGTAAAGGCAGGATGAGGTTAGCGTTTGGTCAGAGATGATTATGTTATGTTTATATCTGTTTTTGTCATCTTGAGTCTGCATTCTCCCTTGTCCAGTTTCTTGTGTAGCCATGCCTCTGCTAAAGGGATCCGTACAGTACTAGCCCTAGTACCCTCCAGGGCAGTGACGTGCAGTCAGGGGAGACTGGTGAGGCCATGCCTCACCAGTCATCGCAGAGAAAAAATAAATTAAATGGTTAAATTTATCCAATGATTTGTACTATAAAGTTATTTTCTATTTAACTTTGCAATTTAATTCTTTTTTTATTCAAAATCGATAAATTTTTATGTTTACCATTCAAATACTGAGAAGAGAAGAGACACGTGGAGAGGCACCAGCCGTTCGTGCCTCACCGCGGACTGACTTTACTGTGTGCTCAGCTCTGTGCTCTGCTGCTTTAAGCAGCTGTGAAAAGGCGCCGGGTGAGGCATGTAGTTACCGTTGCCTCATGGTAGGGGGCACTCGTGAGCCCAGGGATTCTTGCTACTCCCACAGAATTGTGACCTGCTAGCTACAATTTAGAGTTAGAAAATCAAGTTTAGCAATTTTCTTCATGTCTGGCCCCACTTTTTAAATGGAGGAAGATTACATATTAAAGCTCAAGCAGTTTTCTAAACTGGACTTTCGTCCGAAGCAGGAGGTTATATTTAAAGGATATAAGGATAAGGTTATATTTAAACGCTAAAGGGGCTAAATGGATTGCTCCAGACGATTGGATGAGATTCGCTCTTTTCAAACAGAGTGGTATGAAATGGGAAGAAATGTAATGACTTCAATTGGGGAACCAGAATAAGGATAACAAAACAATACAAAACCAGCTTGCTTTTTATTTCATACTATTAGAGCTATTTTATACGGACTTTGAAAGGTTTATTTTGAAATTCTTTCTTATTCTAGCCCCAAGTCACTGGGAGACAAAACTGACCCAGGGCCAAATGTACTGACACCTGGTTTATATGTTTGTAAATCCGATTGTGATGACATCAGTGCCTCACCAGCCACAAACGTCACTGCACGTCACTGCTCCAGGGTGCAGCACTTCAGACCCTAAGATGAGGAGGCACGGTTCCCTTTAGACGGTGGAGACCAAAGCGAACCAGTGGAAACAAGGCTTAAGTGGTCTTATAATTGTTCTGATACAGCTCAAGATCATTCTAAAGCTATACAGGAGAATTAATACTCCAAATTGGCCCCTATAACAGCCTCGATGAGCTTCATGTGACTGGAGCTGAACGCTATGAGTGACGCCACACTCACTTAGTCCACTTCTTCATACAGTCTTTGTTCTTCTGTAATCTGTTATTCAGATATTCAACATTTGTGTATTTAAGTCTAGATATGTTTTATAAAAATGCCCTCCATCTAAAACTTCCTGGGATCAAAATATACAAGAATGTTTTTTTACAATGTCTATCAATAAGATTAGTTCAAGTGTGTATTATGAACAGCCCCTTTCCTCAATTCAAAATTCCTATATTTTCCCAAACTTTCCAATGGAATTTCAACAGTACATGGAAATAGCACCTTCTGATTCAGTGTCTGGGGAAGAAAGCACAGTCTCCCAAATGTATCTCGCACAAATCATAAAAAAAATCAAAAATCCTTGTATAACACTGCTAAAAGGTAAAATGACATAACAAAATTAAATAGAATAAAAATTACAATTCAAAATACAAGTCATAATAATGTCAAAACTACATCAGGATCAGAGAAACTCAACCAGGTTGAGGTGTAGTTCACGGTACAAGGCTGTGGCACAACTCAGGAGGCTGTGTTTGGAGAAGATGAAGGAGGAGGGTGGTGCCACTGAAGAAGAAATACGTCAAGAGTCGGAATATCAGGATATATCGGGATATATCGGGATATATCAGGATATATCAGGATCAAATCTGACTGGAAATATTGATGTGTTTTTGGTGCTATGGTCTGGGTTGGAACACTATGGCTGGATTAGTTTGGGAGTTTTTTCCATTTTAAACGCGTGACCTCTTCAGAAGCCTGATCTGATTGGACAATAATTCCATAGGCTGGAAACTGACTTTACATCGTCAGGTCTAAAATTTTATGACTACAAAAAAATCACAATATTTTAGCTAGAGATTATAAATATAGATGGATGTTTAAATAGACAGATAGAAACTAACCCAGGACTATCCCACAGGTCAGAGGATTGATGTTTTTTATCATGTCGAGAGCGGGAATCGAACCACCAACCTTCGGATTAATGGGCAAACCAACCAACCAATCAGTGGGCTCTACCAACTGAGCCACTGTTTTAAGATTTTTGTCAATGTCGTCCAGCCGAGGAAGAAATCCAGACCACAGCACCGGCCTGAACAAAAGCCTAAATCTGACCTTTAAAGAAACTATATGTAAATTATGTTCTAGGCCCAAACTCCCTAGACCTGTGACCCAGGACGACGCCACCGCTCCTCTGTGAGACCGGGATTAGACCGGGATTAGACCGGGATTCGACCGGGATTTTGACCGGGATTACATTACACAGCGTCACCTCAGACACAGGAGAAATAATCTTTGAGAGGAGCAAAGAGGTGGCGGATCACAGGAACGCTCCAGGATCGACCCAGCAACCTCTGACGGGACGAACGAGTCATGTTTGAAACATCTGTGTAGTGCACCGGGAAACCAAATATCCTGAGAGAGGGAGGAGAGGGGGAGAGAAGGAGAGAAAGTCAAGAGAGGAGGAAGAGAGAAAAGGGAGAGGGGGAAGGAGGGAGGGAGAAAGAGAAAGGAGAGAGAGAGAGAAAGAAGGGAGAAAGAACACAAGGAGGAAGTGGTGAGAGAGAGAGACATTTAATATATAAAGTCCTTATATTTGTAGTATTCCTCCTGTTGTACCTCTCCATCTCCGTGCACCACAGGATGTCCTCCTTCTCGTTCATAAACACGGGGAGATGCTGGTCCTTTCCCTGTTTGACAGAGTTGGAGCGAGTTGTGATCGTCCGAACTTTGTCAAACTGAAGAAAAAAAGAACATAAAATCAACTCAAACTTTACTGCTGTTGGTTCTGCAGCCACAATGTGAGCTTCAGTTATAACTTCACATCTGTCTGTTATTGGCCAATGTCTGTTTCACTGTTGATTTTGTAACTTTCTGATGGTTAAATCCAGAGGTGGAACATAACGAAGTAAAAGTAGTAAAGTACTGCACTTAGGTAGGTAAGTGGATATCTGTACTATACTTAAGTACATTTTAAAATGCATATTTTTGCTTTTACTTCACTACATTGGAGAGCTGTATTTATACTTTCTAATCCATTTTTGAACTGGACTGAAAAGTAAAACCTGCTGAAAAGGCTGAAGGTTTATTTTAAAATGTTCATAATTTGAACAAAACAAAAATATACAAAAAAAAAAAAGATCGATTCAGTTGTTTCTGTTGAACCAAATTCAGCCCAAATCTTTATCAAAATCACGACATTTGAAGCTTTATAAGACTCAAAATCTGTGCGAAATACTTTTACTTTTTACTCTTGAAGTATTTTTAAACAGGTACTTTAATACTTTTATTTAAGTAGATTTTTTAATGTGATAATTTTACTTTTGATTTTTTCCCCCCTAGTATCTGTACTTTTACTGACAAAACTGAGTACTTCTTAGATCTTGCTCAGCCCAAAGAAGTGATGCTGGGATTTGGGGCTTTACAAAAATATATTGACTTGAATTTAAAATGCTGAATACTTCTTCAGCCACTAGGGGGCACAGATGGCTCATTTACTCTGTCTATTCAAATCCTTTCAGAGCGCCACACTGTGGTCATTATTATTATTCACACACCGCATTCACACTAGGCAGTGTGGGTGTATTGAGCTGGGACCTCTGGGACTTCTGAACCTCTGATCTTCAGGTTGGAGAACGAGTGCTCCAACCTCTGAACAACTGTCAACCAGTGCATACTGTTTTTGTGTCTTTGGGCAAGAGACTAAACAGGCCCTGTTAGACTGAATATGGTGCTGTGAGTGTTTAGAGAGTCTAAAATGTCGAGACAGTACAAAAAGTTTAATATAATGAAATTATATATAAAAATAATGAGCTGTTTACCTTTGCGATTCGTCCGTGCTCTAAACAGTCCTGTAGATCCAGTCGGTCTGAGGACATGGCCGTCAGGGGCCTGAGGGAAATACATGTGTTTACCACAAGATATATAGTTGTATTTTATATATAAATATATGCACACACACAGAGTGTATTAGGTGAACAGATAAATAATGACTGACCGGTTCATTCCAGGGAGGTTTCCCCAGAAGTATCTGGCTCTGTGAGCAGCAGACACCTCCTTAGCATCGATCATCACAGGGTTACACTGGGTCAGAGACAAGGAGTTAGGTCCAGGACTAAAGCAGGACTAAAGCAGGGCTAAAGCAGGACTAAAGCAGGACTAAAGCAGGACCAAAGCAGGACCAAAGCAGGACCAAAGCAGGACCAAAGCAGGACTAAAGCAGGACTAAAGCAGGACCAAAGCAGGACCAAAGCAGGACTAAAGCAGGACTAAAGCAGGACCAAAGCAGGACCAAAGCAGGACCAAAGCAGGACTAAAGCAGGACCAAAGCAGGACTAAAGCAGGACTAAAGCAGGACCAAAGCAGGACCAAAGCAGGACTAAAGCAGGACTAAAGCTGGACTAAAGCAGGACCAAAGCAGGACTAAAGCAGGAGTAAAGCAGGACTAAACCAGGTCTTGTGTACCTCTAAGAATCGTGATATGTCCCTCTTGTCGCTGACACCCATGGCCACCACGTTTTCAAAGAGCCAGAAAAACGGCCGCTCGTCTCCATCCTTTGGTCGAGCCTCGTGAAGAAGACGATAAAACTCAAAGAACAGCCTCCCAGTGCCCTCTAGGAAATAGAAACACAGAGACGTCAGGAACAAGAGACAGAGGAAAATACAAACACAGAGACGTCAGGGACAAGAGACAGAGAAAAAGAGAGAAAGAGTGAGAGGGGAGAGAAAGAAAGAAAATGGAAGCACAATGAATAAATAATGAAATGATTGTATTGATCTGTATAGACTTTTATAGGTGTTATAGAGTTTATATATAGACACTATATAGTTCTGATTGTATCAGCCTGTACAGGTGTTATATAGACTTTATATACAGACATTATGTAGATGACTGTATAGACTTGCATAGGTGTTATATAGACTTTAAATATAGATGTTATATAGATGACTGTATAGACTTGTAAAGGTGTTATATAGACTTTATATATAGATGTTATGTAAATGACTGTATAGACTTGCACAGGTGTTATATAGACTTTAAATATAGACGTTATATAGATGACTGTATAGACTTGTAAAGGTGTTATATAGACTTTATATATAGATGTTATGTAAATGACTGTATAGACTTGTATAGGTGTTATATAGACTTTATATACAGACATTATGTAGATGACTGTATAGACTTGCATAGGTGTTATATAGACTTTATATACAGACATTATATAGATGACTGTATAGACTTGCATAGGTGTTATATAGACTTTAAATATAGACGTTATATAGATGACTGTATAGACTTGTAAAGGTGTTATATAGACTTTATATATAGATGTTATGTAAATGACTGTATAGACTTGTATAGGTGTTATATAGACTTTATATATAGACGTTATGTAGATGACTGTATAGACTTGTAAAGGTGTTATATAGACTTTATATATAGACGTTATGTAGATGACTGTATAGACTTGTACAGAGTTCAGGGGGAGTAAGCAGAGCCTACCGTAGAGACCTTTTCGTGCTGGGTTGACGATGGACAGGTCGTTACAGGGACTTCCTCCGATGACCAGGTCAAACGGGCCCCACTCCAGGATCTGAGCAGAGACGAGAACGTCAACTTCTGCAAGAACGGCGTCATATGTTTTGAATGTGTTTTATCCTCACATGTTTCCTGGTGATGGTGCGCACGTCTCCCACGTACATCACCTGACCCTGGTGCCTGACCAGGCCCACAGTGATGGAGTCCCCACAGACCTCTGATGCCACGTACCTCTCAACCTGGATCCCCAGCTCACGCAGCACCAGCAGACCTACAGAGAGGAAGGAAGAAGAGGAGAAGAGAGAGGAGGAGGACAGGAGAGAGGAGGAGGAAGGAGGAAGAGGAAGATGACACGAGAAAGCGGAGAGGGGAGGAGGAGAGAGAGGAGGAGGGGGAAGAAAAGGAGGAGAGGAGGAAGAGAGGGGAGGAGGACAGGAGGAGAACGAAAGGAGAGAGGAGGGGGGAGGAGGAGGACAGAAGGGAGGACAGGAGGACGAGCAGGAAGAGAAGAGGAGGATAGGAGAGAGGAGGGGGGAGGAGGGCAAGAGAAGAGGAGGGGGGCAGAAGGGGTGTCGGTTTATGTTTCTGACTTCTACCAAAATTTCCTGATGTCTTTCAGTGAGAGCCATCACAGACTGACGGAGGAGCCAGGTTCATTTTGAGCAGAACTTTGACTCAAACACACACACAACATATAAACACACAGAACATACAAACACACAGAACACACATACACACAGCACATACACACATATACACAGAGACATGAGTCACCTGTTGCGATGCCGTCAAACAGCGACAGGACTCGGATGGGCCTCCTGTTCTCCACCATCACAGGAGCAAAGAGCTTCGGAGGGTCCTAAAAACACACAGAATAACACATTTAAAAACCACTCAAATGTGACTTCTATTGTGTTTGATTGTGATCCTGGTTTGACCCACAAAGTCCTGGTCATGGTTGTTGGCAAAGAAGTGTTGGAGGCGACAGGGCCAGTCGTGTCTCCTCTGCAGGAGGCCGGAGTGAGGCCGAGGGCCACACATGTAACAGTTCCATGGGTCCTCTTTAATGGCAGCGTGAGCCGCTCCAGAGCCAACCAAAAGGTCCACACACTCCACACAGAAACACCTGAGGAGGACACCGAGCATGGACTTAAATGATGGACTCAGAATATCACATTTAACTTAGCACTGGTGTACATTATGCATTCTTATACAAAAATAAATAAATGAATAAATAAGGCCGAAAAGCAGAAGAGCTGAAACATGTTGCTTTCATTTTATCCTGGTCATGTTATAATGTGGTAATCTATGTAAATTCCTCACTACTCTACCCTCAGTGGTTTATATTGAATTATATTATGTAAAAGTAGTAAAGTACTGTACTTAAGTATAAATTGTATGTATCTGTACTTTACTTAAGTACATTTTATATACTTTTACTTCACTGAATCTGAGAGCAGTATCTGTACTTTCCACTCCACAACATTTTTGAACTGGACTGAAATATTAAAGTATTTCTCATTTTATTTCTGAGACCTGCAGAAAATCATGAGGGTTTATTTTAACACATTCATGATTTGATATCTATATCCATATTTATATTTATATATGTGTGTGTGTGTCTTGTGATATTGTGTGTGTTCAGATGCACAGACCGACAGCAGTTGTTGTTCCCACACATGAGCACTTCTCTCCCTCCACAGCAGATTGTGCAGTAGGACTGGTATCCATCATCGTCGTACTGATACGCACACTCCAGGAAGCAGTTCTGAGAGAAACACACATGTTTGATTTTATTTCTGATAATGAAAAACATTTTAAAGTTTGAAGTTTTGAAATCTCACCTTACAGCTCTGACACATGCCTCCTGCGAATAAAGGGTGCTCCAAAGATACATTCAAACTTCCACAGGAAATACAGATGTCTGAAAAACACAACAGCATTTATAATCTGAAGTACTGACTAAAACAGGACAGACACACACACACATGCAAAGCTCCAGTATGTAACCCAATATTAAACTAAACACAGATCTAAACCTGAACAAGACCTGGACAAGACCTGGACAAGACCTGGACTAAATCAGGACTGAACTGGGCTCACACCAAGGCCCAACCAGGACAAGTAGGAATGCACCCAGAGACAAGCCACAACCATAGATTGTATATATAAATGGACAAAGCTAACCTGCTAGCATAGACTCTATAAATATATAAATATAAATATATAAATGGATAAAGCTAACCTGCTAGAAGGTTAGCTTTGAGTTTAATACAGAGTAAAACAACATAGCTATCTCTTACCTTCAATGCTTCGGGACTTCTGTCTTACTTCATAAACGAGTCGCTCTGCGAAAAAAAGGAGAAATATTGTGAGTATAAATTGTTGACTGTGTCCGAAAGTCTGCACTACTCCCTACAGGGGGCTTTCTTTAGGAGTCACGCAATTTTTAGTGGTGTCTGAATGTCCAGTTGGTGGAAAAGTAGTGGAGTGAATGAGGGGTCTGGGGCTGGGGGAGACATTCGGACACAGCCTCATAGACAAACTGATCCCAGCTGACCCCGGTTGACCCCATGACCTCTCACCTCTGGTCCTCTCGTCGATGATGTCTTTGGCCTTGGGTTTCTCTGTGCTGCTCTTTCGGGGTTTTTTGGGAGGGGGCGGAGTGTACGCTGCTTCAGGCTCCACCCACATCTCCTGGTACACTTCCTTATATGGGTTACGTTCCTCTGAGAATGAGAAAATAGATCAGATTATAAGAAATGAATGAGTGTCACCCAAAGTTAATACCTCCCTCCTCACATCCTCTCCTCACTCCTCACCTCCTACTCCTCACTCCTCTCCTCCTCTGTTTCTCATCTCCACTCTCTCCCTCCTCACCTCCTCACTCTCCTCCTCTCCTCTCTCCTCATTTCACCCTCACCTCCTCTCAAATTTCTTGCTCCAAAGTTGGGACTCAGCTTTAAACCACACACTTTTATTAGCATAGGAGTGGCTGTAGACCTACTGTTTAAAAACAACAAGCAAGTACTGTATATATTAACAAAATAATTAATCTGAAAACAATTATATCTGAATTTGCTTAAAATCTGATTCACTTTGCAGATGTAGTTTTGCAATAAATGAAACATATAAAATCCAACAGTAGCTTTGGTGTTCAAAGCAAACCACATAGGAAGTGATCAAGGGCGCACTTCCAGCTCCACTCGGCTCCAATTCACTTTCTATTGAAAAACCATGTCCCCTCTCTCTGCTGCTGTCAAACTTGTCATTTCGTATTAACCCGCTCTACATGATTCTAGGGCAAGGGTCGGCAACCCGCGGCTCCGGAGCCGCATGCGCATCTTTCAGCCTTATACTGCGGCTCCGCGGTTTGGGAAAATAAATTATAAGTATTTAATTGAAGTGTATTTTATTTGTGTTAGCTCTTTTTTAAACTGGAAAATTATTGCAATGTTGAAATATCAAAATAAAATTATATTTTATTATTCTTTGTCACTCAAAATAAGGTCACACTCACGGAACTATGTTAAAAACAAACACCGCTGACGCCTCAGACACAGCTCACAGTCCTGCGTAAGGATACAGACGCTGTGCAGAGGTTCAGGAGCTAGAGTATCTGTAGCACTACATGGATTTCATAAACCAGCGATCCCCAGCCACCGGGATGGGGACCGGTACACATTTGCTCCCGGGCCAAACAAAAACAGTAAATTAATCTACAACCGCATCTTATTTGTATTTGTATTTATTCAGTGTGTTTTTATGTCGCACTTTATCACCGAAGTAAGTTCCTAGTCTGTGAGCTGTGCTCACTGACAATGGCAATAAACGTCTTCTGATTCTTCTGATTCTTCTGATTCTGATCTTCTCTAACGTAACTTTAGCCCGTCCCTCATGACACACTAATAAGCTTGTCCATAGATATATTATCAAAATCCTGATAGGAAATGGTCACAGAAATCCACTTGGTATAACGGCGAGTATATTATATCTGTGCTAGATCTGCTCTTGTCTCTACGATGACGTATCACGTATAACACGTCAGACACGTCGCCCAAAAGTAGAGCCACAACCTCGTGAAAATGAGCCAAAAACAAAAGACCTCGAAGAAAAAGAAAGCTAAATTTAACAGACAATACCAGGAGTCCTACTTAAAATATGGGTTTGTCGCTACAGGTGAGTCTCACGACGAGTCCGCTCTGCGTAATATGCGGGAAAAGCGAAAGAGGCAATGAAATGGAGACTAAGCACCATAGATTAAAAGATAAATCTTTAGAGTTTTTTTAAAGAAATTACAGAGCAGACTGGACATAAACACGCTGCGGGAGTCATTATCTCCCATGACTCCTCGATGGGACCAACTCTTCACAGAAACAAGTGCAGGGCTCCCACTGATTCAGAGGCATGGTGAGTTTTATTTTTTATAAAAATGTTGCGGACCCCTGTCATAAGCACACTATAGTTGTTTACACAAAGTGTAAAACTAAAAAAACCAAAAACAAACAATATATACAGTTTTATCTTCATTTTAGATGTCAAAAAATATTTGCGGCTCCCAGTGCTTTTTTTCTCATGGAAACTTGGTACAAATGGCTCTTTGGGTGTTAAAGGTTGCCGACCCCTGTCCTAGGGTTTTTATTTTGCTGTTTTGTCCGTGAGGTCTGGTTGACAACATTGCTAAGGGAAGGGGTGTTACTTTCAACAGCCTCACTCCTGATTGGCTCTTTGGTTGCTATGATACTCGCGGTCGGAATTCCTAATATGGAACTTGGCTCCAAATTGGCCCCTATAACTGCTAGGCTCGATGAGCTTCATTTGACTGGAGCCGAACGCTATGGGTGACATCACACTCACTTAGTCCAGGGTCCTTACCCTCAGGAGGCTCCAGGCCCTTGGGTCCCGTGGGCTGGAACCCGGTCATGGCCCAGTTGATCATCTGTTTGTTCAGAAGCTCCACAGACTTCGACGATTCAGACTCATCACTGTCAGGGCACGATATGAAGGCTCTACCTGCACGGGTGCTCGCCACCTGGAAAACGAAATAATGGAACACAGTTACCATTTATAACGAGATAATGGACTTAAAACTAGGCTGAAGCTAACTGTTCGTTGAGACTTTTTTAAGATCTTATGTTACACAAAACTGACTTGTGAGCTTTAAGCCATGTTATTTGCTGTGACCTCCTCAAAAACAGACCTGGAGTTGTGTTTTGTGTCATTCACATGTGTTTGCGTAACACTTTATTATTAGTCTGTCTACATCTCCAAAGTTCAAAATGCTCTGCTCCACCTTGTGATGTCATGAAGTGATAGTTTTCAAGTTAACATAGTACTGAACTGTAGTACTTAACTGTACTGAACTTAGTTCAAGCAATTTCAGGGCTGAAATCATCCAAATGATTTTAGTGAAGGCCCGTGGAGTTTAAGAACAGATGACTAAGGACTAAGGACACAGGATTTTACACCAGGACTATAGCAGGTCTAAACAAAGCCTAAAACAGCATAAACCAAGACTAACCCTTTAGACTGGTTTTAAACATGAACTGAACATGTCTTGAAGGGAAGTCAGACATAAAACATCAGGACCTGCATCTGCATTTGTGTCAATCATAAAATGAACCATGTGTTTTTGACTTTTGTAAAAGTTCTTCTAAGGTCCAACATTACAAATTAGCCTTGGCTATAAATGTTGTAGTAAGTTACACGTCTAATATACAGACTTGTCCCTATCAAACAACAAATAAATCCATTCACACAGCCTCACCTGCAGCACTTCATAGATGGCTTTGCGGTACATGGGCTGTTTGTTGTATGTGGGCTGATGAAAGGCATTAGTGAAGCAGCTTAAAGGCATGAGTTTCTCCACACAGACCTGCAAACATATATGTTAACACATTATATAAACATATGTATGTGTGTGTGTTTATGTGTCTGTGTTTATATGTGTGTGTGTGTATAGTGTGTGTGTATAGTGTGTGTGTGTGTGTGTTTATGTGTCTGTGTTTATGTGTGTGTGTGTGTGTGTGTGTGTGTGTGTGTGTGTGTATAGTGTGTGTGTGTGTGTGTGTGTGTATAGTGTGTGTGTGTGTGTGTGTGTGTGTTTATGTGTCTGTGTTTATATGTGTGTGTGTGTGTGTATAGTGTGTGTGTGTGTGTGTGTGAGTGTGTGTGTGTTTATGTGTGTGTGTTTATATGTGTGTGTGTGTTTATATATGTCTGTGTGTGTTTATGTGTGTGTTTATATGTGTGTGTGTTTGTATGTGTGTGTGTTTATATGTGTGTGTGTGTTTATATATGTCTGTGTGTGTTTGTGTGTGTGTTTATATGTGTGTGTGTTTATATGTGTGTGTGTGTTTATATATGTCTGTGTGTGTTTGTGTGTGTGTTTATATGTGTGTGTGTTTGTATGTGTGTGTGTTTATATGTGTGTCTGTTTATATGTGTGTGTGTTTATGTGTGTGTGTGTGTTTATGTGTGTGTGCGTTTATATGTGTGTGTGTGTGTTTTGTGTGTGTGTGTTTATATGTGTGTGTGTGTTTATGTGTGTGCATTTATATGTGTGTGTTTATATGTGTGTGTGTGTGTTTATGTGTGTGCGTTTATATGTGTGCGTTTATATGTGTGTCTGTTTATATGTGTGTGCGTTTATATGTGTGTGTTTATATGTGTGTGTGTTTATGTGTGTGTGTGTGTTTATATGTGTGTGTGCGTTTATATGTGTGTGTGTTTATATGTGTGTGTGTGTGTTTATGTGTGTGCGTTTATATGTGTGTGTTTGTGTGTGTGTTTATATTTTATATATTTGTGCATTTTTGTTTCCTAAATCATTGTGTAGTATTTTCCACATATTTAGAGGATTCACCTCAGCTCCACAGAGTCCAGACTTAACCTCAGTGAGGATGCTTGTGCTGGAGAAGCTTTGAGCAGCGTCAGACTCGACCATCATCAATGCAACAAAATCTAATCTAAAGAATCCTGCCTGTGCCACTGAGCTGCTAAACTTCAAAACCACAACCTCACAAAAATGTCTTGGCTCACGGCGACATTGGTGCGACATCTAGGGTTTTGAAACCGTAAAACCAATACTATTACTACTACTACTAGTACTACTACTACTTCTTACGACCACTAAGAAACCTGGTTGATTTAAAGAGCAGAAATTCCCAGTAAAAGGGGTTTTCAGGTGTCTGTACTTTCTACTCAACTACATTTTTGAACTGGAAGTATTTTTTTATTTTGTCTGAGACCTGCTGAAAAGTCTGAGGTTTTATTTTTAATACGTTCATAATTTGAGCAAACAAAAATATACAGATAAATAAATATAGCAAAAAAATTGATTCAGTTGTTTCTGTTGAACAAAATTCAGCTCAAATCTTTATCAAAATCGCTAAATCTGAAGCTTTATAAGATTTCAAAATCTGAAAACAGCTAAACACTTTTACTTTTTAATTTTTAAGTCACTTTTAAACAGGTACTTTAATACTTTTACTTTTACTTGTGTATTTTTTGTATTTTTATTTCAGATATCACCAATATCCTTCATAATAGTGACAGTTGTGCAGCTGCAACAATAAAACACCAATAATAAATATTTAAAATAGTTTTATTTTGTCTAAATGGTCAAAGGTCGTGTTGCTCCTTGCTGACTGTTGTTGTTGTGTACCACATTTATTTTTATTGTCCCATTTTTGATTTTGTGGAGCTCCTTTTTCACCTCCATCATCTCCTGCAGTGACTTGAGATGTTTGATTCGTCTCTGCCGATGCTCCTCTTTCTCATGTTCCAGTTCTAGGTCTTTCTTTTCGAGGCCTCAGTGAGATTTTGGATCTCCAAGTCCTGTTTTTTCAAGTGTCCTGCTCATCTCTTCCATGTTTGTTTGAGCAGAGGCCAGTTCTTGTTTGAGCTGAGTTCTGTCCCTCAGTGCACTGTGGAAATGAGAAAATCTGATTTTGTTGTGGAAACTGGTGACTGGTGAGTCTTCTTCTTTCTCCTGGAGCATGTCTGTGACTTTATGCAGCTCCATCTCCATTTTTGCTGTCAGGTTTTGGGTGTTGTGGAGCTCCTGTTTCAGCTGCTTGTTTTCGTGTCCTGCGCTGATGTACAGGTTCCTTATCTGTTTGTGGGCACTGATGTGGGCCACCATCTCCTTTTTTCTTTCTCCTGGAGCAAAGCCTTCACTTTTTGAAACTCCACATCCGCCACGTTTGTTCTTTTTGTGCCGTTTTTGATTTTGTGGAGCTCCTTTTTCACCCCCATCATCTCCTGCAGTGACTGGAGATGCTTGATTCTTCTCTGCCGATGTTCCTCTTTCTCATGCTGCAGTTCGTGGTCCTTGTTTTGGAGTGAGAGTTTGGATTTCCAGGTCTTGCTGTTTGTTAATTCTCTCCTGAGCCTTGAGCCTGAGGTCCAGGGATTGGTTAATTTGAACCTGATGTGTGAGCTCGGCCCTCGTTCTCTCCAACTCTTGGCGTAGCGCCTTCACCAGAGCGCTCTCCTCCAGGGGGTACCTCATCCAGGGGTGCCTCGTTCAGGAGTACCTCATCCAGGGGTGCCTCGTTCAGGAGTACCTCATCCGGGGGTGCCTCACGCAGGGGGTACCTCGTCCTGAGTACCTTGTACCTCGTTCAGGCGTATCTCGACCAGTCGTACCTCGTGCAGTGGGTACCTCGTTGAGTGGTACCTCTTCCAAGAGTACCTCGTTCAGGTGTACCTCGTTCAGAGGTACCTCGTGTACCTGGGCCGGACCTCTCTCCACATAGGAGTCCTGGATGGTGGGCAGACTCCAGGTGGGTCTCCTCTGGCTCTCGCTCGTGTCCTGATGGTGTTGGACAGAGCAGAGCAGACTCCAGTGAGGATGTTTGTGCTGGAGAAGAGGTTGAGCAGCGTCAGACTCGACCAGGTCATCAATGCAACAAAATGAAAGTTCAGAGCGATTGTTCCTGCCTATCTGCCACTGAGCTGCTATAACTTCACAAACCACACACACACACACACACACACACACACTCACACACACATTGGTGCACACATATAGGGTTTTGATATATACCAATACTATATATATATATACTAGTACTATATACTTCTTATAGATACCACTAAGAATAGCTGGTTGAGCACTAAAAATCTAAAAATCATATTTATCATGTGTGTGTGTTTCAGGTGTGTGTGTGTTTGTAGTGTGTGCGCGTACACACACACACACACATATGTATGTGTGTGCACGTGTGTACACACACATATGTATATATATACACATACATATACACACACACACATATACATACATATATACACATACACACACATACACATATATATATATTATATATATACATACATATATACATACACATGCACACACACAAACATATACTGTATACAAACATATATACAAACAGTAAACAAAACTGTGAACATTCATCTTTATCCATTTGTGGACTAGGATTAAACCAGGACTTTACCAGCACTAAACCAGGAGTAAAACACGACTAACCAAGACTAAACCAGGTCTAAACAAAGCCGAAACTAGGTCTAAACCAAGACTAACCCAGGACATAATAATCAGGAGAAAACCAGTACTAACAAGGTCCAAACCAGGACTAAACCGGGACTAACCAGGACTAAACCAGGACTAAACCAGGACTAAACCAGGACTTACCACAGAGAACTTGCTGTCTCCAAACCACATGACCCATCTGGTTCCCTCAGCTGCTCGGCTCCGTCCGGTCATGAACCAGGACACGATGCGGCCGGGCCACCATGAAAACCCACGCAGCTTCCCCCAAACAAGGTCCCCTATCCCAAAGCCACGGCCGTCCTGTGAGAGAGGGAGAAGGAGAGGAGGAGGGAGAGAGAGGGGAAAGGAGGAGGAGGAAGGGAGAGAGAGAGAAAGGAGAGGAGAGGAGGAGAGATAAAGAGAGGGGAGAGGAGGGGAGGAGAGGGAGAGAGGAGAGGAGAGGAGAGAGAGGGAGAGGAGGAGAGGGAGGACAGGAGAGGAGGGAGGCGAGGGAGATGGAGAGACAGAGAGAGATGGAGGGGAGAGGGGAGAGAGGTGAGGGGATGGAGGGAGGAGAGGAGAGGAAAGAAAGATGGATCAATGTACTGGTGAGACGATGAATCAAAAACACAAACGTTGCCCAAATGTCTTTTTTTTTTTTCTGAGACACTCGACCAAGAATGAACTCAAAGCAGTTTGTTTCCATGGAGATGTCATTGTTCTGCCTGGAATGTTCTGAATGCCATACTGTGGAACATTACAGGAAAGAAATAATATCTTAATGGAGACAAGGAGGTGGCAATCCCTCTACCAGAAAAGTTACATAGTGCAGCTTTAAGTTTTCTGACACAACAGCCTGATGTGTCCCGCAGTGACCAGCTCTTCATGGGGCTGGTCCATGTTTTTTTCTATTGACTTAATGACTCTACTGAATTAATTCCAGTCTCTTTAAAGGTACACTATGCAACTTTTCTAGTGGAGAGTGCATTTATTCAACTACAGGAGCTTGTATTGCTGGGTAAAAAATACCTTGGCCTGGAGGGGTCACCTGGTTGTATCCATGGAGACAGATATGTTTTATGATGCCGTATTGTGAAACATTTCAGGTAACACAATAACATCTCTCTGTCAAGTAGGTGGTAAACCCTCCACCACCGGAAAAGTGACAAGGGGTAGCTTTATGTATTATTGTGACACTAGTGTGATAAATGTACACGTAGTGGTTAACAGGGTTGTTTCATGGCTTTATTGTTATAGATAAAAGCAGAAAAGTTACACAGTGCAGCTTTAGGCAAAACCATTGTTGAGATCAGAGATGTGAAACGTGATGCTGCCTCAGTTTGGAGTCTCGAGGATAAGTTCGTTAAAGAACGAGGTCTAGATTTTAGACGTTTCAAGCTTGACCAAGATGGCCGACGCCCTGTATGGTTTAGGGCAGTGGTCCCCAACCACCGGGCCGGGGACCGGTACCGTTCCGTGACGCATTTGCTACCAGGCCGCACAAAAAAAGGAAATAATTAATCAGCGACTGCATTTTCTCCGAAGTGACTTTTGCCCGTTCCTCATGACACGCTAACAAGCTCGTCCGTAGATAGATATAATGAAAATTCTGATAGGAAATCTCCACATAAATCCATTTGATATAACGACGAGTTTATTATATCTGTGCTAGATGTGTGTCCGCCGCACAACAGTCAGAGCGTCAGGGCAGTGGTCGAGGAGAGGAGCTTGTGACAAACAGCAGAAGCTAAAGGAAAAACAGCTCTATGTGAAATATTAAGGTTTCTTGACATTGACTCCATATTCTGAAATGTTTGAAATGTTCATGAAAATAACATTTTATAAATGTATTTGTGGCGTATCTGAATCTTTTGAAAGCTCCTATGTGCTTTAGTTCAGTGTAGAGCGTGAGCGAGAGGTGACGGGTGCATGTGGCGCATGTGGCGTGTGGTTGAGCGAAGAAGCAACTTGTGTGAGCCTGGAGTGGTACCTGGAAAAAGACGGTGGAACTGATGTGTAATTACGGTGCAGCAGAGACAATAAAGCAGCCAACTCTTGAGCAACAGGCTGGGGTCTTTCAGCTCGCACCACACTCCAAACAACTTTGAGGTAAAGAACAGGGAGTTAAACCCCGGAGGAAGAGCGACCCTTCGGCCCTGGAGAAGACGGCTCTCCCCTGTGTCTCCCGACCACGGTCAGGGGAGCGAAGCAGGAAAAGTTTAACATAAATGTTATGATAGCGATTACGGGAGCGTGACCCCCCCTCCCCGGGCCGCAGTAAAATTGTCAAACGTTGACCGGTCTGCGGTGAGAAAAAGGTTGGGGACCACTGGTTTAGGGCGCTGATTCACATTCACAGCAAATAAGTTCTATAGGGACTACAGAGCCGTGAAACTTAAACTTAAAACTTCCCAGAGAATTGGTGCAGTGTTGACTTCTTGTTGCACATAAACGTTGAATATTTGACACAAACCAACCTACTTTATATAATATTTTAGCGCCAAAACTTTTCACAAACTCTCCATTGAAAGGAACATGATTTTCACTTAACTAGGTGCACTACTACAAAGTTAGTTGCATTTACGGAACAAGTGGGCAGGTCCAAATAAGACCAATCTCGAGATGCTCTATGTACCTGCCAAGTTTTATGTGCCCACATTGAACAAATAGGCTCCGCCCCCTCCTGTCTCGTGTCATCTGCTGCTGTGCTTGGTGAGTCATTCTTACCTCCTCATACTCCGGCTCTGTGTCTGTAGATTTGGGTGAGCTCTTTTCAGCACCCATGGGTCCTGGCTCCGGTGTTGTGGCCACAGTGGGAGAGGCAGGGTCTGTAGGCTGCTGTTGAAGAAGAGGAGATGGTGGAGGAGGAGGAAGAGGAGGCGAAATCTCCTGTTTCTCTAATACCGGTGGTTCTGAGGGGGACTGGGGCTCTGGTACGGAGTGGATCTTGGTCTGGAGCTTGGTCTGCATCTTGGACTGGACTTTAGGCGGAACTTGGTCTAGTATCTGGACTGGACTGTGCGCGTTTGGCAGCTCTGTAGGCTTCTCCTGAGGCTGAGGTGGTGGTAGTTGAGGTCGAGTTGAAGGCAGTGGGTGCTTGATTAAAAACAGGTCCCGTTCCAAGTCCAAGTCCTGGTCTGGGTCCTGGTCCTGGTCCATATCTGGGTCTTTCTCGTCCGGCTCCTTCATGGCGTTTATGGCTGACATCAGTTTGGCTTTTTTCTCAGCCTGAAAACACAAATTGGGTTTATTAAAAATGGTAAAAATATCCACAACGCTAACCAAGTCTGACTACTGTTACTTAAAATGCAAAATAACACTACTTAAAGGTGAATTATGTAACATTTCTGATAGGAGTTCCACCATGCTCGTCTCCTTGGAGTTTTACTGCTTTGCATAGAATGTTCCACCATTTGACATTATACTCATTTTTCTACAGGAAAACTACAAGGTCAAGTTGTAAGTCGCTTTTGAGCGCTGACAGTAAGAATGTATGTGTTTCAACTTCTTGGAGAAATAAAAATAGGTGAATTTAATGACATGCTGTGGAACATTCCTGGCACAGCAATAGAATCTCCAGAGAAAAGCATGTGTCAGTAGTTAGTAAGTAAGTAAGTTACACAGCAAGTTACACAGTGCACCTATTAGTACAAGAAGAATATGGCTTCATAAAATGACTTGAGTCAAATTTCTTTAAAAAGTTTAGTAAAGGTAAATTGTGAATATCCCTTAAAACAACTCCACGTGTCATATCCCGAAGTAAACAGCTGAATAAGTCAATAAGGAATTCTGATTTTACTTCCCATTTCTACTTTCCAAGGCTGTGATTAGACCATAAACAATACATAAATGGACATAGCTACCCTGCCAGCCATCACGTTCCAAATAGGAAGTGATCATGGGTGCTTCAGTGGTTTAGGTCTTGGGTCGTCCTCTCTGGTGTATTCCTCACGAGCCCCTTCAGTGAGTGTACTACAGTGTAACTCTATAGGACTGAAGTGAGCCGGGTCAGAGGGTCTGTGGTCCCCAGTCTGAACTGAGCTAAAGCCGCAGTAAATCCGCAACAGCTGCACTGACAGAGGCTGATGTCTCTGTCCCAACTCCCAAGACACAAGCTCCAGACCAGAGACTAGAGCTACACCAGAGACCAGAGACCAGACAAGAGACCAGAGCTACACCAGAGACCAGACAAGAGACCAGAGCTACACCAGAGACCAGACAAGAGACCAGAGCTACACCAGAGACCAGACAAGAGACCAGAGCTACACCAGAGACCAGACAAGAGACCACCAGAGCTACACCAGAGACCAGAGACCAGACAAGAGACCGGAGCTACACCAGAGACCAGACAAGAGACCGGAGCTACACCAGAGACCAGACAAGAGCTCCAGGGGGAGCTACACCAGAGACCAGACAAGAGACCAGAGCTACACCAGAGACCAGAGACCAGACAAGAGACCGGAGCTACACCAGAGACCAGACAAGAGACCAGAGCTAAACCAGACACCAGAGCTACACCAGAGACCAGACAAGAGACCAGAGCTACACCAGAGACCAGACAAGAGACCAGAGCTACACCAGAGACCAGACAAGAGACCAGAGCTAAACCAGACACCAGAGCTACACCAGAGACCAGACAAGAGACCAGAGCTACACCAGAGACCAGACAAGAGACCAGAGCTACAACAGAGACCAGAGACCGGAGCTACACCAGAGACCAGAAATCAGACAAGAGACCAGAGCTACACCAGAGACCAGAGACCAGACAAGAGACCGGAGCTACACCAGAGACCAGAGACCAGACAAGGGACCGGAACTACACCAGAGACCAGACAAGAGACCAGAGCTACAACAGAGACCAGAGACCGGAGCTACACCAGAGACCAGAGACCAGACAAGAGACCGGAGCTACACCAGAGACCAGAGACCAGACAAGGGACCGGAACTACACCAGAGACCAGAGCTACACCAGAGACCAGACAAGAGACCAGAGCTACACCAGAGACCAGACAAGAGACCGGAGCCCAGAGCCACATCAGAAACCAAAGACCAGAGCCCAGAGCTACACCAGACACCAGAGCTACACCAGAGACCAGACCAGAGACCAGAGCCCATATGACTCTATTCTCTGTAGAACCCACTCACTTACTGAGTGAGAGGGTCACAACTCACTGTAGAACCAACGTGAAGATTCACAGGAGAACAGGACGAATTAAAGGCCCATAATGCACTAAACTCTGATCTCTGTTCTAATGTTGTTTCCTCATCACAAACAGACCTGGAGTTGTGTTTTGTTTCATTCACACAAGGTTAACACACAAAGCCTGCATATTTAGGCTGAGTTCTTCTCTCTGTTACACCTTGTAATGTCATGTGGTAATACAGGAAGTGCTCCACTGTGTTTTTAAACTCCATACACCTTTACTAGAATTTGGATGATTTCAGACCTGGAATTGGGCAAAAGTGGCTCAGCTGGTAGAACGTTTGTCCACTGATCCAAAGGTTGGTGATTCAAAACCTGCTCTCTACATAAAAAAATACTGGTAATTGGCAGAGTGGTCAGATCTTCTGACCCACAGGTTGGCAGTGCAATTTCAGGTCCCACAGATGAATGCTGCCATTGTGTCCTTGGGCAAGACACTTAACTCACCTCACCTCCAGTGTCTGTGGTGTATGAATGTGTGTGTGAATGGGTAAGTGGTTATTAGACGTAAAGTGCTCTGAGCCTTGAAGGTGGTAAAGTGCTATATAAAAATGTGACCATTTACCATTTCCAGTCTCTACTGAACTAAAGGTAAAATGAGCTCTTAACTTGAAAACTACCACTTCATGACATCACAAGGTGGAACAGAGCATTTTAGAGCATTCATGAGCTTTGGAGATGAAGACAGACTAATAATAAAGTGTTACTCAAACATGTGTGAATGAAAAAAAAACACTTTTTTACCACTTGTCTCCATGGAGATGTTATAGCTTTGCCAAGAATGCTTCCCAGTATCAATCTCCGTGGAGACAAGCAGGTGCCACCCTAAACCTATACCGCTAAGCCAAGTTACAGGTCAGATCTATGAAGAGGCAGCCCTGTTCACAGTTAGAATGCATGTTTTTCAAAGTATTTTTGTGTTTGAGATGTAGTGGCCCTGTAGTCTTCGTTCTCATTGTCTGTGCTGCAAAAAAAGGGACCCCAAACCTGCTGTAACACTCTGGCTTTAGGCCGTTCAGACGCAGAGGGACACAAGTTTCTGTCTCATGTGGGAGTCCAGATGTGAACACGCTAAACCAACACGTGTCATTCAAACAGACAGACGTGTTTGGAGCGTGTGCAGAATCATGTGTGTGAATCGTGCCAATGCAAAACGAGCCAACCACAAGACTCAAACTGGAGCTTTCACACCGGGTTAATGCGCTACAGGACACAGCGTGAACAAGTCTTTAAAACTTTATATAAGCTATAAAAGTTTGGGGTATTTTAGCACAAGTACATTTAGTATTGGGCCTATTCAATAACTATTAATTGGTACAAATCATAGACTGTATATATAAATGAACATAGCTGTGTGATAGAAGTGATCATGGGCGCACTTCCAGCTCCATCGACTCCAATTCACTTTTTATAAAAAAAACTGTGGGCCCTCTTTCTGTAAAAGCTGCTGTAAGACTAGTCATTTTGGTCTTAAAAGGTTCGTATTAGCCTGGTCTACATGATCCAGTTTTTTTTTTAATTTCACTATTGTTTCTGTAGATCAAGATACGAACATTAATAACAGACAAATCAGGCACCCTCTTTCCTTGAGGTCGTTCCCGCTAGCATTAGCAACAGGTTTGATTGACAATGTTGCTAAGCGCCCACTTCCTGCTAAACCTGCCTGTGGGCAGGAAGGGGCATTACCTTCTACAGCCTCGCTCCAGATTGGCTCTTGGGTTGCTATGACATGCGCGGTTGTGATTCCAAATATCAAACAGTGCTCCAAATTGGCCCCTATAACTGCTCTAGCCTCCATGAGTTTCATTTGGCTGGAGCCGAACGTGTGAGTGACGTCACACTCACTTAGTCAACTTCTTTATACAGTTAATTGTACAAATACTAATTGATACTTTACAACTGATGTCATCAACATTCCCTGGGGTATGATGCTAACTAATGCACTGCCCTGTCTGACGCTCTGTGACTCAAGTTAGACTTTAATCTGAGCTTTGTTTTAACACACTGAGAGGGGGTATTACACTTCGATGAGGTATTTGCCCAAAAAAACATATTTACATGTTTACTAAGTTTTCTTTAAATTTTTGATGCTCTGAGCACTGTAACACAATCAGTTGCATCCCACTAATGAAACTACTACACATGACATCAGGTTTGTCGAGTTGCTGTGTTCAGTTTTGTATCATGGTTTTGTATGTTTATGGAGAATTGTCATGTGCGAGCATGGATGACTTAGGCTTGTAGGTGGAGGTTTGGACTCAATCGTATTGTAAACCATAAGGAGAGTTCAAATAGGGCCTGGGAGAGATCTTCAGATTACTAAAACATGGATGGATGACATCAAAAACCTCTTCAGACATGTTTTTGATGAGGAACAGTGTTAGAACATGGGACAAAGATACAAAAAGTCGATATTGCCTTTTTCAGCTTTTTCACCATACTTCCCTTACTACTCTCTCCTTCTTTCCTCTGCTCATCGTATTGTCCTCCCTGACACTCCAGAGACAGTGGCCGAGGAGGGGGATGGAGGGGGGGGGGGGGGGGGGGGCATGGGGGGGGACAGCAGTCTACAGTACAGCCCATATACGAGGCACATATTTGGCAGAGTCGCAGTGCAGTTCACCCCTCTGCTGGGCCTCTTCACTTCAGGAGCGGCTGCAGGCAGCACAATGCAGCAGCCAACTCACTGTAGAACCAACGTAAAGATTCACAAGAGAACTGGAAGGATTAAAGGCCCATAATGCACTACTCTCTGATCTCTGTTATAATGTTGTTTCCTCATCACAAACAGACCTGGAGTTGTGTTTTGTTTCATTCACACCTGCATATTTAGGCAGAGTTCTTCCCTCAAACTGAAAACACTCTGTTCCACCTTGTGATGTCATGTGGTAATACAGGAAGTGCTCCACTGTGTTTTTTAACTCTATACACCTTCACTGGAATCATTTGGATGATTTAAGCCCTGGAATTGCCAATTTCTACTGAACTAAAGGTAAAAGGAGCTGTTAACTTGAAAGCCACCACTTCATGACATCACAAGGTGGAACAGAGCCTTTTTTTTTTTTTTTTCAAATTATTTTATTCGGTCATTACATACGTACACAAGCTTAAGAGATGTAGACAGACTAATAATAAAGAGTTACACAAACATGTGTGAATGATACAAAACATAACTCCAGGTAGGTTTTTGAGGAGGAAACAGCATTGGAATATAACTTAAGCTCACAAGAGTGAATGTTGTGTTATACAGGACCTTTAAAGTTGCACTATGTAACTTTTTTGCTATTTGTCTTCATGGAGATGTTATAGTTTTGCCAAGAATGTTTCATAGTATCAATCTCCATGGAGACAAGACAAGGTGCCACCCTAATCCTAACACAAGGCCAAGTTACAGGTCGGACCTACGAAGAGTCAGCCCTGCTTACAGTAAGAGTGCAGGCTTTTCAAGGTATTTTGTGCAATAAAAACTGATGATACATTTAATGCCATACTATGGAACATTCCAAAGTAATTAAGTAATCGCTATGCAAACAAGTAGGCAGCATACCAACCATCAGAAAAGTTACATAGTGCACCTTTAATGACTGTAATCTTAGGATGCATTCACTCTTACAGTCAAATCGAACTACTATTTCTATAATCTGTCTTCTCAGCGAGCCCAAAGGAAACCCGGCCAAACACAGGAAGAACATGCAAACTCCACACCTGCCATGGAGAGTAATCGCCATCTACCAGCTGAACAAGATGTGTTTCTATTCATGTGAACTCACCTAAATATGACCTTTTGCAGTGAAGAGAGAAAAGCTTATTACTGATACTGTGCAAAAAACTCAACTTTTTTATATAATACTGTAATAATAAAAAATCATTCAACTTTTTAAAATATAATAATAACAACACTACAACGATAGATTACTTCGTATTATCATTATTTATTTTTTATATATATATTTTTTTTCATCCCTGATTGTTTGGACTGGATTTAAAGGTTTTGGTGATTTAAGGAGGCAATATGGAAACGTGCCCATGGAACTTTAAACCGGGACATGGGGGTCTTTTTACTCTCACACACCTGGGATACCGTCTCGAAGAAGTCGGCCTGCAGATGGAGCTGTCATCCTGCCTCCACAGGTAGGACAACAGCGCCAAAACCTGTGTAAATCAGCTAACCGGACACGTCACACTACTCTGGCCACTCTGCGGCGCTAGTGAGCAGTCCAAACTGTCAGGGATGAAAACAAACTAAACCTTGGTTTGGAAAAAATCAGTTCAAATAAACAAACATATAATGACGGTCACTGGACGCTGTGGTCAGTGTGCTCCTCACTGACCAGCACCAAAAACAGATGATTTTTCATACATGCAGGGGTGGAAAAAGTACTCAATTCTGTTAAGTAAAAGTACAGATACGAGAGCAAAAAAAATAAATACTCAAGTAAAAGTAACGCATGAAAAAATCTACTTAAGTAAAAATATTAAAGTACCTGTTTAAAAATGTAAGTAAATGTAAAGAGTAAAAAGTAAAAGTATTTTATACATATTTTGAGTCTTATACAGCTTCAAGTGTAGTGATTTAATAAAGATTTGAGAAACGGTTGAATCAGTAATTTTTTTCTATTTTTATTTGTATATTTTTGTTTTCTTCAAATTATGAACGTATTAAAAATAAACCCTCAGCCTTTTCAGCAGGTCTCTGTCAATAATAAAAAATACTTTTACTCTTCAGTCTTCTCCAGAAATGTGGTGGAGTAGAAAGTACAGTACTTTGCCACTTTTACGTCGGTACCTTTCACCACTGCAGACATTTGATACATTTGATACATTTTTCAGTGTTTTCATTAGTTTACTTGAGTGAGTTTTAAACACACTTTGATTCATATACGGCTCACGCGGCTCAGGTTAAATGCAGTTTGAATAAGTGTCTCTAAACATTATTTCCCTGCAGCTCCACAGAAAAACCCTTTGAAGAAACACAAAAGACTTTGACATTGTGTGATCACCACAGGCAGCAGCCGCAGCAGGCGCACTGCCCTTTGTCTGCAGAAAACACATATGGACTGTAAATATATATATCTATCTATACACACACACACACACACACACACACACACACACACACACACACACACACATACTACTGCAACTAAGGTCTTTTCACAGCTTTCAGAGGCGCTAATGTTTACTACAACTATAAAACTAGCATGCTAATAGCGCACTTCCTTGTTCACCTGCGATAAAAATGTGTAATACTTATATGCAGACAGCAGACAGCAGACAGTGGTCTCATTCCAACCCTAAGAGCTGTACTGGGGCAAGGCAAATATTACTTTATTACAAGGAAAAGTAAGGAGTTTTAAGTCAGATGCCCTTCTAGTTCTATATTTTGTTACTGGCATGTGCAACGTTGGTGCAGTGTGTGAGAGGCACAAAAACAGTATGTATTCAGAAGTATTTTTAAAAGTATAATTTATGTATATGATGTAGTTACTACACTAGATGATAGTACAACAGAGGCACATCTGGTTTTCATTCACACAGAAGTCACACATTTAAGCATCAAATGAAATTAATATAATTTTGTACATACATACATACATACAATATATATATATATACACACACACACACACACACACACACACACACACACACACACATACATACACATATTTTTTTTACATCAAGGACCTACTCACCCATTCACACACACATTCATACACCAGTGTACACATGCACTGGGAGTGAGGTGGGCTAAGTGTATTGCTCAAGAACACAACAACAGCATTCAACTGTGGGAGCTGGAATCACACTGCCAACCTGCGGATCTGATCACTCAACCGATGATGTTTATGTCGAGAGCAGGACTCGAAATATAAACCTTCAGATCAGTGGACAAATGCTCTACTTTTCGCTCTCGTTTTGTTTGACCCATACCTTAAACATTTTGAGATCTTATTAATATTATTTCTTTTTAAATTATTTAGCTCGGATTGCAAAAAAAATATCTAACTCTGTATTGCAAGATTCTAGAGTAAGACTTAGAATAGATTCTAGAATAAGACTTAGCTCAAAGTTCATATTTTAAACCCATTCAGAAGAAATGACAAATACACACAGGGAGGGCATCTGACACACAGGGAAACTTCAGAACATGTTTGTGGAGGAAATTATGTTACTTACAAAACTAGCTAATTGAGTCCATTCAAACTGCGATTAATCTTGCAGCCCCACTTTTGTCCTTAATAAAAAAAATCAAATAATAATAATAGTAATAATAATAATAATAATAATGATAATAATAATGATAATAATAAAGACTTTTGAATCCTTATTCCAAGTTCAAAGTTACATAAGCAGAAACATTAGCCTCTTTAGCGTAGCCACAACTCGAGCGTGACCTACTAAAGTTGACATTTCAAGACAAGCTCCTCCTTCGCAACAGGCTCCTTTCTCCAACATGGCAGGCATTTTTAAATCTCCTGTCCCTTTAAGAGCCGACGGTGCAGGACGAGAACAACAAGAAAACTTAAAGTCAGCATTTTTTCACCTGCTAATCTCACATGTATGCTAACGCTACTGAACAAACAAACTGCACATACCCACAAGAGCATAGTCCAGCATGAAATGTGTCAGGCCCGGCCGCTCACACTGCCTGCTTTTCCTTAAAAAAGAGGGAGGGAGAGAGGGAGGGAGAGAGGGAAAAAGAGAGAGAGGGGGAAGACTTGTGCATTTCTTTGTGTGGGAATTCGGACGTCATGTGACCGTGGGCGAGGGAGCTGATTGGCTGGAAGTGAAATAGGACTTGCAAAACATTGGAGCTGAGCCAAAGGAGGTTGTCTTGGACTGAGAGAAAGAAAAGAAAGGAAGCATCTACTGTACTGGGAATGGAAGGACTGGACCAGGACCGAACCAGGACCGAACCAGGACCGGACTGGGACCGGACCAGGACCAGACCAGGACTTAACAAGGACTGAGCTAAAACCGGACCCGGAGAGGGCCGGGACCAGACCAGGACCGGACCAGGACCAGACCAGGACTAAACCTGGACCGGACCAAAACCAGGCCAGAACCGGACTAGGACTAGACCAGGACCGGACCAGGAGAGGACCAGGACCGGACCAGAACCTGACCAGAAATAAACCTGGACAGACCAGAACTGGACTGGCACCAGACCAGGACCGGACTAAACCTGAACTGGACCAGAACCGGACCAGGACTGGACCAGAACTAGACCAGGAACGGACCACAACTGGACCGAGACCGGATCAGGACTAGACCCGGACTAAACCAGGACTGGACCAGAACCGGGCCAGAACCGGATTGGGACTGGACCAGGACCGGACCAGACTGGAACCAGATCAGACCAGAACTGGACCTGGACAGGACCATAATTGGACCTGAACCAGGACTGGACCAGGACCAGGACCAGACCAAAACTGGACCTGGACTGGGACTGGACCAGGACTGAACCGGGAAGACCAGAAGCATACCTGGACAAGACCAGGACTGGATCAGAACCAGGCCAAGACTGGATCAGGACTGGACCGGACCAGGTCTAAACCGGGACTAGACCAGGACTGAACCAGGACTGAACCAGGACTAGACCTGGATTGACCCAGGACTAAACCGGAACTAAGCCAGGACTGGACCAAGACTAAAGCAAGACTGAAGTAGGACTGAACCAGGACCGAACCAAGACCGAACCAGGACTAGACCAGGACTGAACCGGGACTGAACCAGAACTAAACTGGAACTAATATAAGGCAAAATAAGAAATAAATAAAACAGGACCAAAGTGATTAAACAGGAAAAATATCAGATCTAAACAAGGACTGAACCAGGACTGAACCAGAACTAGACCAATAATCAAACCAAATTGAACTCAAGGTATGAAGTACACTGTGACATTAGAGAGTGACATGTTTCATAATCTTTTGCAATATTGCTGGGTAATGGGTCATTCTCAACCCTACAGGCCACAGCTGTGAGTTTATTTTACTGTTGGTCAGTTCAGTCACTTCTCATGGTCAGCTGAGTCTGCCAGCTTTGATCCTTATCCCGTTATGGCAGTATTCTGCATATGAAGTTTAGATGTGCAACCGGAGTACTCAGGATACTCCCAATACAATCAGCGAAATGTTTTGGGAACCTTGCTAACTTAAGACTTTTAAGCCTGTTTCTAATAACAAACGAACAAAATAAAGGCGTTAAATGTGGTTGTATTGAAATAGTCTGCTTTATTTTGTTATAGGTGTAGAATTATAATATTTTTTTAAGTTCTTGTACAGGTTTGAGTTGTTTTGAGAAAGTTGCGACTCCTACCATATTTGTTACTTCAGTTTTGCACGTGCTCAGTGGAGCACCAGTGTGAGAAATCAAGATTGTGTCTACATGCCACAGCGTCCTGGATACGATCAGACCATCCCAGCGAGTATCCTGGTTCCTTATAGTCGGAATACTGGCTTATGTGGGATACTGAAATCAGGATTCTGCATTTACATGGAAACACACGACACCAGGACACTCAAAAAGCCTGATCATACTCGTACGCAAGTAAACGAGTAATGGAGGTCTACAGCCAGTCCTCTGTCAGTAAAAGCATGAGGTTTGGAGATTAGCAGTATTTTTTATCAGTTAATGCAGAGACTGTATAAAGAAGTGGACTAAATGAGTGTGACGTCACAACAGTGTTCAGCTCCAGTCACATGAAGCTCATCGAGGCTAGAGCAGTTATAGGGGCCAATTTGGAGCACAGTTCCATATTTGGAATTCCGACTGCGAGTATCATAGCAACCAAAGAGCCAATCGGGAGCAAGGCTGTTGAAGGTAATGCCCTTCCCGGCCACACCGCTGGTGTAGCAGGGTTGGGTGCTTAGCAACACTGTCAATCAAACCTGTTGCTGACACTAGTGGGCAAGAAGACGCCTGATTTGTCTGTTATTAATGTTCATATCTTGATTTACAGACACAATAGTGAAATAAAAAAAACAGGATCATGTAGCGTGGGTTAATATGAACATTTTAAGACCAAAATGATGAGTCTGACAGCAGCAGTTACAGAGAGAGGGGAGACAGTTTTTCTATGTAAAGTGAATTGGAGCCAGAAGTGCACCCATGATCACCTCCTGTTTGGAACGTGGCAGCTAGCAGGTTAGCTATGTCCATTTATATATACAGCCTATGGCTAAACGACAATAACTGAGTTTGTATTGTTTATATCGAGAGCCGTTTGCATTTGTTTTAAATGAGACAAAATAAAAATCTAATAAAACATTTGAAAATGATCAAACCAAAGAAATAAAAACATTAAAGTTTCCTCATGTCGTCCTGGAGACCACTGTTTTGAAACCCTTTGATAATGTGAAGAACTTTGATACCGACACAGATGAGTCTTTGTCCAAACCAGTTCAAAGTCTGTCTGACTAATGTTGAAATAAAACAGCCACCTTCACAATTAGCATCGTTAGCTCTGTTAAATCTCTGTCTCGTTTACGAAATCCCCTTTGTCGTATTTTAAAGCCTTCACTTGTGGGGCTCAGGCATGTTACGCTAATACGGCCATATTTTCTGCCCCAGGACACTTTTATGGGCTCAGCTTAAAGCACAGAGGAGGGGGGGCGGAGCCTTGAGACCCCATGAAGTCTATGTGAGGTATGGCAATTATGTAACGCCAGGACAAAACCAGGACAAAACCAGAACTAAACCAGGACTAAACCAGGACTAAGCCAGGACCAGACCAGGACTAAACCAGGACCAAACCAGGACTAAACCAGGAACAGACAAGGACTATACCAGGACTATGCCAGGATCAAACCAGGGCTAAACCAGAATTAAGCCAGGACTAAGCCAGGACTAAACCAGGACCAGATGAGGACTAAACCAGGACCAGATGAGGACTAAACCAGGACTAAACCAGGACTAAACCAGGACTAAACCAGGACCAGATGAGGACTAAACCAGGACTAAACCAGGACTAAACCAGGACCAATCTAGGACTAAACCAGGGCTAAACGAGGACCAGACCAGGACCAGATCAGGACTAACCCAGGAGTAAACAAGGACTAAACCAGGAATAAAACAAGTTCAGTCCTAGTTTAGCACTGAACCTGGTTTATCCGAGTTTAATCCTGGACTAAAGCCGGACTAAACCAGGACTAAACCCGATTCTTTCCACATATTTGAGCAACTTGAGTCCTGTAAATATATTCTAAGCAGCTCTTGAGGTCAGTCAGCTGAGAGCTCGACTCTGCTCTGGCCTCGGAGAGTTGTGAAAAGCACTTATAAACTCATTGTGGTGAATAATTAGGATGCTCTGAATGCATAAGGTACGTGAGGAGTAACTTTGGACAACTGCAAACTGTTTAAAATGAACTAGTCTCCTCCCTCTCACCAGGAGGTTGTGGGTTCGACTTCAGATAATTCATTCGTTTCAACATAAATCTTGTGGGATTTGCTCCTTTAAAGTTTGACGAGGCTCCGGCTCTTTGGACCAGGCACAAGTTTGACACAAGTGAAACATGAATCAAGGAAAGAAAGAACAGGAGAGAGAGAAGGAGAGGAAAGAGGGGAAAAAAGCAAGAGAACGAGGGGGAGAAAGACAGGACAGGAGAGGGGGTGGGGCAGGGGGGGGGAGAAAGAGAGAGGGGAGAGAGAGAAGGGGGGGGGGAAGAGGAGGAGAAAGAAAGAGGAAAAGGGGGGGGGGGGGGGGGGGGCAAGAGAGGGGAGGAAGAGGGGGAGGAAAGAGAGAGAGGAAAGAGGGGGAGAAAGAGGGCAGGAGAGGGAGATGGGGGAGGAACGAAAGAGGGGGAGAGGACAGAAGAGATAGAGTGAAGGGGGAAGAAAGAGAGAGAGGGACAGGAGAGGGGGAGGAAAGAGAGGACAGCAGAGGGGGAGAGAGCAAAGAGGGGGAGAAAGAGAGGCGGTGAAGGAGAAAGAGAGGACAGGAGAGGGAGAGACAGAGTAGACAGTGAGAAAGAGAGAAGGGTGGAGTTCAGAAAGAGAGTAAAGAGAGAAAGAGAGAAAAAAGAGCTAGGAGAAAGAGAGATACAGAGAGAAGGGGGTGGAGAGAGAGGGATAGAGAGAGAGAGTGAAAGAGAGAGAGGAGAAAGAGAAAAGACAGCTGAGAAAGAGAGAAGGAGAAAAGAGAGGGGAGAAAGTGAGGAGAGAGATACAAAGACGGAGATAATGAGATGGCGAACGCTATGGAATCAGCATTGGCTCCATTTGACTGATCCAAACTGATCCTGGATTTTGTCATAGTTTGAGTAAATTATGACAAAATACAGGACTAAAATAGCAATAAAAGTCAAAGCAGTCAGCTCCAGTAGAGTTTACTTTCAGCTTTAATGTAGCAAACTAAAACAATGAAAACATTGAATCCCTCTCCTAGCATGTATTAAAGTGTTCTCTTAATGTGATGGGAGTTTTTCTGGAGTGCATTTAAACACAGACAAAGTGCTTTGTATGACTCTCTCTCACCTCCATCTTCCACTTGGCGAGCCACTCCTCTCGGGTGCGTTTGCTGATGTAATAGGGGTCTCCGGCCTGGAACGTGACCCTGGGAACAGGCCTCTGACGTAGGCTGATTTCCCATCCCACGCCCCCTCTCATCCGCCCACGCCCGCCCTGCACAAACACCACACAAAACATCATTATGAGTTTACGGACAGAATAAATAATCAACATGTTACTTAAAGGTATACTATGTAACACATCTCCACAGATGTGACGTGTAACTTGGTCTGGTGATGCCGCATGCTTGTTTCCATGGAGAAATCTACTCAAAATGTCATACTGTGAATTATTCAAGGTAAAGTAATAACATCTCCACGGAGACAAGGAGGTAATGGGCCCTCCATCAGAAAAGTTACAAAGTGTACCTTTAATAATAACCATTTGAATTAAAGTCCCCTGCAGCCGAGTGTGGAGCGGCTGGGATGAGAATCAGCTACTCTAAATCCGAGGCCATGGTTCTCGACCAGAAAAAAGTGGCTTGTCCTCTTCGTTTGGGTGGGGAGTCTCTGCCTCAAGTGGAGGAGTACAACTATCTTGTTCATGAGTCAGGGGCGGATGGAGCGTGAGATTGACAGATGGATCGGTGCAACGTCTGCAGTGATGTGGTCGCTGTATCAGTCTGTCGTGGTAAAGAAGGAGCTGAGTTGAAAGGCAAAGCTCTCGATTTACCAGTCAATCTACGTTCCTACCCTCATCTATGGTCATGAGCTCTGGGTAATGACCAAAAGGACAAAATCACGGATACAAGCGGCCAAAATGGGCTTCCTCCGCAGGGTGGCTGAGCGCTCCCTTAGAGACAGGGTGAGGAGCTCAGTCACACGGGAGGGGCTCGGAGTAGAGCCACTGCTCCTGCACGTCAAGAGGAGCCAGCTGAGGTGGCTTGGGCATCTGTTCAGGATGCCTCCTTGACGCTTCCCTAGGGAGGTGTTTCGGGCATGTCCCACCGGGAGGAGGCCCCGGGGAAGACCCAGGACACGCTGGAGGGACTATATCTCTCAGCTGGTATGGCAACGCCTTGGGGTCCCACCAGAGGAGCTGGGAGTCCCTGCTTAGACTGCTGCCCCCGCGACCCGGCATCGGATAAGCGGAAAATGGATGTATTAAAGTCACACTTGGCGATAACAGCCCTCACCACACTCGGCAACTGCTGGGTCCACGTCACTGTGAAGATGCTCATTGAGTTCTACTTTTTGATCCCGGACTCTGGCGTGGCCGCTCCAGACACGGCATGAGACAATTTTGTGTGACAATTATCATGGTCAAAACAATTGCGATCAATGAATGACTTTAATGATTAAAATTGTCATGGATATGAATAATTATAAATTTAACATAGAATATTATGGATGAACAGGGTTGTCAACTAGAATTTGGAGGTCCAGGGCAATAGGCCTCACATGGACACCTCTAAAAGAAATGAATAAAAAGAAGGGCCAATTCTGGGCCCCTAAGACCCTGGGGCCCTGGACAACAGACCTCTTTGTCCCCCCTGTTGACTCCCCTGTGGATAAGTTGTTTTTTTCGGCACATTCTGGTGACATAATGATTATAATTATCTCGATTACATAAAATGTCCCACAAACAATTTTTATCAACCTTTTTTTATCGCGATAAACGATAATGCTGTTTATCGTCCTATCCCTACTCCAGACACAGTTTTGATTAGTCCCTCGCCGTTATGCTCGTCTCGGGCCTAAAAATAAAGGTGGACTAAGTCATTTTTCACAGGGAGGCTCAGCCATCTGCTTGTCTTCATGGAGATGTAACTGCTTTGGCAAGAATGTACCACAATATAGCATTTCATTTACCCATCTCCACTGACAGAATAAAGTGGCAGACCCCCATTAGAAAGGTGACACAGTGCAGCTTTAAATGAACCCAGCTGGATACGAGTTTGAACTAGACAAACACTGGATTTTTAAATTTATGTCTTTGCATTATTAGTTTGAACTGTTTCCTTCAAAACCTGCATCGCTGTGACCATCCAGAAAGAAATCAGATTAGACACACAACCCTATTCAACACCAACATCAGGACTAAACTGGGACTAAACCAGGACTAAACCAGGACTAGCCCAGGACTAGAGCAGGACTAGACCAGGACTAGAGCAGGACTAGAACCAGGACTAAACCAGGACTTGACCGGGACTAAACCGGGACTAGACCGGGACTAAACTGGGACTAAACCAGGACTAAACCAGGACTTGACCAGGACTAGACCAGGACTAGACCAGGACTGGACCAGGACTAGAGCAGGACTAGAACCAGGACTAAACCAGGACTTGACCAGGACTAAACCAGGACTAGACCAGGACTAGAACAGGACTAAACCAGGACTAGACCAGGACTAGACCAGGACTGGACCAGGACTAGAGCAGGACTAGAACCAGGACTAAACCAGGACTTGACCAGGACTAAACCAGGACTAGACCAGGACTAGAACAGGACTAAACCAGGACCAGACCAGGACTAGACCAGGACTAAACCAGGACTAAACCAGGACCAAACCAGGACTAGACCAGGACTAGACCAGGACTAGACCAGGACTAAACCAGGACCAAACCAGGACTAGACCAGGACTAGACCAGGACTAGACCAGGACTAGACCAGGACTAAATCAGAACTAAACCAGGACTAGAGCAGGACTAGACCAGGACTAAACCAGGACTAAACCAGGACCAAACCAGGACTAGACCAGGACTAGACCAGGACTAGACCAGGACTAAACCAGGACCAAACCAGGACTAGACCAGGACTAGACCAGGACTAGACCAGGACTAGACCAGGACTAAATCAGAACTAAACCAGGACTAGAGCAGGACCAAACCAGGACTAGACCAGGGCTAGAGCAGAACTAAACCAGGACTAGACCAGGACTAAACCAGGACTAGAGCAGGACTAGAACAGGAATAAACCAGCATTAAAACAGGACTAGACCAGGACAAAACCAGGAATAAACCAGGACTAGAACAGAACAAAACCAAAATCCAGATCAGGACTACACTGGGCTAAAACCAGGACAGATTAAACACATTGTGAAATAAACTCCAGAAATCCAGATATTTTTTTTGTTTCTTGAAATGACATAAAAGCAAACAATATAATTAACTTTAATTTACAACAAAAACATAAAATAATCTCACCTCTGTCTTGACTGAGTCTCTGCCGTCCTCGTCTTTGTGCTCCACATCTGTATAAACACAAAATAAAACAAAAAATCAGATTAAACTCATTAGGAAGTGTCCAGTGTCAAGTGTCCATTTATGACTCCACTTTAGACACAACAGGGCAGGCAGTTAGCACATGTAATGACATAATATAGATTGGCTCTTTATAGACGATTTGTTAGCTGCTCAGAGTTGTAACCACAGACTGTATAAAGAAGTGGACTAACTGAGTAAGACGTCACCCACAGCATTCAGCTTAGCGGTCGTCATAAACGTCATCACAACAAAGCGCCGCATACTGTCGGCGCCCCCTATGAGTAACTGCACATCACACTAGAGAGCAGCACATTTTTTTCATTTGTACCAAAATGACTATGCAACACTGCTGAATCCTACAAGTATCACAGATTAAGAAAATAAAACTGCAGAAGGAAGTGCATACGTCACAGTGGGTGCATGCCCTTATGAAAATAAGACATTAAAGATTACTCAAAAATGAATCACTCTAAATGCAATTTCAGACGCTAGGAAAACATGGTTAAAAGCTTAAATAAGTTGATTTTGCAAAATAGATTTGCTTTAAATATATGAAAAAATTGGGTACAGGTCCTTCAAGTAAAAAAAAAAAACAAATAAAAAAAAAAACTTGGAAAATGGCTCCCATCTGTCTCCTCAGGTGCAGCGTGAGGACCTGATGAAACCCAGAGACCTGAGGCGCAGTAACAGAGCAGGTTTACTTTGGCACATGTGACCTTCGACCCCACATCCCCTCTTAAAGACTGCAGCTGTTTAGCGTTAGCATTAGCCACAGCCACTCGGGAACATATGGACTCACTTCACTGATATTACACTACTCTATATGTGCGCTAAACAGGACCAGCTCTGAGCAGCGCCGGGGTCAAAGAGGAGAAAGTCTGACAAAGTTCTGTATAAAGAGAATTTGGTGCTATGTAAAAATAAATATGCAAATAAAACAACAAAACAATACTGGACTGGACTAAATATGTTGCAATGACCAATGTTAATAGGGCTGTAATCCATAGCCTGTATATATAAATGGACATAGCTAACCTGCTAGCTGCCGCATTCCAAACAGGAAGTGATCATGGGCGCACTTCTGGCTCTATCAACTCTAGCTCCAATTCACTTTACATAGAAAAACTGTGGCCCCTCTCTCTGTAACTGCTGCTGTCAGACTCGTCATTTTGGTCTTAAAATGGTCATCTTAACCCACTCTACATGATTTTTTTTCACTATTGTGTCAAAAAAAATCAAGATATGAACATTAATAACAGACAAATCAGATGCCTTCTTTCCCGAGATCGCTCCTGTTAGCGTTAGCAACAACTCTGACAGTGTTGCTAAGCCCATGCTCACTTCCTATTTGGAACGTGGCAGCTCGCAGGTTAGCGATGTCCATTTATATATACAGTCTAGAGCAGAGGTGCCCAAACTTTTTGTTATCGAGGGCCACATCTCAAACATATTTGAAGCGGAAGGCTACAGACCGGTGATCAATGCAGTGCAGTGCTTTACACACAGCTTTGACAGAGCCGCTGTGTATTAATGAGGCTTGAAACACATTAATTTTAGGTCTGTATCACACTGCAATGTGATGTTTGAGGATATAGTGGTAGAAATAGTTTTAATTTGCTGTTAAAAGTACTGTTTATGATCAATTGGGCTGGTTCAGCAGGAGGACTGAAGGCCAATAAAAACTGGTCTGAGGGCCGCATTTGGCCCCTAGGCCATAGTTTGGACACCCCTGGTCTAGGGTCTTGCCCCAGTGCAAATGTATTGTATAAGCAGATCTTGAGGTCAAAATAAGTCTGGTGTGTACTGTCTGCATCTAATTATATGGAGTTTTAATGTCCGATAATCAGGAAGTGGATGGTTAGCATGCTTGCTGCTGCTGAAGCTGTCTTGAAGCATTACCTTAAAGCAGTGGTTCTTAACCTGGGTTCGATCGAACCCTAGGGGTTCGGTGAGTCCGTCTCAGGGGTTCGGCGGAGGTCAAGGCACGCACCCAACTCATATGATTCGTGATGAGATGCTCCGCTTGGCCATCACTGGCTGCAGGTGATCACGCTACATCACTTGGCCAGTCTGGGCTGCAGATAATTTGGTGACTCAGTATCAACTTGTGACTGTCGTGATGGTTTGTCGTGTCATTTCTTTCTTAACTCTAAAGCGTCAGATGTTGTCACCGCCAATAGACTCGCAGACTGGGAGTGTCTCCAGACGCCGGCCGTGTCCCAATTCGACAAATGCAATGCTGAATGCATAAGTTAAGTGAAAAGTAGCTTTAGACCACTGCAAACTGTTTAAAGTGTACTAGTTCTGTTTTTTTTTATGTTTTTCATGTTTGCAGCGCCTTTAACATTGAATCAAACAAAAATTTCAACATGGCCGCTGTTTTAAATACTCAGTCGTAGAAAGCTGAGGGCTAAATTAGCAATTAGCACTGGGAGGCTAACCACACTTGTACTACAGAGGTGACGTTAGCGACATGTGCAACGAGCAGCTAACAGTGTGGAGTGGGTGGAGGGCACTACAGACCAGTGAACACAAAAGAGACCCCCCCCCCCCGACCCCTCCCAGCCTCCGCCCCAGACTCCGCCTATCTGATGAGTGAGTCGTTCAGTGAAGTACCGTCTGAGAGCTGTTTGAATATACACTTTTATTTGTGTGTATTTTAGTGAGGCAGGAAGTGAGGTTTGTTGTAGCAGTAGTAGTAGTAGTAACACACAGGACAATGAAGGTCTGTGGGTTTGTAGTGAAGGCCTCATAGTATGTGCCAGTTTGATGCAGTATCAATTGTAACATTAGTTGTAGTAATAGTATTACCAGTAGCAGTAGTTGTAGTAGTAGTAGTGCTACTAACGATAGTAGTACTAGTAATGACAGTAGTAGTAGCAGCAGTAGCAACTAGTACAAGTAGAAGTAGTAACTGCAATAGTACAAGTAGAAGTAGTAACTGTAGTTGTAGTTTTAGTAACAAGGAATCAGGACAGTTCAGGTCTATGGATGTGTCATTTGGCTCATATAATGCAGAGTATGTTCCAGTAGTGGTATTAAAAGAAGTAGAACTTAGTAGTATAAACAGTAGTAGTAGTAGTAGTAGTAGTAGTAGTAGTAGTAGTAGTAGTAGTGAGTAATGTGTGAAGCAGTAGCAATATCTGTAGTTGCAGTAGTACCTCATGTAGTACAAAGGTGAGTGTGTTTGCATCTATATCCGTTTCCCACAATATGAAGTGACCACAGACACATCGAGAATGGAGCATGAAACAGAAACCTGCCAGAGAAACACAGCTAACCACAAGCCCAGTGGAAACAGCAGCAGGTCTCACGGGCCTGTAAACAGCACGATTATTTCAGATGCCCAACTAGCAAAACAACGAGCTCCATGTCCTCTTTACTTCATAAACACCATGTCCTCCTTGGTCACCCTCTTCAGACCACCTGTATACTGTATAAGCAGATCTCGAGATCAAAATAAGTCTGCTGTGTACTGTCTGCATTTAACTATAAAGTGTTTTATTGTCAGGAAGTAGATGGTTAGCATGCTAGTTGCTGTTGAAGTTGCTTTGACGCATTACCTTAAAGCGATAACTCCACTCTGGCCTCTGAAAATTGTGAAAAAATGCTTATAAACTCATCATGGTGAGTAATTAGGATGTTCTGAATGCATAAGGTAAGTGACGAATAATAGTAGAAGTAGCAGTAGTTATTTTCATCATAAAGAGTTCCTAAGTGCAGCAGCAGAGAAGAAAAGGCACGGAATGAGTTAGCAGTGGAGGTAAGCTGATATTTGTCTATCTGTCTATGTATTTGTGACAATCTGCTGCCTAAAAATACACAAAATAACACTTTAATATAATGAGATAACTGCACAGAATGTGACCACAGCTCTCGTATAAGGCTATGGTAAAAAGAAGCTGTGGGAGAGTCACATCAGTTCTGCTTTGTTCACACATGACCCCGTTCTGGCCAAATGCAGGTAAATCCTAGGCTCAGGTGCATGTGTCAATGAGACCACAGACGCAGCCTGCCATGTTAATGTCCCCCAGCGCTCCTAAATATCTGTGTTTTATGAGCTTAAAGGGCCCATATTACACTATTTTCTGATCTCTGTTCTAATGTTTCCTCATCTCAAACAAACCTGAATTTGTTTTTCTTTCTTTCACACATGTTTAACACACAAACCCTGCATATTTAGGCTGAGTTCTTCTCTCAAACTGAAAACACTCTGTTCCTCCTTGTGATGTCATGTGGTAATACAGGAAGTGCTCCACTGTGTTTTTAAACTCCATACACCTTTGCTAGAATCATTTGGATCATTTATTTAAGCCCTGGAATTGCCAATTTCTACTAAACTAAAGGTAAAAGGAGCACTTGAAAACTATCACTTCATGACATCACAAGGTGGAACAGAGCATTTTGAGCTTTGGAGATGTAGCCAGACTAATAATAAATTGTTACTGTGAATGAAACAAAACACAACTCCAGGTCTGTTTTTGAGGAGGTAACAGCATTGACATTATTGGCATTAACATAGATTAAAGCTCACAATAGTTTTGTGTAATATAGGACCTTTAAAGTCTCTGTACATTGTCCCTTCAAATAAAGACTAAACTACACTAAACTAAAAAATAAAAATAAATGGATGGATTCACACCACAGATCAGTGTGTGGATGCAAAACAACTGTCTCCAGCTAAACTCAGACAAGACTGAAGTCATAGTCTTTAGCCACAGAAACATAGAGAAAGTGTCAGCAGTCACCTCCAGTCTCTCTCTCTAAAACCTTCAAATCAGGCTAGAAATCTCAGGGTAATAATGGACTTGAAGTTTAACAGCCACATCAAATCAATAACAACTGCAGCTTTTACCATCTAAAAAACATTGTAAAAATCAAAGGTATACTGTCAAAACAAGACTTGGAGAGACTTTTTCATGCAGGTCTCCAGTAGGTTAGACTACTGTAACGGCCGCTCATTGGCCTCTCCAAACGGGCCTTAAGACAGCTGCAGTACATCCAGAACACTGCTGCTCAGGTCCTGAGTAGAACCATGAAGTAACACTTAAGTTTGAACACATAAGTCCTGTGCTCAGGTCTCTGCACTGGCTCCTGTGGCTCAGAGAATAGACTTTAAAGCAGCTCTGCTTGTACAAGTCTCTCCATGGCCTAGCACCAAAGTACATCTGCCACATGTTAGTCCTGGTTTAGTCCTGGTTTAGTTCTGGTTTAGTCCTGGTTTAGTCCTGGTTTGGTCCTGGTTTGGTCCTGGTTTAGTTCTGGTTTAGGCCTCCTGTTTGGTCCCAGAGTTTAGTTCCATGTTTAGTCAGTGTTTAGTTTTCCTGCAGTTGGAACAGTCTCCTGGTTTACTTTGACAATGGTTAAAGTCCAGGCTTTAGTTCTGGTTTAGTCCTGGTTTAGTTTTTTAAAGTTTTTAGTTGTTCACTTTCCTCTTTTAATGTTAATGTTATGATGATTATTTGTGATTATTGATGTTTTGATTTGTTGTATTGTGATTTTAACGTCTTTATTAGTCTGTAAAGCACTTTGAATTACTTGTGGACCAATTGAGTTCTACAAATAAACTTGCCTTGCCTGGATTAAACAGGGCTCAAACCAGGACCAAACCAGGACCAAACCAGAATCAAATCAAGTCTACATCTGGACTAAACAGGGCTCAAACCAGGACAAGTGTGAATGTTCCCCTATCATCTCAGGTGTCTCATTGGGAAGCAGCACACTCTTGTTGTTCAGCTCTATGTGCTGCTCTCAGACCACATCACACGGAGCCTCGCTGTGGTCACATGACTCTGACTTCTGCTCAAACTGCAGATCTAACTCAGATAGTGAAACTCTCACTCACACCAAAAGTCACAGAGGCTCAGAGACGGAAACACAGTGGCTTTGGCTTTGTTATAACCACATGATGATGACTGCAGCACAAATGTCATAAAGTTTGTTAGTTTAAACATTAATGCTCAGACTTACATTTCCAGAAGTTAAATAAGCATTTGTTACTATTTAACTGAAAATTACCACCAACGAATAATTATAATGGACAAGCACTGGTCAAAAATATGAGCACATTGCACAGACTGTATAAAGAAGTGAACTAAGTGAGTGTGACGTCACCCACAGCGTCACGTCAAATGAAACTCATCGAGGCTAGAGCAGTTATAGGGGCCAATTTGGAGCCCAGTTCTATTTTTGTACCTCTGAACATGAGTATCATAGCAACCAAAGAGCAAATCCAGAGCGTCCCGTCCACACCACTGGTTTAACAGGGAGCAGGGGTTTACCAACGCTGTCAATCAGACCTGTTGCTAAAGCTAGCGTGAGCGACCTCGGGGAAAGAAAATAGTATTAAAATGATTTAAAAGACCCCAGTGAAATAAAACGTCACGTAGAGCGGGTTAATACAAACATTTTAAGACCGAAATGACGAGTCTGACAGCAGCAGTTACAGGGAGAGGGGCCACAGTTTTTGTATATAATGTGAATTGGAGTCAGAGTTGATGAGTCAAAAGTGCGTCCACGATCACTTCCTGTGTGGAACCCGGCAGCTAGCAGGTTAGCTATGTCCATTTATATATACAATCTATGGCACGTTACAATACATTTCCGGGGGCGGCAGTAGTTCAGTTGGTAGAGTGTTTGTCCACTGATCTGAAGGTTGGTGTTTCGAACCCGCTCCTGACATAAATCTCATTGGTTGAGAGGTCAGATCCACTGACCCACAGGTTGGTGGTGTGATACCAGCTCTCACAAATGAGTCTTCGTGTCCGTGTGCAAGACACTTAACCCTCCTCGCCCCCAGTGTCTGTGTACACTGGTGTGTGAATGTGTGTGTGAATGGGGGAGTGGTTCCTTTGAGTGTTTTGAAATGAGTGACCAATGCAAAAACGTATCTTGAAGACTCAGGGGTGCACTATGTAACTTTCCTCTCTGCTTGTCTCCCTGGAGATGTGAATGCTTTTCCCACAGTATGGCTTTATCTGGCATTTATTGGATTACATTTGTTACGAATGTAAATTGAAAAAGTCCAATCTTGGACCTGGTTGCCTCTACGGCAACAAATGAGGATACTGTATTTTCCGGAATATAAGTTGCACTTTTTTTCATAGTTTGGCCGCAGGTGTCACTTATACTCAGATGCGACTTATATGTGAAATTATTAAAGTATATAATTTCACATCCTTCGTTTTTGTCACACTGACAACTGCGCGAGGGCACTCTAGGCTCATGTACCAGTGCGGCGGCCACGCGGAAGCGGTGCTTCATCTACTTCCGGAGCAGGCGGAGTTGTTCAGAAGTGACACCGAGGATGAAAAATTCAATGGATTCAGTGATTTGGAGTGAGATCGAGAATAACCTTGTTAGCTTGTTTTTTGTGCTTTAGTTATCTGATTAACTGTTAATATCTTACGTTAACATACCAGACATGTATTCAGTTCTCTCTATGCTTCATGTAGGTGAATAAATGTTATGTAACGATTGATTATAAATGTTACAATTCACTTGTTTGACCAATAGATGGTGCTGGTGTGTTTGTAATACCTGTAAGAAAATTAACTTGACTCATTTTTTTTTATACATTTCATATTTAATTTCCCCTTATTTATTTCTCCTTCATTTAAAAGGTAAAGGTGATCATTTTTCATTTGGAATAATATTGTAAATGTTTAGTTTATCATAAGTCTACTTTAAAGATGTGAAAACTACTTCTTGTTTTCCGGTTCAGCCTTTTACGCTAATGCAAAGTCTGACCCGACAGAGCACTATTTAAGAAACAACTGAAAAGTAGCAGCCAAAGCGATGTGTATATTTTCCATGCGTCAGGTGCAGTTTTGTGTGTATGTGTGATATGAGTCAGAGCTCATGTTATATTTGATGTGTTTGTTCTACGTGTGAACTGTGATGAAAAAGTAAGACCACAGTAAACATCAGTGAAAAGAACTCTCGTGTCCCTCTTGTTTTTGGACAAGCCGCATATGTTGCGTTAGTGTAGCGTATCTGATTAACTGTTAATATTTTAATCTTAATGTTAATATCTTACGTAAACATACCAGACATGTATTCAGTTGGTTGTCTATGTGTTACGTTAGCCTGCAGTGCTGCTGTTCAGCCTGTTGTTCTCTATTTTATTGTTATTATTATAACTTGCCTTTAAAGATAAAATGTCTGTTCTTGGTCTCGGATTTTGTAAAATAAACTTTTAGTCCATTGCAACTTATGTGTTTTTTTCTTAATTTTTACAAAATTTTTTGCTGATGCGACTTTTACTCCAGAGCAACATATAGTCCTGAAAATACGGTAATGCCATACTGTGGAACCTTCTGGAAAATATTGCTGTGACGATACTAAAATTTCAAACTCATTTTCGATACTGAAGAATAGACTCGATACCTGATATCAATTTTGATGCCCTGCACAGAAAAGTTACACAGTGAACCATTATACTGAAGCTGTAACTCACATTTGGTCGGCCGCTCCAGTTTCCGTCTTCCACGTTTCTTCCTTGGGGGGATCATGGTGTCCTCTTCTTTCCCCACCTCGGGCTTCTCCTCTCTGGGTGAGCCACAGCCGTTCTCCAGGGGCAGGGGTCCAAGGCGCTGCTCATCTGCCCCACGTGCTGCAGCTTCTCTGGGATAACCATTGTGCCCCGGCCCCTTCTCTGTAGGCCTGTCATGATCAAAAGGTATTTTACTTCTATATTAAAGGTATTAAAGAGGGGGTAGTTTACTTCTATAGGGTTAGGGTTAGTTGTTTTAACATGTTTTATAAGTTTCACTTTTGTTTTTGAGGGTTTGAGTCTCTCCTCTCTTTGCTCCCTGCGCTAAGTCACTCCCCTTCAGAGCGCTATCACAACACAATCAGTTGTATTCCAGTAATGAAACTCCTGCACATCACATCAGGTTTGTGAAGTTGTTGTGTACAGTTTTGTATCATGTTTTTGTATATTTATGGAGAATTGTCATGTGGGAGCATGGGTGATGTAGGTTTGTGGGTGGAGCCTCATTCAGGTTCATGCAGCTAACCGTAAGAAGGGTTTGAACAGGGCCCAGGAGAGATCTCTTGATTACTCAAACATGCATGGATGACATCTAAAACCTCTTCCAACATGTCTTCGATGAGGAACAATGTTGTAACATGAGAGAAAGCTACAAAAAGTACATTTTAGATCTCCAAAGCTCAAAATGCTTTATTCCACCTTATGATGTCATGAAGTAGTAGTTTTCAAGTTAACACCTCTTTTTACCTTTAGTTAGGTAGAGACTGGCAATTCCAGGGCTGAAATCATCCAACTGATTCTAGTCCAGGTGTATGGAGTTTATAAACACAGTGGAGCACTTCCTGTATCACCACATGACATCACAAGGTGGAACAGAGTGAAGAACTCAGCCTAAATATGAAGGTTTGTGTGTTAAACATGTGAAAACAAAAAACAACTCCAGGTCTGTTTGTGATGAGGAAACATTAGAACAGAGATCAGAGAATAGTGTCATATGGACTCTTTAATATTCATGAGGACAGACCTCTCCGGTCTCTCTCCGGGATACCCGTTCTCCAGCTCTACACGCTCCTGTTTGGGGAAGCAGGGGAGCTGAGGGGGGAGCTGAGGGGGCAGTTGGCGGGGTACATGGCGGAGAAGGCCCAGGTCCCCGTTGTGGAGGTGGGACATGGAACTGCGGCCGATCCCAGAGTAACCCACAGCGATGGCATCTTTGAACAAATAGCAGCTGTCCACCTAAAACAAGAGAAGAAGAGAATACAATATGGGACACAACAACAGACAGAAAACAGAGTAAACTGTAATATTCACAACACATAGTACTACAGGATTATAACAAATATACGTGATACTTGTGCACCCAACCCCAGTTTTCACATCTTTGGGTTCTGATAAAGTTAATAATGTTTTTCCTCATAATCAATTATGGTTTGAATTTTTTTATTTTTTATTTTATTAAGAACAAATAAAAATGTGTAAAATTCATTTTAATGAAAAATTATTATGTCAATAGACTCAATGAGATGGCCTGTCCCTGCCCCTCTCTTGCCCATCCCCCAGCCCTTCTCCTGCCCCCCTCCTGCCCTTGTCCTGCCCCTGTCCTGCTGTTCTCCTGTCCTTATAATTTGTACATATACATATGTTTATTAATATGTACTGTCGCCGTTTCATTTCGTGTTTATGAAATCTCAAATAAATTATTTTTATTTCAAATTCCCTAAATATAACCTATACCCTCCCTTTAATCGTATCATTAAACTTGTCATGTCCATGTGATTGTAATGACAGTTTCATGAAGACAGATATGTGCCACTGGACCAGCTGCTGTGTGTCGAGGGTCTCAGGTCATTGGGTCCAAGCTGAGCTCTTCCTGCTGCTTTAGTTACAGCAGCGCTCAAGAATGACTGGAATCTTGGCACTTGGACTGACCACATACACGAGTCTGCCTATAGTAACCAGCACCAAACTCCCAGGACACGAGTCTGCCTTTAGTAACCAGCACCAAACACCCAGGACACGAGTCTGCCTATAGTAACTGGCACCAAACACACCCAGGACATGAGTCTGCCTATAGTAACCAGCACCAAACACCCAGGACATGAGTCTGCCTTTAGTAACCAGCACCAAACACCAGGCATGAGTCTGCCTATAGTAACCAGCACCAAACTCCCAGGACACGAGTCTGCCTTTAGTAACCAGCACCAAACACCCAGGACACGAGTCTGCCTTTAGTAACCAGCACCAAACACCCAGGACATGAGTCTGCCTATAGTAACCAGCACCAAACTCCCAGGACACGAGTCTGCCTTTAGTAACCAGCACCAAACACCCAGGACATGAGTCTGCCTATAGTAACCAGCACCAAACTCCCAGGACACGAGTCTGCCTTTAGTAACCAGCACCAAACACCCAGGACATGAGTCTGCCTATAGTAACCAGCACCAAACACCCAGGACACGAGTCTGCCTTTAGTAACCAGCACCAAACACCCAGGACATGAGTCTGCCTATAGTAACCAGCACCAAACTCCCAGGACACGAGTCTGCCTTTAGTAACCAGCACCAATCACCCAGGACACGAGTCTGCCTTTAGTAACCAGCACCAAACTCCCAGGACATGAGTCTGCCTATAGTAACTGGCACCAAACACCCAGGACATGAGTCTGCCTATAGTAACCAGCACCAAACACCCAGGACACGAGTCTGCTTTTAGTAACCAGCACCAAACACCCAGGACATGAGTCTGCCTATAGTAACCAGCACCAAACTCCCAGGACACGAGTCTGCCTTTAGTAACCAGCACCAAACACCCAGGACATGAGTCTGCCTATAGTAACCAGCACCAAACTCCCAGGACACGACGAGTCTGCCTTTAGTAACCAGCACCAAACACCCAGGACACGAGTCTGCCTTTAGTAACCAGCACCAAACAAACCCAGGACATGAGTCTGCCTATAGTAACTGGCACCAAACACCCAGGACATGAGTCTGCCTATAGTAACCAGCACCAAACACCCAGGACACGAGTCTGCTTTTAGTAACCAGCACCAAACTCCCAGGACACGAGTCTGCCTTTAGTAACCGGTAACCGGCACCAAACACCCAGGACATGAGTCTGCCTATAGTAACCAGCACCAAACTCCCAGGACTGTTATTAATGTTCATATCTTGATTTACAGACACAATAGTGAAATAAAAACCTCAGGATCATGTAGAGCGGGTTCATACAAACATTTTAAGACCAAAATGACGAGGCTGACAGCAGCAGTTACAGAGAGAGGGGCCACAGTTTTTCAATAGAAAGTGAAATGGAACAAGAGTCAATGGAGACGGAGGAGGTACAGTACGTACATTTTCTGGTCTGCTAGCTGCTTGTCTCCATGGAGATGGTATTGCTTTGCCAGGAAAGTTCCATTGTATTACATTAAATTTTATCACTATCATCCCTCATGGACACAAGCAAATGCCGCCAGGGCATTTTAGAGGTCAGATCTGTGGAGAGGCTGCTCACAGTAAAAATACAAGTCATTTCTGAGCAATAAGACAGATAACCTTAATGCCATACTGTGGAAAATTACAGAGAAAGAAATATTGTCTCCATGGCAACAAGCAGGTGGTAGAAAAGTTACACTGTGCATCTTTAATAACTCCCTTAGGCCAATCTAAATATACAAATATACAAACAGACTGAACGTGCCAATCTTCAGCCAAGCCCAGAGATGTGTAAACTCCAGGTTTTGGACGACATCTCCAAATGATGTAACAAGGCAGAACCACAGCAGTTTACACACAGCCCACAGGAAGCACTACAGTGTCTTAAAAATGCTGTGAAATGAGTAAAAATAGAGTTTAGGCTGCAGCCTCTAGACCACAAACACATGACAACAATCAGAACGATTATGTGCTTCATTAACACGAAAGAAACAAGCCACGGTGCTAGCACTTCATCTGTGTGAAAGAACACCGGAGTTTAGACCTCTACAAACAGGCTCTGAAGTGTGTGTCAGGTGCCCTCCTTGTGCCTCCATGGGCTCTTATTCTGTGTAAAAGCTGCTAACCCTGTAGTTTAGATCTTTACAAACATGTTCTGAAATGTCCCTGTGTGTCAGATGCCCTCCCTGTGTATAAAACACTGTCAATTGTACCTGGGTTTAAAACATCAAACTAAAATGCTTATTTTTAAAAATGTTAAACAACACACTACATTTTTAACAGAGCAGTGTCTCTGTGACCTGTGAGGTCAAAGTTCATGGCTGGGATGAGGTCAAACAGGGGTCAAGTTCAAGATGAGAGTCTAGACAAAGAGGTGTTTGTTTCAGCATCACATTCATTTGCACTTTACACTATGAAAGGCACAGCTCAAGCCAGACTTCTAGAGCTGTTTCTGAAGCAGGCTGAGCTTTTTCAGCTTCGGAAGTATTAAAGGTATAATTGCACAGGCTGTGTCTGAATGTCCCCCCAGCCCCAGGTTGATTCAACTACCGAATTTCAGAAATACCTTGAAAAACAGGTATTCTTTCTGTGAGAGGCGTCACCTTTGGAAAGATGTGACTTGTAACTCGGCCTGCTGTTTAACTCCCTCATACTTCTCACTGTGTCCCATTATAAAGGCTCGAGCAGCCGGACAGAAACTACAGGGGGAGAAGAAGGGATCCATTACCTACCTACTACTACTACTGCTACTACTACACCAGCCCCTGTACAACATAACACTCATGTACTGTACTACTACACACCCCCCTCAGTATTCGCCCTCTGCACATATTCTTGGTAACACTAAAATCTCTTTGTTTATCTGCTGATCTGAGTAGAGGGAGTTTACGAATGTGATTTTGAGGGAAGGATTATGTAAAGTATAAACATCTGGAGGAGGTAACGGCGTCCCAGGAGACATCAGCAAAAACTGTAGAACAGACTCAAAACAAACGGACTCCAAACATGGAGGGGCCAGGATTCTTATGTTCAAATCACATTAATAATATTAAAATAGTAAATACACAACAACAACAATACCTAGAGCCTTTCCAGACAAAACCGAGCGCCGGGGTCTAAACGTGGCCGCCCACTGAAGTCAATGTGCTGTGATCAATGGCGCATGTCGCGTGTTTAGCCTTTAGCAGCTAGATACATCCCGTCCTGTGCAGTTGAGCTACCCCCCACAAGACTTTGAGCAATGAGAGCGAGCAGAGCGGCCGCGAAGGAGACAAGGGGATAATAAATAAATGACAAATTATAAATGCTAATGTTTGTGCTTCCAGGAGCTTCTGAACCATGTTCTAAACTTGTGGCTAATTTATGACAGTTAGGCTCATTCACATCGCTTACATGCTCAGTCATGTCGTACCATGTGATTCTCTAACCAATCAGAGCTTGAGCTTAGCTAGAGCGCACATAGAGTGTAGCCAAAGCTAACAATTAAAAAGCACTTTTTAAGACAACAGACAGCTTTTGACCTGAGAAAAAAGTTCATGATCTGAAAATAGGTATAATCGCCACAAAATTTTACCTTTGTGAAAGTTGTAGGTGCCCTGTCAGCCTCTGTCAGCCTCTGTCAGCCTCTGTCAGCCTCTGTCAGCCTCTGTCAGCCTCTTTCAGCCTCTGTCAGTCCCTGTCAGTCCCTGTCAGCCTCTGTCAGCCTCTGTCAGCCTCTGTCAGCCTCTTTCAGCCTCTTTCAGCCTCTGTCAGCCTCTGTCAGCCTCTGTCAGCCTCTGTCAGCCTCTGTCAGCCCCTGTCAGCCTCTGTCAGCCTCTGTCAGTCTCCGTCAGTCTCCGTCAGTCTCTGTCAGTCTCCGTCAGTCTCCGTCAGCCTCTGTCAGTCTCTGTCAGTCTCTGTCAGTCTCTGTCAGCCTCTGTCAGCCTCTGTCAGTCTCCGTCAGTCTCCGTCAGTCCCTGTCAGTCCCTGTCAGCCAAACACGAGCAGTCTGTGATTACATTGTGCTCTATAAGAAAAATCCTTTCTGGGCAGGATTTTTTTGTAGTAGAACCAATGAGTGGCCACTAATCCAACTCGAGACAGCTCTAAGCAGCAGGACCCTATACAGTTATTTTAACAGACCCATGGCTCAAAACACTTTACACTGCATTACTCAGTCACTGTACACATGGTGGTGGTAAACTATTGTAGCCACAGCTGCCCTGGGAGAGACTGACAGAAGTGGGGCTGCCAATCTACGCCACTGGCCCCTCCCATCACCAACACTCACACACCACATTCACATATGTGTGATCGCCACAAAATTTTACCTTTGTGAAAGTTGTAGGTGCCCTGTCAGCCTCTGTCAGCCTCTGTCAGCCTCTGTCAGTCTCTGTCAGCCCCTGTCAGTCCCTGTCAGTCCCTGTCAGCCCCTGTCAGCCTCTGTCAGCCTCTGTCAGCCCCTGTCAGCCCCTGTCAGTCCCTGTCAGTCCCTGTCAGCCCCTGTCAGTCCCTGTCAGTCCCTGTCAGCCTCTGTCAGCCCCTGTCAGTCCCTGTCAGCCTCTGTCAGCCCCTGTCAGCCTCTGTCAGCCCCTGTCAGCCTCTGTCAGCCTCTGTCAGTCCCTGTCAGCCCCTGTCAGTCCCTGTCAGTCCCTGTCAGTCCCTGTCAGCCTCTGTCAGCCCCTGTCAGTCCCTGTCAGCCCCTGTCAGTCCCTGTCAGCCTCTGTCAGCCTCCGTCAGTCTCCGTCAGTCTCCGTCAGTCTCCGTCAGCCTCCGTCAGCCTCCGTCAGTCTCGTCGTCAGCAGCCTCGTCAGTCCCTGTCCCCTGTCAGCCCCTGTCAGCCCCCTGTCAGCCTCTGTCAGTCTCCGTCAGCCTCCGTCAGCTCTCCGTCAGCCTCCGTCAGCCCTGTGTCAGCCTCTGTCAGCCTCTGTCAGACTCTGTCAGACTCTGTCAGCCCCTGTCAGTCCCTGTCAGCCCCTGTCAGCCCCTGTCAGCCTCTGTCAGCCTCTGTCAGCCCCTGTCAGACTCTGTCAGCCCCTGTCAGTCCCTGTCAGCCCCTGTCAGCCCCTGTCAGCCCCTGTCAGCCTCTGTCAGCCTCTGTCAGCCTCTGTCAGCCCCTGTCAGCCCCTGTCAGCCTCTGTCAGCCTCCGTCAGCCTCCGTCAGCCTCTGTCAGCCTCCGTCAGCCTCTGTCAGTCCCTGTCAGCCCCTGTCAGCCTCTGTCAGCCTCTGTCAGTCTCCGTCAGCCTCTGTCAGTCTCCGTCAGCCTCTGTCAGCCTCTGTCAGCCTCCGTCAGTCTCCGTCAGTCTCTGTCAGTCCCTGTCAGTCCCTGTCAGTCCCTGTCAGTCCCTGTCAGCCAAACATGAGCAGTCTGTGATTACATTGTGCTCTATAAGAAAAATCCTTTCTGGGCAGGATTTTTTTGTAGTAGAACGAATGAGTGGCCACTAATCCAACTCGAGACAGCTCTAAGCAGCAGGACCCTATACAGTTATTTTAACAGACCCATGGCTCAAAACACTTTACACTGCATTACTCAGTCACTGTACACATGGTGGTGGTAAACTATTGTAGCCACCCTGCCCTGGGAGAGACTGACAGAAGTGGGGCTGCCAATCTACGCCACTGGCCCCTCCCATCACCAACACTCACACACCACATTCACATAAGGCAATGTGGGCAAAGTGTCTTGCCCAAGGACACAAAAATATTGCATTTGCATTAGAGCCATTGTTGCCCCACTGTGGCTCCTGGTATTCATTACAGTCTCTCATCCAAGGCCAAGACCAAACTAAACCAGGACTAGAGCAGGACCAGACCAGGACTACATCAGGACTAAACTGGACTAGAACAGGACCAGACCAGGACTATGTTAGGACTAAACCAGGACTATAATAGAACTAAAACAGGACTAGACCAGGACTAAACAGAAGTAAACTAGGACAAGCGGTATGGTATGCTAACAATTTTGAGTGTAAATGTTTGATGTATGGTATGCTAACAGCGTACTCACAGGGAAATGCTTGCGTTTGCGTCCTGGTTTGCCCACTTTACACGAAGCACTGGTTTTGTTCGGCTCATTCAGGTGGTCCATGTCGAGTATTGTGCTCTCTCCCTGTGGACACAACAACAACAACATTTAAGAATTCTGCAAACCAGCCGCCATTTTGTTTTCATAAAGCTAATGTCAAGAGAAAGGGGAATGTAGCATTCATCACAGTATGAATCTTGGCTTTTGAATCAAATAGATGGACGAAAGATAAGTTTAATGCTGTAGTACGGAACATTCCACCCAAATCATTACACGACTATAAAAGTGACCTTCTGGTTAAAATAACATCACGTGGTCTGTGTTTAGGCCTTTTATTGTAAGCTGGGTTCCATAGTCGTACATGAACTGTAGTTAGTCTTTGCATTAACTAGTGGAGTTAGTTTGATAAACACTGCTGTAGCCTCTGGACCATTAACATGCTTTTTGCAAGATTATTTTCCTCTCCTCTTCTCCTCCTCTCCTCCCTCCTGTCCTCCCTCCTTTCCTCCTCTCTCTATAACTTAAGTCCCTCCACATACAACAACATATCAGGTCGTATTATTATTCTGCTTAAACACTGCTGACCCTCTAGTTTAGACCTGTACAAACATGTTCTGATATGTCTCTGTGTGTCAGATGCCCTTCCTGTGTGTCTGAAATGTAATTTTTCTACTGGTTTGTCAGTTCATATTTCTGGAAACGTTTAAAATGTGAACTCTGAGATTTAATCGTTGCCATTTGACTTAAAAAAAAAAAAAGCAAACGCTCTTCCTCTAAAGTCTGAACTGCTCTGAGGACCACATGTTTTTACTGACAGAGGACTGAGGACGCAAAAGACCCATCTGATCAATGACTATTTGAAATGATTGGATAAGCTTGATTGAGTGAAAGAGTGGTTCAGTATTAAAGTTCAGTAGAGTTCATGACATCAAAACTGAGACTAAACCTAGAAGGACTAAACCAGAACTAAATCAGGACTAAACCAGGACTAAACCAGAACTAAATCAGGACTAAACCAGGACTAAACCAGGACTAAACCAGGACTAAACCAAATCTACATCAGGGCCATAGACTGTATATATAAATGGACATAGCTAACCTGCTAGCTGCCACGTTCCAAACAGGAAGTGATCATGGGCGCACTTTCTTCTTTCTTCGACTCTGGCTTCAATTCACGTTCTATTGAAAAACTGTGGCCCCTCTCCCTGTAACTGCTGCTGCGACTTGTCATTTTGGTCTTAAATGTATTAACCCGCTCTACATGATCCTGTTTTTTATTTTTTTATTTCACTATGTCTGTAAATTAAGATTTGAACATTAATGACAGACAAATCAGGCACCTTTTCCCGAGCCGAGGTTGCTACCACAAGCGTTAGAAACAGGTTTGATTGATGGCGTTGCTAAGAGCCTGCTCTTTGCTAAACCAGGGGTGCGGGCAAGAAGGGGCATTACCTTCAACAGCCTTGCTCCGGATTGGCTTGTTGGTTGCTATGATACTTGCGGTCGAAATTTCAAATATGAAACTTGGCTCCGAATTGGCCCCTAAAACTGCTCTAGCCTCGATGAGCTTCATTTGACTGGAGCTGAACACTGTGGGTGACATCACACTCACTTCTATGGTCAGGACTAAACTGGACTCAAGTGACCTTATACTGCCCCTCTCCTCCTCCTCCTCTCTCTCTGTCTCTTCATCACACACTCACATAACCCCTCCACTTTTGCTCCTTTGATTAATGATTTGAAACTGACTCCTTTGATTAATGAACCTGTGCCGGTGGCGGTGGCGTGGCCCGCCTTGTGCCCCGCCTTGTGCCCCGCCTTGTGCCCCTGGGGTGGAGTGGAGAATAGATGATCCTAAACGTAGACGCTTGTTTGAATAGAACCACCAGCTCCATGGCTCCTGATGCAAATGAGCCTGTCCCTCAGCTGCTGCAGGAGAATGTGCCTGGAATGTTCCACAGTATGGCATTATGTGTCTATCCCCAAGAAGACAAGCCGGTGATACAGCCAAGCCAAGTTACAGGTCAGATCTATGGAGGGGCAAACCCGCTCACAGTAAGAATACAGGCTTTATAAGATAAGAAAACTCATTAACTACACTAAATGAAAGACATTTTTTAAAGCCGAAAGAGGAGAGAGAGAAGGAAGAGGAGAGAGACAGGAGGAGGAAGAGGAGGAGGAAGCGGAGGAGAAGAGAGAGCAGCCATATTGAATTCCATCCATGTAACACAGAGAGCCCCTAAAGCCAGAGTCACAGACACCAGTTTATTTTAAGTGTCCAAGAAAAAATGAGACGATGACAGGGACAAACAGAGGACACAGGACCTCAGGAAGACTTCTCCTCCTCTATCTCCTCCTCTTCAGTACAGAGGAGCACCACACATCTGATCCTCCTCCTCTCTCTCTCTCTCCCCCCTCCTCTCCTCCTCCTCTCCTACTCCTCCTCCCTACAGTAGAGGAAGACCACAGATCTGATGCTTCTCCTCCTCGTCCTTCTCCCTCTCTGTCCTCCTCTTCCTCCTCCTCCTCTCACTCCTCCTCCCTAAAGTAGAGGAGGACCACACATCTGATCCTCCTCCTCCTCTCTCTCTCTCTTTCTCCTCCTCTCCTCCCTACAGCAGAGGAGGACCACACATCTGATCCTTCTCCCTCTCTGTCCTCCTCTTCCTCCTCCTCCTCTGGCTCCTCCTCCCTAAAGTAGAGGAGGACCACACATCTGATCCTCCTCTTCCTCCTCTCTCTCTCTCTCTCTCTCTCTCTCTCTCTCTTTCTCCTCCTCTCCTCCCTACAGCAGAGGAGGACCACACATCTGACCCTACAGCACTTTGAATAGTAGAAACTAGACAGCAGAGAGTTATAATCTTCCCCTCTCCCGCATGGAAACAGGAGGTGGACCCACCCCTGAAAAAGTGACATAGTGCAGCTTTAAACCTCCTGCTGATACTTTGATGACCTGCTTATTTCTCTGCCTCTCTCTTCTATTCCCCCCCTCTCTTTTTCCTCATCATATCCTCTCTCCTCTCCTCCTCTCTCCTCCTCCCTCTGTCTCCTCTCTTTTCTCATGTCTCTACCCTCCTCTCTCTTTCCTTTCTGTCTCTCACTCCTCTCTCCTCCTCTCTCCCTCTCTCATTCCAGACACATCCATCACTCTGCCCTCCTCCTCTCTCATTTCTCTTCCTCCTACCTCTTCCTCCTCTCTTCTCTCCCTCCTCTCCCACTTCCCTCTCCTCTCTTCCCTCCTCCCCCTCTCTCTTTCCTCCTCCTTTTTCTCCTTCCTCCTGCTCCCTCTCTCATTCCAGACCCATTTATCTCCCTGCCCTCTTCCTTCTCTCCCTCTCTCCTTCCCTCTCTCCCTCCTCTCTTCTCCCTTTCCCTCTCACTCCTCTTTCTCATCTCTCCTCCTCTCTCCCTCTCTCATTCCAGATACATTCATCGCTGCTCTCCCCTCCTCTCCTCCTCCCTCCTCCTCTCTCTCCCTCCTTTCCTCCCTCTCTCATTCTAGACCCATCCATCTCTCTCCTACTCCTCTCTCCCCCTCCATCTTTCTCCCTCTTCTTCTCTCTCCTCCATCCTCCTCTCTTGCCTCCTCCTCCTCCTCTCGTTCCAGACCCATCCATCTCCTCTCACTCCTCCCTCCTCTCTCTCCTTCTCTTTCTCTGCCTCCTCCTTCTCTCTCTCTTCTCTACTCCCTCCTCTCGCTCTTCCCTCCTCTCTCTTCTTTCCCTCCTCCTCTATCCCTCTTCTCTGTTCCCTCCTCTCTCTTCCTCCCTCCTCTTCTTCTCTTCTCTCCCTCCTCCTCCTCTCATCTGCTCCCCCCTCCTCTCTCCACCTCTCTCCTCCTCCTCTCTCTCCTCTCTCTCCTCCTCCTCCTCTCCTCCCTCTCTCATTCCAGACCCATCCATCTCTCTATGTAAATGCGCTCACTTCACTGGTGACACTAATGGTTGATGGATGATGTCATTTTTCCAGAACGCCGCTGAGTTCGACCTTCTGATCGGCTCCGGGTTCATCGCGGTGTTCCTCCCTGTAAATTATTTAGACACCACCAAAACATAGACTTATTCTGAACTAAAACATCAGCAGAGGAGTACGCGCCCATTAACCAGGAGGTAGCCAGTTCAAACACTATAAGTCAGGTTTTAAGTAGAACTAAACCAGATCCAAACAAGAACTGAAAACTGCACCAGAACAAAATATTTTATCGTCTTTAGTGCATCAAAAGTAGGAAGAACCTTGATCTTAACAAACACTAAAACAGGACTGAACTAGGATTAAGACAGATCTAAACCAGGACTAAAATAGGTCCAGTCAGAACCACATCAAAAAAAAGGACTGGCACATTCTGGGGTTAATACTAAGGTCCAATGAGACTCATCTGGTCTTCGGTTAATACAAAAAGAAGAAATAATAAGGTGTATGATTACTTAAAAAAAATACATTAAAAAATGTTCCTAACCCGGCACAATAAGAGAGAGAGATCCTCCCGCTGCGTGGTTATAATTCGCTCAGCAACAGGTGGGCCAATCACAGAGCAGCATTCAGGTTTGTGCAGAAGAAGTGGACTAAGTGAGTGTGACGTCATCCACAGCGTTCAGCTCCAGTCAAATGATGCAAACAGCCAATTTGGAGCAAAGCGGGTGAAGGTAGCTTCACCCGCTTCGCCACAGATCTGACCTGGAACTTGGCCTGGAGCGGGCGCTTAGCAACATTGTCAATCAAACCTGTTGCTAACACTAGTGGAAGCGACCTCAGAGAAAGAAGGCGACTGATTTGTCTGTTATTAATGTTCATATCTTGATTTACGGGCACAATAGTGAAATAAAAACACCAGGATCATGTAAAGGGGGTTAATACAAACATTTTAAGACCAAAAAGAGGAGTCTGACAGCAGCAGTTACAGAGAGAGGGGCCACAGCTTTTCAATAGAACGTGAATTAAAGCTAAAGTCGATGAAGCCTGGAAGCACACACATGCTCACTTCCTGTCTGGAACACAGCGGCTAGCAGGTCAATATGGACTGTTTAATGCAGAGAAAAGTGATTTGTGCTTTTGTGGACACTCATCTGGGCTTGGACGTAACTAAAGTCTGAGTTTTGGTCTTGTTTCACTATTCTGACGCTTCAACCAATCAGACTGAAGTATTTGCCACAATGTCTTGTGTTTTTCGATCTCTTTCAGTGAGAGCCGTCCCACACTGTTAACTGTGTAACGCACTGAGTGACACAATCTATGAGAGCCAGGTTAGGCTCGCCCCTCCACAGATCTGACCTGGATTTGGCCAGGTGGTTTCATCTCCTTGTCTCCATAGAGAAAGAGAAACTATTTAATGTCATGCTGTGGAAAATTTTAGGCAAAGTAATACCATCCTCAGGGAAACGAGCAGGTGGCCAATCTCCCACCAGAATGTTACATAGTGAATCTTTAACTACAACTATGTCTCAAACAAACTACTAACCAAGAGAAGTTTAAACCAGGACGAAACCAGGGCTAAACCAGGACTAAACCAGGACTAAACCAGGACTAAACCAGGACCAAACCAGGTCTAAACCAGGACTAAACCAGGACCAAACCAGGTCTAAACCAGGACTAAACCAGAACTATGCAAGGACTAAACCGGGACTAAACCAGGACGAAACCAGAACTAAACCAGGACTAAAATAGGACTAAAATAGGACTAAACCAGAACTAAAACAGGACTAAACCAGGACTAAACCAGATCTAAACCAGGACTAAATCAGGACTAAACCAGAACTATGCAAGGATTAGACCAGGACTAGACCAGGACTATGCTGGAATTTAGCCAGGACTAAACCAGGACTAAAAAGACTCTATATATATTATAATTTATTACACTGAGCTGCTGTGGCCTCCACATCGTGCCCACACTTCCACTGCAGGTTGTGAGCATCATTTGCATAGATAAAACTCGCGTGTTTCCAGAGGCGCTGGAGTACTGCCTCGTTTGGAGCCCGGTGTATTGCTTCATTTAGAGCCCCAGTTAATTTGATGACACACAATTCAGCGCCGCCCGCGTGGCTATCACCACGGGAACAGCCACCTCATCAATTCTTCTCATAGCAAAGCAAAAACCGCCATTTTGCCCTTCCAGATGTGTCCCCGAACGACAAAACGCCATCGGAAAATAGGCCAGGAATGAGGTGTCGTGGCCCAAAATGAACCCCCATTAAATTTAAGGATACCAGGGGACTATTTTGGTTATTTAAAGAAATGCGTGTTGCCATGGGAACAGGGTCTGGACAGTTGTGTGAAATGAGAAGGACGTGCAACCAGCCGCAGCCAACGCCCCTCTGAGCAGGGAATGTGTCAGGCATTTCAAGACTTTTCCCCATTCATAAGATAAGATACATAGTTTTCAATTGTCAATCGCTATGGTAACGGGCCCATTTTTTTTAAAATGAATCATTTCAAAACCCATGGATCGGTTGTGATGAAGTTACACTCTCAGAGAGGCTAGGTCTGCACAATGTGGTGACAGATTTCAATTTTCAAGTGAAAAACAAAATAAAAGTGACTTTCAGCTTCAATGAATCTAGAAATATGTTTACTTAGTGGCATTTAACAGAAAAAATATTAAAATTTCTTCCTCCAAAGTCTCCAAACACTACACCAGATTAAAGTCAGATTAAGAAAGATTTACATGCACCTGTGTCTCTACAGTTATAATCTCCGACACTCGTGGATCACTGTTATAATTTACACATTTTAGATCACAATATTCATCACCACAGTGCCCAGCTGACGTCGCCGTAAACATCACAACAAAGCGCCCCCTACAGTTGCACATCACATTAGCGAGCAGTAGATTGTTCTTCATTTGTACCAAAATGACGACACGACGCTGCCGATTCCTGAGTATCACCGATTAAGAAAATAAAACTGGAGAAGGAAGTCACAGTGGGCGTGTACGTCACAGTGGGCGTGTACGTCACAGTGGGCGTGTACGTCACAGTGGGGGTGTACATCACAGTGGGCGTGTACGTCACAGTGGGGGTGTACGTCACAGTGGGCGTGTACGTCACAGTGGGGGTGTACGTCACAGTGGGCGTGTACGTCACAGTGGGGTGTGTCACAGTGGGCGTGTCGTCAGTGGGCGTGTACGTCACAGTGGGGGGGTGTACTTCACAGTGGCCGTGTACAGTGGGGGTTCACAGTGTGGGCGTGTGTACGTCACAGTGGGCGTGTACGTCACAGTGGGCGTGTACGTCACTGTGGGCGTGTATCGGTCTTGTTTGCTCCAAACCAAATGCTTTATTAGAAGCTTATTAGAGGCACAGCCCCAGGAGCCAGTGTTATTGTAATATGGAAAAGAAAATCTACGCAACCAAAACATATTTATTTTATTGACAAAGTTCCCATCTTCTTGCTGACTTTACCAAATCTGCAGGTTAACCACAGATCTGCAGCCATCTCAGTTATATTTATACACAGCTGAAACCAGAACTTTACACATGCTATATCAAAAAAAAAAAACATATACGCTTTTTTCTCAGTTTGACTCGAAAACAGACTAAAAGTTTCCTGTTTTAGGTCAGCATAAGTGTTCAAACCACACCAACTCAGTCACATTTACTGCAGAAACCTAACTTGAATCCACTGTAATTCAAAGTGTTTTGCCCAAGGACACAACGACAGCCTATATAAAGACAGTGGTGCCCAAACTGAACAATATAAAGCAGACAAACTCAGACAAACCTATTGTTTAGGCTGAGTGAGCACTAGAAACAGCATTATGGAGTAGATTAGGAGAATGACACTTTGCTTTGGACTTGGGCGGCTGCTATCAGGACAATGGACTGACTGACCAATACGACATCTATATGACCCTGTCCACGCTGGATGATGGACGGTTCCACTGGTCAATGCTTCTTAAGCCTGAGTGACCGCGGCTAAAGACGCTGCACATCATTTAGTTCCATGTATTTGAGCAAACTGTGTCTCATCCGCTGTTTTCTGTCTGCATCTTGTAAACGTTTGAGTGTCCGATAATCAGGAAGTGCGCTGTTAGAATGCTAGTTGCTGTTAGCATTTCTGTGATGTACGCCTGTTACAATGGCAAATTTTGAACCACGACATATTGGAACACAGGAATTTTGAAAGAAACAATCAAATTCAAACACATTTTTGCCACTGATATAAAGCAAGATAATACAAATAGGTCACATCCTTAAAACGCCTGAAAAAATGAAACACTAATTAACCAGAGAAGTTATTCGACTGTCTACAGCTCAAAGCTCATGACATGAAAATGTGATGGCAAAACTCTGCTCTGGTCTGAGAGAGTTGTGAAAAGTGATTATAAACTCATCATGGTGAGTAATAAGAGTGTTCTGAATGTGTAAGGTCAGTGAGGAGTAACTTTGGATCACTGCAAACTGTTTAAAATGAACTAAATCTGTTTTTCATGTTTTTAAGATGTAAAAACTGGTACAGCGCCTTTAAATGTAAACGTATATGAACTTTTTATACTTTTACTTGTTTATAAAATGCTTTTCAGACACAAATCTAAAGAAGTATAACACAGTATACAGTACAGTGAGCACATGTATAAAATTGGATGGGGTTTTTTTCACACCGAATTTCAAAATGGCAAATATTTTTGTAATATTTTGGCATAAATTATAGCTAATCATAAACTCATAAAACGGTTATTAAAATCAGTATTAAAAATGTAAGAAAATTAGGTTCTAAATAAGTAGCTTGTGTTGATGTGTGAGGCTTTCTCAGCTCTTAAAGGGATTTGACCTCGTTTACGATGGATTATAAATTTGGTCTATTTTACACACACAAAGAAACCAATACAACAGTGGTGACATTAAGTCTGGATTAAAACCTGAATTGCCGGATTAACCAGATTAAAGTCAGATTAAGAAGGATCTCCATTCATAAAAAGGGTTTCAGTTAGCTACAAACAGCCACGAGAAATTAGCCGATAAACAGAAATAAAAACTGAAGCTTGTTCTAAAGCTGCTCTCTCTTCAAAAACCTTCAGGAGTTGTGTTTTGTTTCATTCACATGTTTGAGTAACACTTTATTATTAGTTTGTCTACATCTCCAAAGCTCAAAATACTCTGTTCCACCTTGTGATGTCATGAAGTGGTAGTTTTTAAGTTAACAGCTCCTTTTACCTTTAGTTCAGTAGAGATTGGCAATTCCAGAGCTGAAATCATCCAGATGATTCTAGTGAAGGTGTATGGACTTTAAAAACACAGTGGAGCACTTCCTGTATTACCACATGATGACATCACACGGTAGAACAGGCTGTTTTCAGCCTAAATATGCAGGGTTTGTGTGTTAAAACACGTGTGAATGAAACAAAACACAACTCCAGGTCTGTTTGTGATGAGGAAACAACATTAGAACAGAGATCAGAGGATAGAGTTCTTTGAGTCCTTTAACAAAAACCTCTTGTGCTTGTGTCTCTGTAGTTCTCATCTCTGTCACTCGTGGATCATTATGTTAAAACTTGCACATTTTAAATCACAATATTCATCTAAAATGACATTATGCTGGCGAGCAGCAGATTTGTTTTCATTCATACAAAAATGACGCTGCGATGCTGCTGAATCTGCTAGCATTAGCAACAGGTTTGATTGACAGTGTTGCTAAGGAAAGGAGCATTACCGTCAACAGCCTCACTCCGGATTGGCTCTTTTGTTGCTATGATACTCGTAAGTGGAATTCCAAACATGGATCTCAGCTCCAAATCGTCCCCTATAACTCCCTCGATGAGCTTCATTTGGAGCTGAAGGCTGTGGGTGACGTCACACTCACTCAGTCCATGTCTTTAGACAGTCTGTGGTATCAATACTTCAATATCAACTCTATTTGTTCTTATTAAAAACACAGCTGTGGAGGATACTGCAGTACATAGTGTAGTCTCCCCTTTCTCTTCTCAAGGACACATTCAAAGACATATTCAAAGCCTGTGGGTATTTTAAGACTCAGCTCATCACTTGAACCTCTTCACATCTTAACTGCTTCTTTAAAGATGCTCTATGTAACTTTTCTGATAGGGGTACACCATCTGCTTGTCTCCATGGAGATGTTATTGCTTTGCCTGTAATGTTTCAAGGTGTGGCAATAAAATATCTATTTTGTATTTACTTGGGTACAGTTGTTTTTATTGTTAAAATAGTATCTTATAGGGCCCATAATGCACTGCTCTCTGGAGTTGTGTTTTGTTTCACTCACACGTGTTTAACACACAAAACCTGCATATTTAGGCTGAGCTCTTCCCTCAAACTGAAAACACTTTGTTCCACCTTGTGATGTCATGTGGTAATACAGGAAGTGCTCCACTGTGTTTTTAAACTTCATACAAATTCACTAGAATCATTTTGATCATTTCAGACCAAAACAAAACACAACAAAGCATTTTGAGTTTTAGAGATGTAGACAGACTAATAATAAAGTGCTACTCAAACATGTGTGAGTGAAACATAACTCCAGGTATGTTTTTGAGGAGGGACCAGCATTAGAAATTGACTTAAATCTCACAAGAGTCTATTTTGTGTAATACAGGACATTTAACATACATTTTTACCTTGAGTGGGGTCGCCACTCCACAGATAGGACCTCTAAGTTGGCCTGTAACTTGTCTCCATGGAGATAGATATGTTTAATATAGGTTGCATATTCCAGGCATTGTCCTAAATAGAGTTTTATAAAGCTATTGTCACTGCAAGATTATTATTTTAGCAAAGAAATGTGTCTTGGCCTGTGTACATAATAAATGCCTGTATACATATATGGACATAGCTAACCTGCTAGCCTCCACGTTCCAAACAGGAAGTGATCATTGGTGCGCTTCCAGCTCCAATTCAACTCTGACTCCAATTCACTTTCTATTGAAAGACTGTGGCCCCTCTCTCTGTAACTGCTGCTGTCAGACTCGTCACTTTGCTCTTAAAATGTTCGTATTAACCCGCTCTACATGATCCTGGGGTTTTTATTTCACTCTTCTGTCTGTAAATGCAGATATGAACATTAATAACAGACAAATCAGGCGCCTTCTTTCCCTGAGGTCGCTCCCACTAGTGTCATTGACAGTTTAGTTAACCGAGCACTCTCTGCTAAACCAGTGGTGCGGTCGAAAAGGAGCGTTACCTTCAACAGCCTCGTTCCAGATTGGCTCTTTGGATACTACGATACTTGTGGTTGGAACTCCAAATCGTCCCCTATACCTGCTCTGGCCTCGATGAGCTTCATGTGACTGGAGCCGAACGCTGTGGGTGACGTCACACTCACTCAGTCCACTTCTTTATACAGACTGAGTTTGACCTGTATCCATGGTACCACACGCTGTCTGACCTGAGACAGTAGTGAGTTAGAGAGGATATTATTCCAGTGAAGTGGTGGAACAAAAGAGGAGCGTTTGGAGAAGAGAAGAAGAGAACGAGGGAGTCTGGGGCTGAGCAGAGGGGGGGAGATTTGTACAGCAAAAACAAGCACTTTTCTACTATGGAGTTGCTTAAACATATTACAAACATTATTATATCAAACATAATACACAAATACACATAGGCCTGTCATGATAATCACAACTAATCGCTCAACTTATGATAGATGGAAGAAATAGATTTTGGGGTGAGTATTTCTGGAGTACTTTTTGTCTTTGTACTACGATTAGATCAGAGGTGTACAAGGCTGAGTAAAAAGCTTTTTCTGACTCACTATAGACACAAACTCACCCACTGTTTATTCTGTTTATTTCCCTTCTAAAAATATTGTGCACTTAGAATAGTTTGGGGTTATTCTGGGGGGGGGTTCAATATTACCACACAAGATAAGTACACAAGAATATACTATTTATACTAGATAAAATACTACTAAAAACATATTTGAAAGTATTTTTTTGGGCCGAAGACGAATCTTATTTATAGTCTTTCACATCACAAAATGACACACAGCAGCAACTAAACTAAACTCTAAACTACTGTATCTTATTTTTCTATTGTTTATATTTACATGACAAAAAGATTGCCTGTCCACAGATCTGACCTATAACTATCCCTGGGGACTTGACCTCATCATCTGCTTGTCTCCATGGAGATAGATCAAGTCGAATGCTGTGCTGAAATGTTCCACACAGCATTTTTAATGATACCCACTAGAACCATATTAGCACAAATATTAGCCGTTTAAAGTATTAGCCTCATGAGCCAGTGACAACAAGCCCTTTTTATTTGCACGTTCTGCCAGCGTCTCTGCCTCTTAAACTTTATACTTTATACATCAGGTCGTGGTCGTTCCATAGACCAGTGTTCTAGTCATGTTTGTTCAGTAATTAAACTGCCGTAGGATTTCTAATGACAGTCTGTAATAGCTTCATGCCAAAGGTTTCACAAAGACATAAAACGAACGACAAACCAAAACAGGGAACGTAGAAAGTACCGAGTAGAGTTTATGGAGCGGGTGAGATGGATTTACTCAAACTATGAGTAACACGAGAAATTAGTGTTGGAAAAGCTCAGAGGAGACTCAAACATGTCTGTAATTACTACCACTACTACTACTAATACTGCTACTGCAATTACTAATGCTACTACTACCACTACTACTACTATTACTACTAGTACTACTACCACTATTACTACTAGCACTACTACCATTTTGAAACACTTGTGCTAATATGTGGTTACTACTACTACTGCTACTACTTACTACTGGGGTACTACTACTACTACTGCTAGACTACTACTAGATTACTAGACTACTACTTAAGTACAATATACAATACCAAATATACAAGTATTCTGTGTTCACTGCAGCCTACACGCAATAACATATAAAATACATGCAATAACATATAAAGTGCATGCAGTAACATATGAAGTACATGCAGTAACATCTGAAGTACAGACGCAGCTCACTCCCTGCATTTACATTCTCTTGTAATCATATAAAGTCTCCCATTTGCTTTAAAAGATTCTCAAAACACCGAACAGCTGAGTCAGTAGTGATATGCTTCTTCCGCCGTAGCTGCCCTGTGACTGAAGTAAGCAAGCTGCTGATCTACACCATCGGCATTAACCCCCCACACCAAAATCAGACAGGCACAGTGTTTTACCTAAAGACAGAACAACAGCAAGCCCTGGTCAGAGCTGAGAATATCAAACCACTGAGCCACCTCTGTCCAACTTCCACTCTAAAATACATTGATTAACTGAGATCTGTTTCCTGCAGGTGAACCACAGACTAAAGAAGTATGTGTGACGTCACCCAGACCGTTCGACTCCAAATGAAGCTTATTGAGGCTAGAGCAGTTATAGAGGCCAATTTGGAGCCAAGTTCCATTTTTGGAATTCCGACCACGAGTATCATAGCAACCAAAGAGCCAATCCGGAGCAAGGATGCTGAAGATAACGCACCTTTCTGCCCACACTGCTGGTTTAGCAGGGAGGAGGGTGATTAGCAACGCAAACCTGTTGCTAACACTAGAGGGAGTGACCTCGGGGAAAGAAGGCGCCTGATTTGTCTGTTATTAATGTTCATATCTTGATTTACAGACACAACAGTGAAATAAAAACACCAGGATCATGTAGAGCGGGTTAATATAAACATTTTAAGACCAAAATGACAAGTCTGACAGCAGCAGTTACAGAGAGAGGGGCCACAGTTTTTCAATGTAAAGTGAATTGGACCCGATGCAGCCAAAAGCGCACTCACGATAGCTAACCTGCTAGCTGTGCATGCTATGATGTGAACACACGGCAAAAGATCTCGGCCACACACAGAGTTTAGTCCCAGTGATTGCATTTGCTTGTGTGTTTTGGATCTCACCATTCTGCGGACAGCGGAGGTGGAGTAGTCAGGTGCTTTGAATTGGCTGTTGGAGCTGGACATGGAGCCGGACATGGGGCTGGACATGGAGCTGGACGGCATCATTGAAAAAGCTTATGGTGGTTTTAATTTTCAGACGATGAAGTTTCACATGAAAAAAATAACTTAAAAACAACTAAACATGAGATGGTCCTTCCTCTTCTCCTGGAAACACAGAAAGAACAAGTTTAAAATAAATACAGTAAGAACATTATAACAACATATTATATATATTACATTAACACAAATACACTTAATAACAATCTAGGACTAAACCAGGACTAAACCAAGACTAAACCAGGTCTAATCCAGGACTAAATCAGGTCTAAACCAGGACAAAAACAAGACTAAACCAGATCTAAACCAGGACTAAACCAGGTCTAATCCAGAACTAAAGCAGAACTAAACCAAGACTAAACCGGGACTAAACCGGGACTAAACCAGTTCTAATCCAGGACTAAACCAGGTCTAAACCAGGACTATATCGGGTCTAAACCAGGTCTAAACCAGGACTAAACCAGGTCTAAACCAGGTCTGAACCAGGTGTAAAGCAGTTCTAAACTAGGTCTAAACCAGGACTAAACCAGGACTAAACCAGGACTAAACCAGGTCTAAACCAGGTTTAAACCAGGTCTAAACCAGGACTATATCGGGTCTAAACCAGGTCTAAACCAGGACTAAACCAGGTCTAAACCAGGTGTAAAGCAGTTCTAAACTAGGTCTAAACCAGGACTAAACCAGGACTAAACCAGGTCTAAACCAGGTTTAAACCAAGTCTTAGCACTTTTAATACCTACTGCTCCCACAGTGACTGTAGACATCCCATCTGAGTTTAGTTTAGTTCAGAACTTATTAGCACAGATTTTATTGCTGAACTGTGGAATATTGGCACAGACTCTTACAGACCTGTTATAAGCTGCATATCGTAACAGAACTGGCAAACTTCACAGACCTCGTGCACAAACCGCAACTTCCACTACCACGTTGTGTAAAATGTAGGTCACACATGATGCATTACAATGAGGCCTTTAAAATAGCCCAACAGCATCCAACGAGGCTCCGGCTAAATTTGCGCAAAAGTGAAACATAATACGAGAGTGGGATTGCCATTGTGGAGCCCACGTCATGTTGTGGGCTATAGGCAGCTTCTATAGGCTACTACTGTACTGTACTACCGCCTATAGACCGGCCACTTTAGTCCACACCGCGGCTGGACTAACGCCATGCGCACACTTTACACCACGCAGGGATCGTTTAACGAGCTTAAGTAAAGAGATTCTTCAATAATTTACGTGCCATTTTAACCTTAAGTGTCTGGGAGATGAAGTTACACCGGCGCAAAGGGGACAAGGCTGCAAAAGTACCGCATTTACAAGGCATCACGGGATATTTCACGCAGTTTAAGGGTTAAGACAAGCGTGTTCTGGTGCATTTAAAAGCGGCTCAAATCAAGCCCACCGCCTCTCCTCTCTGGACTGGGGGTAGAGTAATTGCATGTAGCCGCCAAGCCAGAAAATAATTTATTAAATGTGCAAAGCTGGGCCAGTAGATGGGTTTTTACGCACACCAGGTCAAACGCGCACGCTGCTCTCGCCCTACGTAACCAAATCATTTATAATTCATGACATTTTGATGATAAAGTTGTTGATATGTGCACAGCAGTGGTAGCAGCAAGAGTAGTAGTGGAAGTATGCAGCACCTCGAGACCCAGGGGATGTAGCCACAAATTGGAGGCCTAAACACAAGATTCCCCTTTAAACTCGCTGTGCGGTTTATCTATAAAATGTGGTAGCTTTCGTGTAAACCCAAGCCAAGTTCAAGTGCAGAAATAATGTCCAGATACTGAGATTACATCCGCAGAAAAGGCATGACACCAAATCGCCTTTTCTTCGAGTCTTCCTGTCCCCACAGCGCCTCACATCTCGCCTCCTACACCACTGACTGTTTAGGGTTAATTGTGTGGAAATGCGCGCGTGTGCTGTGCTCGTTACCCGGTTTTCCCGAGTCCCAGGCCTAAGCCCTTTATGTCTCGCTTCGCTCCCGGAGCCTCCTTCCTCTTCTCTCCCCGTCCTCCGCCTCCCCTGCCCGGCCAGCTCTGCTCCAGATGCGCCGCTCTCTCTGCAGGGCCTCTGCCGAACACAGTGCGCCAAGTCCAGGGTCCTAGCGCCGGATGGGTACAGGCCACAGCCACAGAGAGGGACTATGGGCTTGAACAGCAGAACAGCACTCAAATGAGACTCCTCCAATGAAACAGAGCAGGACTAAAGAGATCAACCTGGTTTATGGGTTTGTATAGGGCTATACTGCAATGTAGGCCTACAGTATATGCACTGCTCAAAAAAATTAGAGGAACACTCTTTAATTAGAGTATAACAACCTATCAATCAAACTTCTGGGATATTGATATGGTCAGTTAAGAAGCATGATATGGTCAGTTAAGAAGCATAGGGGTTTGTTAATCAGTTTCAGATGCTTTGTTTTTAATGAAATAAACAACAGGGGCAGTAGAGGGGCAACAGTAAGACAGCAGGTTTTCCAGGTTGATGCCACTGGTATTTTTCCCTCCTAATCTTCCAGCAGATTTGGCTTGGATCAACATTATTGATGCATAGTGCGGTACCTGGACGCTGCAGAGGTTGCACAAGTGGTCCAACTCCTCCAGTATGGCACATCAATGCATGCCGTTGCAAGAAGGTTTACTATGTCTCCCAGCACAATCTCAAGAGCATGGACTAGATTCCAAGAGACAGATAGTTACTCCAGGAGAGCGGGGCAGGGTCGTTGAAGGTCCTCAAACCCTCAGCAGGATGGGTATCTGCTCCTCTGTGCAAGGAGGAACAGGATGAGCACTCCCAGAGCCCTACAGAATGACCTTCAGTGGGCCACTGGTGTGAATGTTTCTGACCAAACAATCACAAACACGTCCTGTAGTGGCCCCTGTGCTCACTGCCCAGCACCGTAGAGCTCAACTGGCATTTGCCATAGACCACCAGAATTGGCAAGTGCGCCACTGGCGTCCTGTGATCTTCACTGATGAGAGCAGGTTCAGCCTGAACACATGCGACAGACGTGAAAGGGTCTGGAGGCGCCGCGGAGAACGTCATGCTGCCTGCAACATCACTGAGCATGAGCGGTTTGGTGGTGGGTCAGTGATGGTCTGGGGAGGCATATCTCTGGAAGGACGCACAGACCTCTACAGGTTAGATAATGGCACCCTGATCGCCATTAGGTATAGGGATGAAATCCTTGGACCACTTGTCAGACCCTATGCTGATGCAGTGGGACCTGGGTTCCTCCTGATGCAGGACAAGGCCTGACCTCATGTCAGAGTCTGCAGGTTGTTCCTGGAGGATGAAGGCATTGATACCATTGACTGGCTCTCACGTTCACCTGACCTAAACCCAATAGAACACCTCTGGGACATTATGTTTCGGTCTATCCGGCGCTGCCAGGTTTCTCCTCAGACTGTCCAGGAGCTCAGTGATGTCCTGGTCCAAATCTGGGAGGAGATCCCCGAGACACCATCCATTGCCTCATTAGGAGCCCCGCTGTTGTCAGGCATGCTTACAAGCACGTGGGGGCCACACTAACTACGGAGTATCATTTTGAGTTGCTATAATGACATTTTAGCGAAATAGACCCATCTGCTGCAACATTTTTTCAGTTTCGTTTTTGGGGTGTCTTTGGTTTAACCCTCTGTGGGGAGATCATTTTCATTTACATAAAATTATCTGGCATCCTTTTGTTACTAATAAATGACTTTCTCATTATCAGTAAAGAAATTCTGGATTATTTTTTCCTTCATTTATATCTAATGTGTTTTCAAAGTGTTCCTCTAATTTTTTGGAGCAGTGTATGAAGTAAGGAGAAGCAGCTGTATTCATAAAAGCATTATATTAACAAACATTAAATGAGAACTTTACTTACAACGAAATGGCACCACATTAAAAGCATTCTTACATATTATTCAAGTAAAAATCCATCCATTTTCATCTATTTATCCAGGGCCATGTCGTGGTGGCAGCAGTCTAAACAGAGACTTCCAGACTTCCCTCATCCCAGATACTTCCTCCAGCTCCCCCAGTGGCACCCCAAGGCGTTCCCAAGCCAGCTGAGAGACATAGTCCCTCCAGCATGTCCTGGGTCTCCTCCCGATGAGACACGAACACCACCCCAAGGAGGTGTCCAGGAGACATCTGGAACAGATGACCACCTCAGCTGCTCCTCTCCATGTTGAGGAGCAGCGGCCATCTTGTCCTTTTGGTCATTACCCAAAGCTCATGACCATAGGTGAAGGCAGGAACGAAGTAAAAATACGACTACTGCACCATAAAACCTGCATGTTTAAAGGTGCACTATGGAACTTTTCTGTTGGACACTTTCTTGCATCTACGGAGATCTTATCGCTTTGCCTGGAATGTTTCATTAAGTTACCTCTTTTGAATGTATTTATTAAAAAAAACATCGATAGACATGCATTTTTACCGCCTCTCCACAGATCTGACCTGTAATTTAACCTTTTTTGTGCCATCTGTGGTCTATGCATACTACTGAACATTCCAGATAAAGCAATGACAACTCCAGGGGATCTCTGACTCCAGGGGCCCACAGACTCCAGGGGCCCGCAGAACTCTAGGGGCCCACAGACTACAGGGGCCCTCTGAGTCCAGGGGCCCGCAGAACTCTAGGGGAACTCTAGGGGCCCACAGACCCCAGGGGCCCATAAAACAACTCAATAAAACCAAAACGCTCATTCAGCCTCTGTTTAACGAATAACAAGCGTTTAACTGCTCTGCTCACTAATGTCAAATGCTAACTATGCTAACTATGCTAAGTGACTCCAAATATTGATCATGTTTTAGAGTTTTGACTAGTTTGATCTGTCTGCTCAGAATATTCTAAAGTATGGTAAACTTCGTGTTTCCATGGGACACGGACCACCTCCAGAAAGTTTAAGGTACTTTACACTTTATTCTGTCGTCTGCATTTGACCCATTTGTCAGTGTGTCTGGGTTACACCTGAGGAGCAGTGGATCCATCTCCGGATCCACCTCGGCTCAAGGATTTGACCTTTGTGCATGTTTTGGGTTTAGTAGCAGTGTCAGCAGTATCAGTATCAGTATCAGTAGTAGTAGTAGTAGTAGTAGTAGTAGTAGTAGTAGCAGTAGCAGTTGTATCAGTATCAGTAGTAGTAGTAATAGTAGCAGCAGTAGTTGTATCAGTAGCAGTATCAGTAGTATCGGTAGTAGTAGTAGTAGTAGTAGTAGTAGTAGTAGTACTAGTAATAGCAGTAATGGCAGAATAGCAGTAGTAATAGTAGTACCAGTAGTAATAGCAGTAATGGGTAGTAGTGGTAATAGCAGCAGCAGCAGCAGTAGTAGTAGTAGTAGTAGTGGTGGTGGTGGTAATAGCAGTAAATAGTAGTAGTAGTAGTAGTAGTAATAGCAGTAAAATTAGCATAACAGTATTAGCAGTAATAGTAGTAGTAGTAGTAGTAGTAGTGGTGGTGTCGAGCTCAGCTTGGTCAGGACTACCTTAGTTGTAGAATTTGGCCTGTTGTGCATGTTTTGAGTTTGGTATTAGTAGTAGTAAACTGTAGCAATACAATCAGTATTGGTATTAGTAGTAGTAATAGTAGCAGTAGTAGTAGTATTAGTAGAAGCAGTAGTAATAGTAAAAGTAGAAACCTAAAACTGCTCTTGGTGGAGGAAGAGGATGTGGTGCAGACTCGAGGTTTCACAACTTTCACTGAAGAGTCACTGCCACTGTGAGAGAGGGAGAGAGAGAGGGAGGAAGGGGAAGAGAAGAGAAGAGGAGGAGAGGAGGAGGAGGAGCAGGAGGAGAAGAGAGCAGGGGGAGAGAGAGGAGGAGAGGGTGGAGGGAGAGGGGACAAGGGGGAAGGGGGAGAAAGAGGTTGAGAGGAAGAGAGAGAGAAAGAGGAGTGAGAGAAGGCTTAGAGAAGAGAGAGTAGCAGATATTTCTCAGAGGGAGAGTTATTTTAGACTCTAGATTTGACCTCTGCTTCTCGGAGTCTAGAGAGAATCATCTACAGTTAAAGGTCCTATATCACACAAGCTGACTCTGAGCTTCAAGCCATGTCCCTGGAGTTGTGTTTTGTTTCATTCGAACATGTTTGAGTAACTCTTTATTAGTCTGTCTACACCACAAAGCTCAAAATACTCTGTTCCACCTTGTGATGTCATGAAGTGGTAGTTTTCAAGTGAACAGCTCTTTTTACCTTTAGTTCAGTAGAGACTGACAATTGCTGGAAAAGATGTACGGGGGTTTAAAAACACAGTGGAGCACTTCCTGTATTACCACATGACATCACAAGGAGGAACAGAGTGTTTTTTGAGTGAGAGAAGAACTCAGTCTAAATATGCAGGGTTTGTGTGTTAAACATGAATGTGAATGAAACAAAACATGTGTGAGATGTTCTTTTGGTGCTGGTCCATGGAGAGACATGTACAAGCAGAGCTGCTTTAAGTCTATTCTCTGAGCCACAGGAGCCAGTGCATGAGCACAGGACACATGTGTGAAGTACTTCCTGGTTACACTCAGGACCCGAGCAGCAGTGTTCTGGATGTACTGCAGCTGTCTTAAGGCTCGTTTGGAGAGGCCAGTGAGCATGGCCGTTATGTAGTCTAACCTACTGGAGACATGGAAGGATAAGTCTCTCCAAGTCTAGTTTTGACAGTATACCTTTGATTTTTACAATGTTTTTTAGATGATAAAAAGCTGCAGATGTTATTGATTTGATGTGGCTGTTAAAGTTCAAGTCTGAGTCCATTATTACCCCGAGATTTCTAGCCTGATTTGAAAATTTTAGAGAGAAAGACTTGAGGTGACTGCTGACACGTTCTCTATGTTTCTGGCATCCACACACTGATCTGTTGGATGCAGTGTCAGACTGAATCCATGAGTCCATATTCACCTGTTGCCAGTGAGACATAGATCTGAGAGTCATCTGCATTGCTGCGTATTAACTGACCTAATGGCACCATGTAGAGGTTGAACAACAAGGGTCCTAGGATGGACCCCTGGGGCACCCCACAGGTCAGAGACATTTTCCAATTTCAACAAAGCACTCCCTGTCTTCTAGATATGCTTTGAGCAGCATAAAGACAACAGGACTCTGGAGTCATATTTAGATCAGTTTTAATATATCTCACATTTGATTTATTTACAAAAGAAAAACATTGGCTTGAGTAAAATGAGCAGACGAACAGATGGACGAGGCTGAAGCTACGGAACAGACAGAACGCTACAGAGGACAAAAAAAACAACAGATCACAAAGGTCTGAAAAGTAAAGGTGAAGTAGAGCTGTGGCAAACAGCATCTCAGACCACATCAGAGTTTAAGGCCTAAACCAGGAGTAAACCAGGACTGAACCAGGACTAAACCAGGATTAAACTAGGACTGAACCAGGACTGAACCAGGACTAAACCAGGATTAAACCAGGATTAAACCAGGATTAAAATAGGACTGAACCAGGACTAAACCAGGATTAAACCAGGACTGAGCCAAAACTGAACCAGGACTGAACCAGGTCTAAACCAGGATTAAACCAGGACTAAACCAGGTCTAAACTAGGACTACTCAAAATGTCTACACCTATGCCACCCTGGCCACCAAAAAAGGAATAAACCAGGACCAAACCATGTAAAAACTAGGACCAAACCAGGACTATCTCAAAAGAAATGATAGGACAAACCCAAATGTACGCTAAGATTGAACCAGGTCTCAGCTGAGACTAAACCAGATCTAAACTAGAACTGTTCTTAGACTTGAACCAAACTAAGTCTCTGACCATACCAGATGTAAACTAGGATTTACCAAGATCCAAACCAGGTTCAAAGATCTGAACTAGGACAAAGGCAGGTCTGAAGTGGGACTAGGACAGTATCTGACTGAATCAGCACTATATCAGAGTAAACTGGACCAGCCCAGCTCTAGACCTAGTCCAGAACTTAACCAGATCTAAACTAGGACTAAACCAGGTCCAAAGTAAGACTAATATGAAAAGTATCTTGCATTGAAATAATCTTTAGTGCTTTGAAATTCCATTCAAATTACAAACATCCCTCTGGTCTGGTCTGCTCCAGCTCTACTTCACTATATTGCCTTAAGATGGAGTCAAATGACATAAGCCGATGAACAAGAAGCTTTTATTCCATATTATTTCCTACGTCTCCTCAAATGTTCCACAGTGGAAACCATGACGACTCCAGTCCTTCGGTCCCGAGACAAACACATATATTTAAATACACTTCACACAAAATGGCAGCAACAAGTTTGGCACAAATGCAAAAGGCTTGAGCTGAAATTCCCCTTAAAACGAGACAAGAATGAACCAAAAAGTCACATAAAAGTCACAAACCAGGACAGAGGCGAGAGATTGCTTTGATATTCTTAATACAGCACTTTACAAGAACGATACAGGCACCAAATGAGACGCGAGCACTGCAAAAATATCAGCTATCAGCTCAAATCTTCAGAATGCTTCAATTGGATCATTACGACAAATTATTTCAAATAAAGAATGTTTTACTGTAAAACTGTTAGAAATATAGTTACAAAAACACCCAAAATGTGTACTCATATGACTCTATTCTCTGATCTAGTTCTAATGTAGTTTCCTCATCACAGACAGACCTGGAGTTGTGTTTTGTTTCATTCACACTTATTTAACACACAAACCCTGTATATTTAGGCTGAGTTCTTCTCTCAAACTGAAAACACTCTGTTCCACCTTGTGATGTCATCATGTGGTAATACAGGAAGGGCTCTGCTGTGTTTTTAAACTTCATACACCCTTTCCCTGAGGTGCTCCCACTAGCATTAGCAACAGGTTCGATTGACAGCGTTGCTAAGCGTCCGCTCCCTGCTAAAGGGAGCGTTACCTTCCCCAGCCTCTTTCTGGATTGGCTCTTTGGTTGCTATGATACTCGCAGTTGGAATTGTCCCCTATAACTGCTAGCCTCGAAGAGTTTCATTTGAATGGAGCGGACGCTGTGGGTGACGTCACACTCACTCAGTCCACTTCTTTATAAAGTCTATAGTTTATCATTAATCAAATATCTGAATAAACTTATTATTACTGCTTAGAGCTAACTTGAAAAAACAAAACAAAAAAACATTTGTTTAAAATATATATTTCATTTTGGTTTAAAGTAAAATAACCAAAACGTTTCAAATGAGGTAATATTCTGAGCTCATTGTGATTGATAGCAGTAGATTTTTTTGCAGTGCATCGCTGACGTCGCAGAAGCCGAGATGGAGGAAGACTCCGAGAGTGAGAGTTTAGATCTGATTTAGTTTAAATATGAACCGAAGAAGAGAAAGAACTACAGACCAACTCAATACAATTATTACTACAGCACTAAGTACACAAGAGAACTACGGCAGCCCAGAACGAACAAAAGTCTTTCTTCATTTATGAGGATACCATTGTAATAAATTATTTCAACCCCAAAGCTTAAAGCATGACTAAGCACCTAAACTCTGCCCACAACCAAGTTTCAAATAAAGCTCATAGAGTGGGCGGGGTCTGGAGGACGAAAGGGGAGAGAGGGGGGAGGAGCGGCGAGGTCTGGGAGTATAAAAAACATTGTGATAGGTTGGACAGGTATCCACACTTCAAACTCCACCCCTGCATCCAGGTGTATTCAAAAACACCTGGCTTTAATCAGGGCAGGCTTTTGTAATGTCACCAACTACTTGAAATTGCAGACGTCACTGAAGGCAGCACACGTTTTTGACCAGAAAGGTGCAAATTTTCCCACTTTGTACTAAGGTTACCAAAACATGACTCAGAACAGTAGATGCTGCTATTAAAACCCCACATAAACATGGAGTAGGATTTGGTGTTTAGTTCCACTTTACGATACGACTGAATGTTCCTTCTGGGCTTCCGTAAAAACCAAATCCATGTGAACAAAGTGAATGAAACAGCAGAGACTTGAGGTTGGTAAAACTGCAGCTCAAAACCAGACCAGGTGACCACTTTAAGACTTTACGACTTCCTTCCAGCTCCGCTCTAATCCTCTACAAACGCAGCCTGGCCTTGTATAAAAACGCCCCCAGTCAAACACATTAAAGGGGCTGTACCTCATTTTATCCCATGAATTTGAGCAATCTTGCCCCAGTGCAGATGGATTGTATAAGCAGCTCAAAATAAGTCTGCTGTGTACCGGGTAATATGTCCAAGAATGAGGAATTGCGCTGTTAGCATGCTAGTTGTTGTGAAGCATAATCGTGATGGCAAAACGCGCCTCTGGTCTCTGTGAAAAGTGGTTATAAACTCATTATAGTGAATAATTGGATGTTCTGAACGCATAAGGTAAGTGCAGAGTGACTTTGGACCACTGTAAACAGTTTAAAATGAACTAGACTGTAAAAATCAGGTACAGCAACTTTAAAATGTTAAAACGCTTCTCCTTCTCCAGAGTCAAACTCAACACCTCAATATAATTTTATCTATTATATGTTTTTAAACGTGCACTACATAACTTCCCTGGCGGAGCGTCAGCCACCCTGCCTCCATGGGGACGTTATTGCTTTGCCTGGAATGTTCCACCTTATGGTGTCAAACCCAACTTGCATTTATTTATTCAAGTGTTTTAATAGTTCAGGAAACATACATCTGCACAGTGAACGGGATCTGACTTGTAACTTGCTCTTGTGTCATCTGCATGCTTCCATGACTGTAGATGACTTTAATGCCAAACTATGGAACATTCCAGACAAAGCAATACCATGGTGACCTGCATGGTAACAGAGAGGTGGTGTAGGTGCACCTTTAAATTCCTGTCATCTATTGGGCCTCATTCACCGAATATTTCAGTCGGGAATGATTAAATCAGTATTGTGTACGTATAGGAAATGAATACGAGCTCGAACTTTTATCCCCGCCCACTGAGTCCATTCTGCTGCTGTGATATTGCACCATGAACAGAAACAAGTGTCTGGGAGAGTGTCAGGCAGCTGTTTCCTTATGGTTCTCACATCTCTGCTACTATTAGCTTTTTTGTCACTCTTGAAAATGAACCATGACAAAGAATCAACCATAGACTGTAAATATAAATGGACATTGCTAACCTGCTAGCCGCCGCATTCCAAACAGGACGTGGCCATGGGCACTCTTCCGGCTCTCTCGATTCCAATTCGCTTTACGCTGAAAAACTGTGGGTCCTCTCTCTGTAACTGCTGTTGCCAAACTTGTCATTTTGGTCTTAAAATGTTTGTATTAACCCTCTACATGATCCTGGGGTTTTTATTTCACTATTGTGGCTGTAAATCAAGATATGAACATTAATAACAGATAAGTCAGGCGCCTTCTTTCCCCAAGGTTGCTCCTACTAGCGTTAGCAACAGGTTTGATTCACAGTGTTGCTAAGTGCCCGCTACCTGCTAAACCAGTGGTGCGGACAGGAAGGGGCGTTACCTTCAACAACCTTACTACAGATTGGCTCTTGGGACTTGGGTCCAAATTGGCTGCTATAACTGCTAGTCTCGATGAGCTTCTTTTGACTGGAGAAGAACGCTGTGGGTGACATCACACTCAGTTCGTCCACTTAGTCGATGGAGCCGGAAATGCGCCCATGGTCACTTCCTGTTTGGAACACGGCGGCTAGCAGGTTAACTATGTCCATTTATATATACAGTCTGTGGTTATTGCACAGTAGTAAATGAGACCCACTATTACATAACTTTTTTTTTTCCTAAATTATATACATATACTCTCTCTTCTTTCTCTCTCTCCTGATCCCTGAGCTCCTCTTTCATTGCACATAAACACATTTTATCATCAGTGATTATATAATCTATAATCTATAATAAATCTCATAAATCTCATCAGGAGCACACATCCTCAGGACTGTGTAGGACTCAAAGCCCTGAGGTCTCCTGTTCTGAACGCGTCCGTTGCAGTATTGAGGCAAGTTCACTGGCAAAATAATTAAGTGTGTGACTTAAAATAATTAAGTGTGTGACTTAAAATGCCTTAGATCTGTCAAACAAATACGCTCCTTCAAGAACTCAGAAAGATGGCAGAAATCATTCAAATTGGTCAAATAAAATATATATATTCAACAAGTGAAGGTGCTGACTTTTCATGTGAATGGTTTGTCACTTTCTTGTCTCCACAGAGATGTTATTGCTTTGCCTGGAATATTCCAAAGTCAGCCAATCAAGTTATCTATCACAATAGAAAAAATGGCCAACAGGTGAAGTTATATAGGTCAGATCTGTAATCTACAAAGATCTGTGATCGTTGTAAAGATGTCCATGTAATCCCTCAGTCGTCCAGGTCTGATCCATACTAAAAGCTGAAGTTCAATCCGAAGTTAAATTCACCCAAAGAACAAAACCTAGTAGTAATGTGGTCTACTCCATTCAGTGTAGTGAAGAGTGCAGTGAGTGGTACATTAGAGAAGCTAAACAGGGCGACAGTGGCTCAGTGGTTACAGCGTTGGTCCCCCAACCCGAAGGTCGGAGGATTGAGTCCCACTCGGACCAAGTTCTGTCGCTGTGTCCTTAGGCAAGACACTTCATTCACATTGCCTAGTATGAAAGTGGTGTGTGCATGAATGATTGGTGGTGGTCGGGGGGAGCTGATGGCGCAGATTGGCAGCCTCGCTTCAGTCAGTCTGCCCCAGGGCAGCTGTAGCTACAATAGTAGCTTACCATCACCAAGTGTGTAATGAATGAATAATGACTATTGTGTAGCGCTTTGACAAACCTGTAAAGCGCATTACAAGAGTAAGGCATTATTATTAGACAGCCACTCCGTAAGAGAATGTACCAACGCCGTCACGAGACCTCCTCTGGACCCCAGTCTGCTGTACATCTCCATCTCAAAGACACTAACCACTTTGAAGATAATGAGGTACAGATCTGAGCCAGAGAAAAGAAATGGTTTGAGAGGAGAGCTAAAGAAGCTATTTTTTTTTAGGAAAGACAATCCTTTCTTGAACAAGACTGGGGCCCCCTCCCCCATCTATAACCCCATCCTCAGACCCAAAGCAAACAAAAGAAACCACAAGAACAATATGATGAGCCAGAGCCATAAAAGGTTGAATGGAGGCCATTAAAACTGAAACTGGACACAATAACTGTTTACAGTTTCAGTGTAGTTAGCTGCTCCCTCCAGATAGATATAAGGCAGTGTCCACCAGCAATCTGACCAGAACTGAAAAAGCGGCTTGGATGAGCAGCCAAACGTCTTCACTCCTACAAAGTTTTGTCCAGTTGACTGATTTAACTTCGGCTTTTACTATTTTGCAAAAACATTCTGAGCAGTAACTTGTACAAGTTACTGCTCAACACCTGCACCTGCAATAACTGCAAAACAGACAGATTTAATGCTATACTGTGGAACATACTAGACAAAGCCATAACATCTCCATGGAAACAAGCAGGTGATGAAACCTCCACCAGAAATGTTGCATAGTGCAACTTTAAAACATCTTGAAATAGGTGGTCTAGAGTGTATACTGGTCTGTGTGTTTTATACTTGTTCTGATACAGCTCAAGATCATTCTAAAGATATTCGGGAAAGGTTCAGCTCTGTCAATGGTATCAATACCTGCTCAAACGACTATCTAGTTTTGATACTAGTTTTAGTATCGATTAATCTATGATTTTTGATTCTTTTGACAGGCCCAGATGCAAATTATAGCCTTAAAAATTAAACAAATCTATTCAAAAATCAATATGTTGAATTGAAATCATTCTAAGTCATGAAATATATTTCTGCAGTGTGGTGAAGGCGGCACCATGCATCGATATACAAAATGTCCGTCTGGTCTGGTTTGTTGGTTTTAACAAAGAGAAAGGTCAAAGGTCATTATGCAGCCCCATAGATTTGTATTGGTGAGTTTGAATAGACTTTTATCAGCAGCAGTGGTCCAGTGTTAGACAAACAGAGTGTAGTTACATGCAAGCAGGAATTTGACTCAATTCAATATTTTTACCCAAATTTGAACTGTTTAAATGTCTTATTTTAAGTACAAGTACAGTTCACATATTGTTAAGTCAGACCTACTCAAATGGATCTAAAAATATATAGTACTAATATTACTATTTGCATATGTTGTTAAAAGGAATACGGTGAGCTAGCAGGCTAAAAAAAATGTATATACAATTTAATACTAATTTCACAACTTTTACTTTGCTTGTAAAATCGTGAGTCTTAAAGTCTAAAAGTTGCATGTAACCACACTCAAGATAAAGATTTAAACAGGATTTGATCCCGGTCGCTATGACAACCCTCCCCCTCACACAGAGCTGGCTTCGAATGATACAGTACTGGAACTGACATGAGTGCAACTTCATGCAAAATAAGTTCAAATTAAAGACAGACACTAAGACGCTAGTTTTACAAAATCAACCATTTTGGAGATGTTAGCTCCTATAGTGCTATGTGTATACAGTGCTATGTACAGGACTGGCTGCTACACTGCAAACACAAAAAGGAGTTAAAATGACTTAAATTCAACACATTAAACTTGATTTGAGTAGTTTTGGCTAGTTAGCTCTGTTAACTTAAAGTCCCTGTACCTATTTTCCCCATGTGTTTGAGTAAAATGTGTCTTTCCCTGAACGGATGTATGATGCTGCTATTGTATATATTTTCTACCTCCTGCATGCCCTTATTTGTATTTGTATTTATTCAGTGTCTTTTTTTTGTGTGTGTTGTATGTGCACTTTATCACTGAAGTAAGTTCCTAGTCTGTGTGCTCTGCTCATGGAAAATGGCAATAAAACTTCTTCTGATTCTGATTTAAGTGGATCTTGAGGTCAGAATAAGTCCGCTGTGTGCTGTCTGCTTCTGATTCTAAAGAGTTTTACTGTCTGATAATCAGAAAGTGAGCATTAGCATGCTTTTTGAGGTTCAAATATTGCACAAATGAGATATGAAAATGATACCAACAGGACCCATCCATTGTCTGAAAGATCATACCATACAGAAATGTCAAAATAAATAGATACATAATACTTAAAATAAAAAACATCAAAAGCGTTCAGTGGAGTTAAAACTGGTTGTATATATATATTTATATATATATTCAAGAAATATCATATATATATAATATATATATATATATATATATATATATATATAATATATATAATAATATAATATATATAATATATATATATATATATATATATATATATATTATATATATATTTTTATGTTTTGGGGTTTTTTTTTTTTTTTAAATTTATTAAAACCAGTCAAATAAGGAGCAGTTATATATTTCCCATATTCAAAAAATGTCAAAATAAATAATACTTAATATTAAAATAACATTAAAATGTTATTTATTTATATTAAAACCAGTCAAATAACGACCAGTTGTTTGTAATGTTGTCAATGATTAAATCGAGACAAATACTCAAATCAAGTTACTATGTTGAATTCAAAATCATTTCAAATCGTTTTAAGTGTAGACTGTGTTTTTTGCAGCGTGTGGGAGAGACAGGGGCAGAGCTAGCATTATTTAGCATCGATGGTTTGGGGAATTGTCTTAACCTTAGATTTCGTTCTATCAGGACACATATTGGCGTATGGGGCTCGTCTCAGTGCAGACGTGAGGTGGACTTTTCCCATGGTTTTTCCACAGGTGAGGTCCAGGTAACAGCATGCATTCTACTACGTGCTGAGGTTTGTCCTACGCAGGAGATGGAGAGTCTTCAATGCTTCGGTACTCGCACTAAAGACAAAGAAACAAGGAAGAGTTAGAACAATAGTGTGTGCAGTTTGGATTTTAAGACCATAGACTGTATAAAGAAGTGGACTAAGTGAGTGTGACGTCACCCACAGCGTTCGGCTCCGAATGAAGCTCATCGAAGCTAGCAGTTATAGAGGCTAATGTGAAGCACAGTTCTATATTAGCTTAGCAACGCTGTTGCAGCAGTTACAGAGAGAGGGGCCACTGTTTTTCAATGTAGTGAAAGTGAAAGTGAATTGGAGCCAGAGTCGATGGAGCGCCCATGATCACTTCCTATTTGGAACACAACAGCTAGCAGGTTAGCTATGTCCACTTACATACACAGTCTATGGTTACATTTTAGCTACTCCCACCATGGATGAAAACGCATAGAATTTGCTCTGTGCACAACAGCGCCCTCTACCTCACTGTTAGCGTCACTACTTCCTGTCCAGTTTAATCTCTATGAGGTTTTTGCAGAGTCATGCTAAAATGAATAAATATTTAAAAATCAGGCAGTGGACAGGGAGCTGCAGGTGGGCCAGGGATCAGAGGTCAGAGGTCAGTGGGTTAGGGTCAGACAGTGGACAGGTGGATGTCACTGAAAACATGTTAAACAGTAGACAAATAAAATTAATACTTCACGAGAGATCACAAGAGAGTTTGTGTCTCTATTGACAACGCTAATGCTAATTTTGAGGCATAATAAATATTAAAACAACACAAACTGAAGTATTCTAAATCTAATAATTGGGTAGTCTTTATTTTAATGAATTTGAATAGGTTCATTAGATGCTTTCAGATTTTCAGACTCTTAGCTTTGTGAGCTAGCTAGCGTGCTGCTGTGCACAGACTCTATGACGTCACAAGGCAGAGCCACATTTTTGTTGAAATGTGCCTCTCAGAGAAGGAGCCATGCAAATGTTTTACTTCATTTAAACCAACAAAGAGCCGTGCTCATTTGATGATTCTTCTACAAGAAAAACACATGCAAGAAACAATTAAAAATTCACTCCATAACTTTTCTGCTTGTCTCATTATTGTTTTGCCTGGATGTTCCACAGTCGCCTATGGAACTGAATTTATCTTGCATTTATTTAATTACAAGTGTTTTTCGTGCTAAAAAATACTTATCTCCATGGAAATAAATACTACAATTTGGCATTTAATATCACACAGAAGACAATGACATCTCCATGGAGACTAATATAAAAGTTACATGTTGCATCTTTAAATATATATATTCATCCTCATGGTCCACACTAACACAGCTGTTACTTAAGAATAACGTCATATATAAGAGTTAAATTGAATATAGTAACAGCCAAAGCACCAAGAAGCCAGAGCCTGATCGAGTCTGTACAAGCCAACATACATATATATAAAATATAAAAGATATAACATAAAGATATAATATAAAATCTCATAATATAATTATGAGACTTTAATGTGGCTCATTTGACTTTAGCTGAAATGAGACTTAGTAAAAAATATTTTTTAAATTCTGTTTTGTGTTATTTTGTTTGTGGCTGTTTCAAGCAGAAATGCAGATGCAGAGCCATGCAGAGGTGGTGTGTTTGTGAATGACACTGTAGAACAGGGGTGTCCAAACTATGGCCCGGGGGCCAAATGCAGCCTTCAGACCAGTTTTTATTGGCCCTCAGTCCTCCTGCTGAACTGGCCCAATTGATCATAAACAGTACTTTTAACAGCAAATTAAACTATTTCTACCACTATATCCTCAAACATCACATTGCAGTGTGATACAAACCTAAAATGAATGTGTTTCAAGCCTTATTAAGACACAGTGGCTCTGTCAAAGCTGTGTTTAAAGCACCGCACTGTATTGATCACTAGTCTGTGGCCCTCCTCTTCGAATATGTTTTGAGATGTGGCCCTTGATAACAAAAGTTTGAGCACCTCTGCTGTAGAACTCTATAGGAGTTTGTCCATGTGTATATATATAAGTGCCCATATATACGTAGAGACCCATGCATTGAACACGTCACCTCTGTCTCCATTTCTCAGGCTGATTTCTTCTTCGTCTCCTCCATCGTCCACTGAAGCCAACATATTTAACCAGGTCAAATCTAATGCTCTTACCAAAGGTTATTCAAACGGGTAAACGATTTTAATGTAAAGAATTTAGTTAACGATTTTAATGTAAAGAAGTGAAAGAAAAAACCTCAGACCTGAGTGCAGCTCTTTGACCAGCGACGACATGGTGTTTGTGATTGAATCAGCAGCAACTAACAGATCGTTTCGAAGATTTCTGGGTACACCTGAAATATAAGATATATGTAACATGTATCTATCTATCTATCAAAAAAACATATGTCAAAATTAATGTAAAAACAGCTTAATACATGTGTTTGAGTGATATATAAAGTATAAAGTTACTGACCCTGAGCGAAGGCCTCGAGCACGTCCCCGCCCACGCCGCTCAGACAGTCCTGGGGTGTGTGTGTGGGGGTGGAGCCTGCAGAGGTGGAGCGGATGGGCATGGGCATAGAGCAGCCAGCGCCGTGACTGGGAGACGAGTGAGGGGAGCTGCCACACTGAGACTGCAACACAAGACAAAAAGTACACAAGAAATATACAACTAATACACAAGAAATACTCAGGTGAGGAGGGGGCTGATGGGAGACAGAAAGGTAAAGTTAACTGAGGGATGTATGGCTGAAGTTAGCAGTAAATAGGTTAAATGAAATTAGACTCTTTGGAATGTTAAAGCTGCACAATGTAACTTTTTCTGGTTGTGGGTCTGCTTCCTGCTTGTCTCCATAGAGATGTTTTTGCTTTGTTCATAGAAGGTTGAACCATGGAGACATGTAGGTGATGCAACCAGGCCAATCTGATGTTCAGATATGTGGAGAGGCTACCACACTCACAGGGCAATAAAATGAATGCAATTTGTATTTAAATGAATGCGATTCTCTCTGCTACTGTGCCCCAGCCACAAGAGCAGTGATGTTTAGGTTTAAAACTTAATCAGACCAATAGTCCGTATAAAGAAGAGACCTGATCATACTCGTGTGCATGTAAATGTGTAAGGTATACAGGTATACAGCCAGTCCTCTGTCAGTAAAAACATGACGTTTGGAGTTTAGCAGTCTTTTTTATCTGTTAATGCACAGACTGTAAAAGGAAGTGGACTAGGTGAGTGTGACGTCACCCACAGCGTTCGGCTCCAGTCAAATGAAGCTAATCAAGGCTAGCAGTTATAGGGACCAATTTGGAGCCGAATTGCAGATTAGGAATTCTGACCACGAGTATCATAGCAACCAAAGAGCCAATCCAGGGACAGGCTGTTGAAGGTAATGTCCCTTCCCGCCAAGAAGGGGCACAGTTTTTCAACGTAAAGTGAATTGGAGCCAGGGTCAATGGAGTGCACCCATGATCACTTCCTATTTAGAACGTGGTGACTAGCAGGTTAGCTATGTCCATTTATATATCTATCAGTCTATGGTCTGAAAACAGTGCTGGCCTTGTCTGGTTCTCATTCAAAACCTGCTTAGACTCATCTGTGATTGGAGCCTGATCCTGAAGCACAAACAGGGCCAGAGTGTGGGCCAATGTGAGTCTCCTATCTCTACTCCCTCTGTACATCTGCAGAGGTCCACCTTAAATCCACCTTAAATCCAAACCATGTGTGGGACTGGGCCAGTGGAGACCAGGACACAGTTTTTTTTTATTTTTTTTTATTTTTTTTTTTTTTTAACTTGTGCTGGGTTTATGGCAGCGGGCCAGTGGGCAGATGGTGGAGCAGAGGGAGCAGAGGGAGTAGGAGACAGGAGACGAGACCGACATTTGGAGGAAAATCCCACTTTTTGGACCCAGACTCTGGAAAAGGAGTTTGGGCAAAGCAAATGTTGGATTGATGATGGACAGATGAAGATGGACAATGAAGATAGACTTAGACTTAGATAGAAGTAGAGTTATAAACAAACACTGTTACTATGGTGATTCATTTTTGCAGCTTTTGGTTCATTTTTACTTGATTTTTTTTTTTTACTAAAAGGTGCACTGTGTAAATTTTCTGGTGAAACTAAGGGAGTGTGACGTCACCCACAGCGTTTGGCTCCAGTCAAATGATGCTCATTGACGCTAGAGCAGTTATAGGGGCCAATTTGGAGACAAGTTCCATATTTGAAATTCCGACCATGACAATCATAGCAACCAAAGAGCCAATCCGAAGCAAGGCTGTTGAAGGTGACGCCCCTCCCGGCCCACACCACTGATTTACCAAGGAGTAGGAGCTTGGCAAAGCAGCCAATCAAACCTGTTGCTGACACTAGCAGGAGCGACCTCGGGGAAAGAAGGCATCTGATTTGTCTGTTATTGTATGTTCATATCTCGATTTGCAGACAAAATAGTAAATTAAAAACCCCAGGATCATAAAGAGCGAGTTAATACAAACATTTAAGACCAAAACCAATTGAGATGATTTCAGTTCTGGAATTGCTAATGTCTACTGAACTAAAGGTAAAAGGAGTTGTTTGAAAACTACCACTTCGTGACATCACAAGGTGGAAAGGCATTTTGAGCTTTGGAGATGTAGACCGACTAATAATAAAGAGTTACTCAAACATGTGTGAATGAAACAAAACAGAACTCCAGGTCTGTTTTTGAGGAGGGAACAGCATTAGAACATGACTTAAAGCTCACAGTTTAGTGTCATATTGGACATTTAAAATATAAGAATAAAACATGACACTGGGTTTGTAATGAGACAAATGGAGGAAATGACTCAGGTTTAGAGCTGCGACGAAGGAGAACTGGAGCTGCACAGGTGAATTATGGGAAAACTTACGGACTGCTTCTGCTCCTCGTCCTGTCAGCAAAAAGAAAAGACAGAGAGAGAGGGAGGGAGGAGAAAAGACAAGGAAGGGAGAGAGAGAGAAGGAGGTGATGGGAAGTGAGAGACAGAAGGAGGGTAAAAGGAAAGGGGAGAAGGCGCAAGAGGGAGGGAGATAAGGAGAAAGAGAGAGAAAGAGACAGAGAGAGAGAAAAGGAGAGAGAGAGAAGGAGAGAGAGGGAGGGAGAGGAGAGAGAGAGGAAGTGAGAAAGAGGGAGGAGATGGAGTGAGAGGGAGGCAAGGAAAGAAGAGTGAGCGAGACACAGAGAGGGAGATGGGGCAGTAAGAGAGAGAGAGGGAGGAGATGGGGGAGTGAGAGAGAGAAACGGAGGAGGGTAAAAGGAAATGGGGAAGGGGGAGGAGAGAGAAAGAGAGACGGCAGAGGAGAAAGAGCAAGAGAGAAGGAGAGAGAGATGAAGGCAGAGGATTATAGGTCACACAGAGTCATACAGTATCTTGATCTAAACTGTAAAGAACATGACTAACATTATAAACAGTGTAAATGTGTAAATCAGGATTAATTTCAGTTTCATTATGAGCTGCTGTCAAAATAAAAGTATCAGATTTATCTATTTTCACTAATAAAATATTCACAGTTGAAGAGGAACAAAAATAAAAAATCATTTGTAATGGTCAGTGGTCAGTTTGGGTGTTTTTAATGGAAAAGTCCACAGCCAATCCTCTGTCAGGAAAAAACACAGGCTGTATAAAGAAGTGGACTAAGTGAGTGTGACGTCACCCACAGCTATAGGGGCCAATTTGGAGCCCAGTTTCATATTTGGACTTCCGACCACGAATATCATAGCAACCAGAGAACCAATGCAGAGCAAAGCCACTGGTTTAGCAGGGAGCAGGTGCTTAGTAACACTGTCAATCAAACCTGTTGCTCACACTAGTGGGAGCAACCTTGGGGAAAGAAGGCACTTGATTTGTCTGTTATCAATATTAATATCTGAATTTACACACAATAGTGAAATAGAAACCCCAGGATCATGTAGAGAGAACATTTTAAGACCAAAATGATGAGTCTGACAGCAGCAGTTACAGAGCGAGGGGACACAGGTTTTCAATGTCAAGTCAATTGGAGTCGATGGAGCTAGAAGTGTGCACATGATCACTTCCTACTTGGAAAATCAGGACTGAACAATATGAGGAAAAATGTGATTAACTTAGCAAGTTCTTGTTGGTGTGTCTAAGTTCTTATGGACATGGTTCATTTCTTGTTGGTGTTTCTTGTGGGCGAGTCTTGTGGGTGTGTCCAAGTTCTTTTGGGCATGTCTAAGTCTTTTGGGCATGTCTAAGTTCTTGTGGCCGTGTCTAAGCTCCATGCCATCACCTTGAGCAGTCTCATGAGTCCCTCCAGTTGCACCATAAGCTCTCTCCTGCTCTCCTGAAGAGCCGACATGCGCCGCTCCAGCTCATCCTTCCTGTGTCTGTAAAATAAACCAAAATCATTCTTTAAAGGTAACGATCTATATCAGGTATGAAGTTACAGCCCTTAAATTCATGCTAAAATATTTAAAAAGTTAACATAGCAACCTTTACATTTAAGATTTGAGTAAAAAACCTTGCCTTTTTTTGTCTAGTTTTGTATTTCTGCTGAAGGTTATAATTCTACTTCCTGGTTGGACACAGGCAGCAGATATGACATATGTATTATCCAGCAACCATGATATAAACAAACTTTTTCCACAAATTGGCACTTAACTGATATAATATAAAGCACAGGTAATGTCCAACCAAACCAAGTCAGAATTAGACAAACCATATCAGTCACATGTACTTTAAACCATACACTGTCCATTCACACTTGTATCTGGGTCTCCCATAGACTGTATATAAAAATGGACACAGCTAGCTTCCAAATAAGGCCGTTACCTTAGAAAGCCTCCCTCTGGATTGGCTCTTTGTATTACACTGTATTACAACACAAACCTGCATTTGAACAATATATTTTATCTGCCCACATCTGTATTAAATATGATTGGCCAAAAGAATGTGGTGATGTCATCTGAAACACAGTAATGGAGTAGACATTAAAACAATAGAGCTGGTAAACAGATATGAGAGGCTTGTTCAGTTGTTTTGGCACAAATCCTGGATGAATAACGTGTTTTTACTTTGTGTCTGAAACATACTTTTGTCTCTCTCAGTGTCATGAGTAACACTTCCATTGTCTCCCATTACTTTAGGTTTATTATTGCCCTCTAGTGGCCAAATAATATATTGCAAGCAGTACCTTAAATGAACTCAACCCACCCTAGAAATCATGACTACTGTGAATAATAGAGCAGTACTCCCGGACTAAACCAAAACTAAAACAGGACTAGACCAGAACTAAAACAGGACTAAACCAGAACTACAATAGAACAAAACCAGAACTAAAACAGGACTAAAACAGGACTAAAACAGAACTACAACAGAACAAATCCAGAACTAAAACAGGATTAAACCAGGACGAAAACAGGATTAAACCAGGACGAAAACAGGTCTAAACCAAAACTAAAGCAGGTCTAAACCAAAACTAAAATAGGACTAAACCAGAACTACAACAGAACAAAACCAGGACTAAAACAGGATTAAACCAGGACTAAAACAGGATTAAACCAGGATGAAAACAGGTCTAAACCAAAACTAAAACAGGCCTATGCCAGAACTAAAACAGGATAAAACCAGAACTAAACCAGAACTAAAACAGGACTAAACCAAAGCTAAAACAAGACTAAGCCAGAACTAAAACAGAACTAAACCAGAACTAAAACAGAACTAAACCAGGACAAAAACAGGACTAAACCAGAACTAAAACAGGACTAAACGAAAGCTAAAACAAGACTAAGCCAGAACTAAAACAGAACTAAACTAGAACTAAAACAGAACCAAACCAGAACTAAACCTGGACTAAACCAGAACTAAACCAGAATTAAACCAGGACTAAACCAGAACTAAACCAGGACTAAACCAGAATGAATCCAGAAATAAAACAGGACTAAACAAGGTCTAAACCAGGACTGAAACAGAATTAAACCAGAACTAAACCAGGACTAAATGGGACTAAACCAGGACTAAAATTGGACTAAACCAAAACTAAACCAACGCTAAAACAGAACTAAACCAGGACTAAACCAGGACTAAAATCAGACTAAACCAAAACTAAACCAAAACTAAATTAGGACTAAAACTGGACTAAACCAAAGCTAAAACAGAACTAAACCAGGACTAAACCAGGTGTAAATCAGGTCTAAAACAGGATTAAACCAGGACTAAACGAGGACTAAATCAGAACTAAACCAGGATTAAATAGGGGCTCTCATAAGTCTCCATTATCTAAAAGGTAAATTCACAAACTTTCAAAGTGGCAACTAAAGAATTCTGCATTTGAACCAGAATCATTTTAACTGCCTCCATCTGTGTTAAATATGATTGGCCAATAAAATGTTATGATGTCACCTGAAACACAGCAGCTACACAAATCTGTGTTTGGAAATAAAATGGACAAAAAGGCAGATTCATGTTTTCTTTAAGTCCTACATTAGACTTGGGTTGGTCTTAGTCTAGTCTTTTAAGTTTAAGTCCTACATTAGACACAGGAAGAACATGGACACTCCACCCAGACACACAGAGAACACGCAAACTTCACACAGACACAGAGAGAACACACAAACTCCACACAGACACAGGGAGAACACGCAAACTCCACACAGACACAGGGAGAACACACAAACTCCACACAGACACAGAGAGAACACACAAACTCCACACAGACACAGAGAGAACACACAAACTCCACACAGACACAGGGAGAACACACAAACTCCACACAGACACAGGGAGAACACGCAAACTCCACACAGACACAGGGAGAACACACAAACTCCACACAGACACAGGGAGAACACACAAACTCCACACAGACACAGAGAGAACATGCAAACTCCACACAGACACAGGGAGAACACACAAACTCCACACAGAAAGGCCTGGGAGACTCGGAGGTCAAACCCAGAACCTCTTGCTTTTGTTACTTAAGTAAAAGTACAGATACAGGTAAAAAGTTACTCAAGTAGTATCACATGAAAAAATCTACTTAGGTGAAAGTATTTAAGTACCTAGCATTTACTTTAAGAGTAAAAAGTAAGTATTTCACACAAGTGTTGTTCATTTGATTCAAAATGAGACATATTTTGTTTAACAGTAACAATATGAATCAGTTTCTTATTTTTTCTCCTGAATTTTGTGTATTTATTTCTGTTTTGCTCAAAGCCGAAGCTTGAGCTTAAAAACTTGAGTTAGGATGTTTCCATGAAACCATTGAACATGCTATTTGGCGCTGACCTGAGCAGGCGTAGTTCTGTGAGCAGGGTGGGGTTCTGCTGGGCCTTCTCTGGGGTCGGCTGTGACGCCTGCTCATGCTCCAAACGCAGCCTCTGGATCTCCTGCAGAATCTCCCTGTACACAGCACCAGCACATCAGGCTCTGCAGTGTTATATTTATATGCATTCATTTGATGGGGACAGTGTATATTAATGAACATGAGGATGAAGGTGACCCCTGTCTGCAGAGGTGGGTACTACTTGAGTAACATTTTGAAGAGATTGGGCTGTAATGCATAGACTGTATACATAAATGGACATAGCTAATCTGCTAGCCGCCGCATTCATGGGGAGTGCTTCTGGCTCCATCAACTCAACCTTGACCTGCTCTACATGATCGTGCACTTTTTATTTCACTATTGTGTCCATAAATCAAGATATGAACATTAATAACAGACAAATCAGGCGCCTTCTTTTCCCGAAGTCGCTCCCACTAGCATTAACAACAGGTTTGATTGACAGCGCTGCTAAGTGCACGCGCCCTGCTAAACCAGCGGTGCGGGTGGGGAGGGCTGTTACCTTCAACAGCCTCGGCTGCCTTGGCTCTTTGGTTGCTATGAATTCCAAATATGGAATTCGGCTCCAAATTGGCCCCTATGACTGCCCCAAATGAGCTTCATTTGATTGGAGCCGAACGCTGTGGGTAAGTCCACTTTTTATACAGTCTATACATGTCATCTGCATAAACTCTATAGTGACTTGTGCTTTATGTTGAAAATATGAAATGAACATTTGTGTCTCTTGCAACTTCTTCAGATATGATTTAGTTTGTAATAATAATTTGAAGCATTACATGGTGGCTACTCTACTACCTCTCCTTTAAGATCCCATGAGTCTGACCTATTCTTGTTCTCCAGTTCTGCGATCAGTTGTCTTTGTTGTTTGTTTGCATCGAAGTTGAAGCCAAGGTCGGTGGGAGGGCACTGCTGCTGCAAAACAGAAAAATAAAACATTTTAATACTTTATCTCTTTAAGCAAAAAATACAAAAAGTCTGTGCTCCCCCAGTGAGAGAGGAGCAGAGAGGAGCAGAGAGGAGGAGCAGAGAGGAGCAGAGAGGAGGGGAGAGGAGCAGAGAGGAGCAGAGAGGAGGAGAGAGGAGGGGAGAGGAGCAGAGAGGAGCAGAGAGGAGGAGAGAGGAGGAGAGAGGAGCAGAGAGGAGGAGAGAGGAGCAGAGAGGAGGGGAGAGGAGCAGAGAGGAGCAGAGAGGAGCAGAGAGGAGGAGAGAGGAGGAGAGAGGAGGAGAGAGGAGGAGAGAGAGAGAGAGAGAGAGGAGAGAGAGGAGGAGAGAGGAGAGAGAGGAGGGAGAGGAGAGAGAGGAGAGAGGAGAGAGAGAGAGAGGAGCAGGAGAGAGAGAGAGGAGGAGAGAGGAGGAAGAGAGGAGAGGGGAGAGAGGAGGCCGAGAGGAGCCAGAGAGGAGGAGAGAGAGTAGCAGAGAGGAGCAGAGAGGAGAGGAGAGAGAGAAGGAGAGAGGAGCAGAAGAGGAGCAGAGAAGAGGACAGAGGAGCAGAGAGGAGAGAGAGAGGAGGAGCAGAGAGGAGGAGGAGAGAGAGGAGAGGAGGAGAGAGAGAGAGCAGAGAGAGAGGAGGAGAGAGGAGAGAAGGAGAGAGGAGCAGAGAGGAGGAGAGAGGAGGAGAGAAGGAGAGAGAGCAGAGGAGGAGAGAGGAGCAGAGAGAGAGGAGAGAGGAGCAGAGAGAGCAGAGAGAGAGGAGAGCAGAGAGGAGAGAGAGGAGGAGAGAAGAGCAGAGAGGAGGAGAGAGGAGCAGGAGAGAGAGGAGAGAGGAGCAGGAGAGGAGCAGAGAGGAGCAGAGGAGCAGAGAGGAGGAGAGAGAAGGAGAGAGGAGCAGCAGAAAGGAGCAGAGAGGAGAGAGCAGAGAGGAGAGGAGCAGGAGGAGAGAGAGAGAGAGGAGCAGAGAGGAGCAGAGAGGAGAGAGAGGAGAGAGAGAGAGAGAGAGGAGAGAGAGAGAGGAGCAGAGAGGAGAGAGAGCAGGAGGAGGAGAGAGAGAGCAGAGAGGAGGAGAGAGAGGAGAGAGAGAAGAGAAGAGAGAGAAGAGCAAAGAGAGAGAGGCAGATAGCAGGAGAGAGGAACAGATAGCAGGAGAGAGGAACAGAGAGGCAGAGAGGAGGGCAGAGAGGAGCAGAGAGCAGAGAGGAGGAGAGAGGAGCAGAGAGGAGGACAGAGGAGCAGAGAGGAGCAGAGAGGAGCAGAGAGGAGGAGAGGACAGAGGAGGAGAGAAGAGCAGAGAGGACAGAGAGAGAGAGAGCAGAGAGGAGGAGAGAGAGGAGCAGAGAGAGAGAGAGAGCAGAGAGAGGAGAGAGAGAGAGAGGAGCAGAGAGGAGCAGAGAGAGGGAGAGGAGCAGAGAGGAGCAGAGAGGACGAGAGAGGACGAGAGAGGAGGAGAGAGGAGGAGGAGAGAGGAGGAGAGAGGAGCAGAGAGGAGAGAGAGAGAGAGCAGAGAAGACGAGAGAGAGGAGCAGAGAGGACGAGAGAGGAGCAGAGAGAGGAGAGAGGAGAGAGGAGGCAGAGAGAGCAGAGAGAGGGAAGAGAGAGGAGGATGAGAGAGGAGGAGAGAGGAGCAGAGAGGAGGAGAGAGGAGAAGAGAGGAGCAGAGAGGAGCAGAGAGAGAGGAGGAGAGATGAGGAGAGATGAGGACTACACAAAACTCCTAAAGTATCATTTCTGTTTCTATATTCAAACTAAACTCTATTTGTCGGCTGTAGACTCAGAGCACATGTCTCACCGTGGAGTTTCCTGCCTCAGCCGCTAACCTCGCCGCGTATCGAGCGATGAGACGGTGCTCCTCGTCCAGTCGGCTCGGACTCTCCAGGACACTACAGGGAAACACAGAATAAAACACTTCAAATGCCTGAAGGAAGAACATTTGGAGGCCTCTTTACAGCTTTGAAATGAATCAGGTCACAGCTGTGTAATTAATAACTAACAATAGTCGTATGGGTAGAATTTAAATATTGAGGAGAGCAATCGGCCCCTCTGACCGCCACCAATCACTGACATTAATACTAGTAAGACGGATTCAGGGGTTTGCCAAAGGGCACAATGACAGAACTTGGTTCGAGTGAATCGATCCACCTTCAAGGTTTTTTCATCAAGAACCACTCACCCATTCACACACACAGACACTGAGGATGAGGTGGGCTAAGTGTCTTGCCCAAAGACACAAAAACAGTATTAATCTGTGAGAGCTGGAGTCTGACCTCTCTATGAACGATATTTATGTTGAAAGTGGGATTCCAACCGCCAACCTTTGGATCAGAGAACAAACGCTCTACCAACTGAGCCACTGTCGCCCCAGTTTAAGTAACTGAATAAGATAAATGCACGTACAGTAATACTATATTGTGAAAAAGTTACACAGTGTAGCTTTAATTTTACAGTCTCTTTGAATTTGTACCGAGCTTCAACCTCGACCAGGATGTTTACGGGCCTGTTTCAGCTTGTTTCTGACAGGGCTGCAAAACGTAATAAGATTTTTGTTTTGGAATAAACCCCAAAATGTAAAGATGGATTTATTTTTGTCACGACCTGACCTCCGCCTCAGGATTTCAGGGTTCAGGTCATGTGACTGCGGCCTCGCGAAACGCTGATGGAGCAGCGTGGACCCACAGGACCCACAAGTGTTCGGGGCTAAAGAGGATATTTATAGAAGGATTATGTAAGAGGAGGATCAGAGCTTCTCAAACTGTGGAGCGTGGGTCTGGACAGTTTTGGTTTAGTCCAAGCAACAAAAGATAAAAGTTTTGACCCTCAATAAATAAGTTACGTTATGATGTGTTATATACACACAGAGGACATCAAATATATGAAGTAAGGAATTATGTAGTAAAGAAAACATTTTAAATAACGCTACCATAGTCTGTATTAGGGATGATAATATATTAGGGATACGATAATATCGCAAATCGTGATCAAAAAGGTCCACAAATAATGCATTTTTAAATAATCATGATCATTGCACACAATTATATTTGCGTTTACGGCACCAGACTACCGTAAAGGTAGTAAAGAACTGCTAGTTTTGGTGTTTGGCCACAAGGAGGCCGTCTATCATAGCAATCAAACATGTTAGCCGTTGTGCCTATGGCTCATGGCTCGTGGGCAGTGGATCTGCATCTGGATGACACCACACATTTATGCCACTCAAGAAGGTGAAGTCTGATGTGTGGAATTATGGCTTTGAAAAACAAGACCAACAAGACGATGATCCACCGATCTGCAGAGCCTGCCCAAAAAAAGTTGCGGCAGAGGGCAAACTCAAGCAACTTACATGCACATTTACGAGACAACCATCCTGCATCGTTTAAAAAACTTGAAGCGAAAATATCCATCGTAAGTAACACACCATGTGAAATAAGCTACTGAATGTAGTTTGTGTTAGTTTGGATTTGTATGAATAATGGTACATGTTGGTGTCGACTTTGCTATCTTTAGGTTAGCACTAGCTAAACAGCATTTTGCACAGCTGATGGCGGCGATGCAGCGTATCCTTTATCATATCATATCCTTTATCATATCCTTTTTCTGGGGACGCTCTCATGTTTTTTTATAGTCAAGAGTTACATAATTGACGCATTTATTATTCATTCATTGTTAATTTCACTTGAAGCAAAAAAAACAAACAAACAACAAAAACAATAAAAGTGATCGCTCAGACACCTGCAAATTGTCTGGTAATTGATGTTTTAGTGACTTCTTTGAAAACTGTAAAGCTTGATTTAATACTTATCGTGATAATATTGTTAATTGTGATTATTTTGATCAAAATAATCATGAGCCTAAATTTTAATATCGTCCCATCCCCAGTCTGTATAAAGAAGTGGACTAAGTAACTGTGACGTCACCCACAGCGTTCAGCTCCAGTCAAATGAAGCTCATCGAGGCTAGAGCAGTTATAGGGGCCAATTTGGAGCCGCGAAGTTCCGAACATGAGTATCATAGCAACCAAAGAGCCAATCCAGAGCAAGGCTGTTGAAGGTGAAGGTTTTTCAATAAAAAGTGAATTTTAGCCAATGCTAGCAGGTTAACTATATCCATTTATATATACAGTCTATGGTTAATACACACAATTGCTTGTCAAATTTACCAAAGTTCGTTAGCAGTTGATCCGTTTCCAGGGAAACTGCCTCATCTTCTTCTCTGAACTTTATACATGAAAAATAGAGGACGACTTTTAGCTGTTTTGGGGCTGTGGTCAGATCGAGGGAATAAACTGAAACGCTTGCCCTTGGATGAGCTCTGAACAGTGAACAAGGGAGAGAGGAAAGCGAGGGAGACGAAAGAGAGGAGGGAGGAGAAAGGGAGGAGAGAAGAGGGAGGGGAGAGGGAGAGGAGAGAGACGACAGAGGGAGGGGCAGAGAGAGGGAGGAGAGAGGGAGGAGAATAGAGAGAAAGGGAGGGGCAGAGAGAGGGAGGAGAGAGGAGAGAGAGGAGACAGAAAGGGAGAGAGGAGAGGAGAGCGATAAAGGAAGGAGAGAGAGGGAGGAGAGAGGAAAGAGAGGGAGAGAGGCAGAGAGGGGGGGGAGGGGGGAGAGGGGGAGGAGAGAGAGGAGAGAGGAAGGGACAGACAGATGGACAGAGGGTGGAGAGAGACAAGACAGAAACAGCGAGAGAGGAGAGGAAGGAGAGAGGAAGGAGAGAGGAAGGAGAGAGCAGGGAGAGAGGAGAGAGGGGTGCTAAAGGAAGGAGAGAGGGAGGAGAGAGGGAAGGGCAGAGAGAGGTGGATAGAGGGGGACAGGGAGAGAAGAGAGAAGTGAGAGAGAGAGAGGAGGAGAGTGGAGAGAAAGGGAGGGGCAGAGAGAGGGGGAAGAAAGGAGAAAGAGAGAGAGAGGGAGGGGCAGAGTGAGGCAGAGGAGAGAAAGGTACGCAAGGGGAGAGAGAGGAGAGGAGAAAGGAGAGAGAAAGAGGGGGGGGGGGAGACAGAGGGGGAGAGAGAGGAGTAGAGATAGACTGACAAGGAGAGAGAGGAAGTGAAGCAGAAAGCGGATGGGATGGGAGAAGGGGGGAAAGAAGAGAAAAGAGATATGATGTAGAAAAAGGGGGATTGAAGTGAAGAAAGGTTAGCAAGGGAGGGAGAAATGAGACGTATGGGCAGATGTACAGAGAGTACGGACAGAAAGAGAGAGAGGGAGAGGAGAGAGAGAAGGGGGTGGAGAGAGGCAGTGTGCAGTGAGAAAAAAGGAAGGAGAGAAGCATAGAGAGAAACAGAGAGGAAAGCGAGGGATGGATGAGGGACAGGGGGAGTGGTAGAGGTAAAAAGGATGAAGTGAGAAAAAAGGAGGGCAGAGGGATGGAGAGAAAGAAGAGAGAGAGAGAGAGAGAGAGAGAGAGAGAGAGAGAGAGAGAGAGAGAGAGAGAGAGAGAGAGCGAGGAGGAGGCAGCGCGGTGTCAGCAGAGTGTCAGTGGGAGCAGGTCTTAAAGGAGAAGTCGGTTTTGAAATATTCAAAAATGGGCCAAATGACGCAGCTCCGGAGTCAGGGATTATACAACTGTGGACAAGTTCTGCCGTGTCCTTGAGCAAGACCATAGATGGTATATATAAATGGACATAACTAACCTGCTAGCCGCTAAGTTACAAGCAGGAAATCATGGGAGCACTTCCGGCTCCATCTGCTCCAATTAACTTGACATTGAATAAGTGCTCTCTGTAACTGCTGCTGTCAGACTCGTCATTTTGGTCTTAAAATATTTTGTATTAACCCTCTACATGATCCTGGTGTTTTTATTTCACTTTTGTGTCTGTAAATCAAGATATGAACATTAATAACAGCTAAATCAGGAGCCATCTTTCCCCAAAGTTGCTCCCGCTAGCATCAGCAACAGGTTTGATTCAACAGCCTTTCTCCGAATTGGTTCTTTGGTTGCTATGATAGTCTTAGTCGGAATTCCTAATATGCAACTTTTCTCCAAATTGGCCCCGTATAACTGCTCTAGCCTCGATGAGCTTCATTTGACTGAAGCCAAACGCTGTGGGTGACGCCACATTCACTTAGTCCACTTCTTTATACACAGACACACAGACTAATACACCCATGGACCACTATGGAACCTACCTGGACCACTGAGGGATTACACAGATATAAGGCCACATGTGAATAGAGTACTACCATCATAGTACATGTCTAAAGAATCGGTATCGAGTCTATTTCTTAGTATCAAAATTGTGTTAGTATTTTGAGCTTTTGGACCATTGTGTCATATATTTTCACTGTAGTAAAGTTAGTCTCAAAGTGCAGACTTCGCTTTGACCTGAGCCTTTATGAGTCATTCTGATCTAAACCTCCATCTTGGTTTGAGTTATTCTTGGATTCAAAATGTCTGACATCTCCGAGACGCAGGAGTGACGCACACACAGAATGTCAACACAAACGTTAGTAACTGTCTCACTGCCTTCGGTGTGATAAATGAGAACATGTACGGGTTTAGGGCTGTCAAAAGTGTCAAAAGTCAAATACTAATCAATACTAAAAGTAGAATCGAAACTTAATACACAACTGCACAGGTATCGATACCAAAAAAAAGTCATTAAACAGGACAAAATGGAATCTTTTCTGAACACTTTAAGAGTGAGCTGGAGTTATAGTAGTAACTATAACATATAAGACTTGATTTGATACACTGTTAAAAACTAAATATAACCAGAACCAAGAGAGTTCATCACTGGGAGCAGTGGTTAAACATTAGCCCCCAAGTGAGGAGGTCGCTGGTTCAGTCCCAGCCTAGAACAAGGATAAATGTCTTTAGCAATTTCAGCTACAATTAGGAACACCAGGTCTAATCCAGGACTAAAGCAGGTGCAAACCAGGTCTAATCCAAGTCTAATCCAGGACTAAACTAGGTCTGAACCAGGTCTGAACCAGGTCTGAACCAGGTCTGAACCAGGTCTGAACCAGTTCTAATCCAGGACTAAACCAGGTCTAATCCAGGCCTAATCCAGGACTAAACCAGGTATGAACCAGGTATGAACCAGGTCTAAACCAGGACTAAACCTTGTCTGAACCAGGTCTAATCCAAGTCTAATCCAGGACTAAACAAGGTCTGAACCAGGTCTGAACAAAGGTCTGAACCAGGTCTAATCCAGGACTAAACCAGGTCTGAACCAGGTCTGACCCAGGTCTGAACCAGGTGTGAACCAGGTCTGAACCAGGTCTAATCCAGGACTAAACCAGGTCTGAACCAGGTCTGACCCAGGTCTGAACCAGGTCAGAACCAGGTCTGAACCAGGTCTGAACCAGGTCTGAACCAGGTCTGAACCAGGTCTAATCCAGGACTAAACCAGGTCTAATCCAGGACTAATCCAGGACTAATCCAGGACTAAACCAGATATGAACCAGGTATGAACCAGGTATGAACCAGGTCTAATCGAGGTCTAATCCAGGACTAAACCACGTCTAATCCAGGAGTAATGCAGGACTAAACCAGATCTAAACCAGGTCTGAATCAGGTCTGAACCATGTCTAAACCTGAACTAAACCAGAACTAAACCAGGTCTAAACCAGAACTAAAACACTCAAATGGATCCTCCAGACGTCATCACTCATCACCTGCTCTTAATAAAGCCCATTATATAAAGCTGTCCTCCTTTCACTTCCAAACAGCATTTGACATTTGCTGAAATGATTCCCAGAGCTTTGGCTCGAGTCGGTGACATTTACAGAGGATGAGCTCAGAACAGACGGAGCCGCAAACACAACAAACAGTGAAGAAATGTGGGCTCAAGACTCCATCTGCTGGTCAGACCTTATATAACAGGGTTTACGGTAGAAGGTGCAAAGGGAAAACAGCTCTAGAGCATAGACTGTATATGTAAATGGACATAGGTAACCTGTTAGCCTCCACGTTCTAAATAGGAAGTGAGCAAGGGCTTGCTTCCGGCTCCATCGACTCTGGCTCTAATTCACTTTACATTGAAAAACTGTGGCTATTCTCTCTGTAACTGCTGCTGTCAAACTCGTCTTTTTGGTCTTAAAATGTCTGTATTAACCGCTCTACATGATCCTGGGTTTTTTATTTCACTATTGTGTCTGTAAATCAAGATATGAACATTAATAACAGACAAATCAGGCGCCTTCTTTCCCCAAGGTCACTGCTAGTGTTAGAAACAGGTTTGATTGACAACGTTGCTAAGCGCCCACTCCCTGCTAAACCAGTGGTGTGGGGGAAGAAACATTACCTTCCTGGCTCTTTGGTTGCTATGATACTTGCGATCAGAATTCCAAATATGGTACTTAGCTCCAAACTCTAGCCTGCTCTAGCCTCGATGAGCTTCATTTGGAGCTGAACGCTGTGGGTGATGTCACACTCACTTAGTCCACTTCTTTACACAGTCTATGTTCAGAGTTAAACAGTATTGGGAAACATTGGGAAATACTGCTAAAATCGAAAGCAGATACTCATTTTTCGAGTATCGATAAAAAAAAGTCTCATTGACAGGACAGAAATAATCTTTCCTGAATATATTTAGAATGATCTTGAGCTGTATCTGTCACAAGTATAAGACACATAGACTAGTATATGCCCATCACTATGAACCTACTGAACACTGAGGGATTATACATATATATAGGGCCACATGGGAATAGAAAACAAAGTACGAACATTTAATGTGGAACATCACATTCTATTGTCTAAAGAAAGTTCCACAACAATGCATTAAACTTATCTATCTCCATGGAGACTACCTGTGGACAACCCAGGCCAAGTTACAGGTGAGATCTGTGGAGAACTGATCCCACTCATAATTTTCAAGGTGTTTGTTCAACAATAAAAAACAGCTGTAATGCCGTACTGTGGAACTTTTTTGGTGAAGGGTTTATTGGGTTTGTCTGGAATGTTCCATAGTGCACCTTTAACCATGCATAAGAACATTCACATTTGACAGACTGAAATATGAACATCTAAACCATCTGGAGCTTCAATGCAGTCCCATAGATCAGGGATCCCCAACATTTTTTGCACCACGGACCAGAATAATGTAGGTTTTATTTTCATGGACCGGCCTTCTACACATGGCAGATAAACATAGCAAAAATAAGTTAAGGGCATAAAAAATACAACTCACTATCCCGCTGAATCAGTGGGACCTGCGCTTGTTTCTTCTTTACTTCTTATTCATGTTTTTTCTTTCAAAAAAAACCCTTAAGTCTTATCTTTTAATCCAGGTGCTTAGTCTCCATGTGCCGAAGCAGTTTTGAAGGTTTCATTGCCTTTTCCCCCATATTACACAGACTGGACTCGGCGCGTGAGACTCACCTGTAGCGACAAACCCAGATTTTAAGCAGGACTCCTGTTGTTGTCTGTTAAATTGATCTTTCTTTTACTTGGAGGTCATAGGCTCCTCTTCTGGCTCCTCAGTTTGGCCTTTTCCCTTTTGGAAAAAAGCTCTCCAAAGACTTTTGTTTTTGGCTCATTTTCACAAACTTGTGGGTCTATGTTTGGGCTCAGGTCTGATGCGTTATAATAAACTCTCCATTATATCGTGTCATGAGGATTTTCAGGGCTACAAAACTTTGGAGAAGATGCGATCACTGATAAATGCCATCACTTTAACTCATTTTTTTGTGCGGCTGCGGGTCGGTAGAAAATGCGTAACAGACCGGTACCGATCCCCGGACCGGTGGTTGGGGACCACTGCTATAGATCATCAAAAGTGTGTAGAATGCCCTACTCTGGAACATTCTCACATCTCCATGCTGCACTGTGTCACTTTTCTGGTGTTTGTATTTATTTAGACAGTGCTGCAAACACATTATGTCATTATTCAAACATCGACCTAAACATTAGTGTGAAGAGATGCTAATGGGAGTGGCCTTTGAGCAAATGAACAGACACTTATTCAGCCTCCTCTCTCTCATAGAGAGAGTATCGTTATAAATGGACATAGCTAATCTGCTAGCTGCCACATAACAAACAGAAGTGATCATGGATGTGATTCTGGCTCCATCGACTCTGACTCCAAATCACTTTCCATTGAAAAACTGTGGCCCCTCTCTCTGTAACGGCTGCTGTTAGGCTTGTCATTTTGGTCTTAAATGTTCGTCCTGCGGTTTCCATTTCACCATTGTGTCTGTAAATCAAGATATGAACATTAATCTCTCTCCTCTCTTCTGTCTCTTCTCTCTCTCCTCTTCTCTCCTCTCGCTTTATCACTCTCTCCTCCTTTCTCTCTCTCTCTCAGATCATCACATTAAAGTTCCTCCCTCTTTTCTCTGTGACAGTTGAACACATTTTTCATCTAAAAATAAACTTGCGATGCCGTTCTGCCAAATGTGTCAACTGTGAGGCTCCTCGAAACATCTGAGCCACTGTCTGAATGTGAGCTACCGTCTGAATCAATATATAAATGGACATAGCTAACCTGCTAGCCACTGCATTCCAAACAGGAAGTGATCATGGGTGCACTTCCGGCTCGATCGCTCCAATTCACTTTACACTGAAAAACTGTGGCTCCTCTCTCTGTAACTGATGCTGTCAGACTCATCATTTTGATCTTTAATTGTTTGTATTAAATTTTATCTGTAAATCAAGATATGAACATTAATAACAGTCAAATCAGGCGCCTTCTTTCCCTGAGGTCCCTCCTGCTAGTGTTAGCAACAGGTTTAATTGACAGCATTGCTAAACACCTACTCCATCCTAAACCAGCGGCGTGGGCAGGAACAAGCATTATCATCAGCAGCCTCTCTCCAAATTAGCTCCTTGGTTGCTATGATACTCGTGGTCGGAATTCCTAATATGGAACTCGACTTCAAATTGGTCCCTATAATTTCTAGCCTCGATGAGCTTCACTTGGACCCGAACGCTGTGGGTGACATCACACTCACTTAGTCCATTTCTTTATACAGGTTATGACTGTCATAAACTATCAGCTGGAGTTTAAAACATCAGGAACAAAAATATCAGAGAAATATATTGACAAAAGTGAATATTTTGTGTTTATACCAATGACAAAATTCAGGTCATATTTTGTCGCTTTTAGAAGTCTTGTTTGAGACTCACCAAAAAGAACTATTATCATCATTGTATCTCGCACTGGTCCCCTCTTCTTCTACTATCTAAACGTCTCTATGCCTCTTCCTGTTTGATTCTTACCTCTTGTTGGGAGTGTGCCCCCCGGAGGACAAGAGCAGCGTGTCGTTCATGTTGTGGATGGCTGCTTTCGGCTGACTAAAATAAAAAAGATTGTTACATTTAAGTTTTAATTAAGTTTTTGTTTAATATTTCTACACTGAGGGAGCAGAGGAGGAGGAGGAGGAAGAGCCTGTTGGTATTTGGTTAATTATGGACAAACAATTTTCAAAAGAGGATCAAAGGGAGAGGTACAGGTTAGGTAAAACTGCAGAGGTAAAGACGCAAAACCACAGACTGTATAAATAAATGGACATAGCTAACATGCTAGCTTCCAAATAGGAAGTGATCATGGGTGTGCTTCCGGCTCCATCGACTCTGGCTCCAAATCACTTTTTATTGAAAAACTGTCTCTGTAACTGCTGCTAAACTCGTCATTTTGGTCTTAAAATGTTTGTATTAACCCGCTCTACATGATACTGGGGTTTTTATTTCATAATTGTGTCTGTAAATCAAGACGTATCAAGTGCCTTCTTTCCCCGAGGTAGCTCCCACTAGCGTTAGCAACAGGTTTGATTGACAGAGTTGCTAAGCGCCTGCCTCCTGCTAAACCAGTGGTGCGGGCTGTAAGGGGCGTTATGGACTGGCTCTTTGGTTGCTATGATGCTCGAGGTCGGAATTCCAAATATGGAACTGGGCTCTAAATTGGCCCCTAGCTAGCCCTGATGAGCTTCATTTGACTGGGGCCGAGCGCTGTGGATGACGTCACACTCACTTAGTCCACTTCTTTATACAGTCTGTGGGGAGGACTGAAGAAAAAAAGTAGCTCCAAAATATTGCAAATTAAAATCTAAATCAAGTCAAATACTGAGCCAATACTACCTCTACTGCAACTAACTCTATATATGTCACCACAGTCACAGATGCCCTGGGGCAGACTGACAGACATGTAGCTACTTTCTGTGGCAATAGGCTCTCTACCAACTAACCATCCATCAATCAAAGACACACTAACACATTTATAAAGACACATTGGGTAAAGTGTCTTGCCAATAGGCATAAGGACACAACTACACAGCAATCACACCAGCACCCAGCACCTGAGTCAATCTTAACATGATCCAGTGTTACACATGAAGTTATTACCACAGTACTGTACTTACTACTGTCACACAACTACTACTGCAACTGCTACTGCAACTACTACTATTACCACTACTACTGCTTCTGTGAATATGACTGAGGGGACTTTGTTCATGCACTTCCACTTGTACAGATTTTGCCGTCTGGTATGAAATGCTATTTATATTGTGAATCCTGGAAATCAGAGTCGGCCATATTGATTGCTCCCCCTCCCTCTCTTTCTGTCCCTCTCTCTCTCTCTTCACCCCCTTCTTGCTCTCTCTTTCTGCCCCTCTTTCCCTCTTCCTCTCTTTCTTCACCCCCTCTCACTCCCTCTTTCTGCACCTCTCGCTCTCCATCTCCCTCTCTTTCTTCACCCCCTCTCACTCTCTCTTTCTGCCCTCTCTCTCCTCCTTCCTCTTCACCACCCCCTCACTGCCCCCCCCCACCATCTCTCCCTCCATCCCCCTTCTGTCTCTCCCTACATCTCTCTCTCTCTCCCTTTGTCTCTCCCTCCTCCCCTGTCTCCTCCCTGTCTCTTCCTCCATCCTCCCTCTATCTCACCATCTCTCTCTCTCCCTCCGTCTCTCTCCCTCCCTCCCTCTACCCCCCCTTTGTCCATCCCTCTCTCTCTCTGTCTCTCCCCCTCTTCCCCCGTCTCTCCATCACTCTCTCTCTGTGTAAAGGTGATTTAAACTCTCATTATCACATAAGCTCAGAGCCGTGTGTTGTTTGTATCATCAGCTTTTGTCTATTTTTACTCCGGCCTCTTTAAAGTCTCTGCTCTTAAAGAAACACACACTTTACTGGTGCCTCCAGTTTATTTAGAAACTCCATCTTTTCATTAGTTTGTTTATGGAGTTTATGACATTCATTGAGGCTTAAAGCAAAAATATAATCTGTAAATATGTTTACTCAGGAGATACTTCAAACATCATTAAGACGTAAAATACTATAGTACCATATTACTCAAAGGGCCCATAATGCACTGCTCTCTGGTCTCTTTTCCAATGTTTCCTCATCACAGACAGACCTGGAGTTGTGTTTTGTTTCATTCACACATGTTTAACATACAAACCCTGCACATTTAGGCTGAGTTCTTCTCTCAAATTGAAAACACTCTGTTCCACCTTGTGATGTCATCATGTGGTAATACAGGAAGTGCTCCAAACTCCATACACCTTCACTAAAATTATTTGGATCATTTCAGACCTGGAATTTCCAATCTCTACTGAACTAAAGGTAAAAGGAGCTGTTAAGTTGAAAAATACCACTTCATGACATCACAAGGTGGAACAGACCATTTTGAGCTTTGGACATGTAGACAGACTAATAATAAAGTGTTACTGAAACATGTATGAATGAAACAAAACACAACTCCAGGTATATTTTTTGAGGGAAAAGCATTATAACATAACTCACAAGAGTTAGTTTGTGTCATATAGGACCTTTAATATCTCATTGAAGTAGTTGTGTGTTTATTTTTATTTACCCAACAAGATCATTATTATATCAAGGAAACACTCACCCATTCATACACACATTCATACATACACAGTGTACACAGACACTGGGGCTGAGGGGGGTTATGTGTCTTGCCCAAGGACATCACAGCTTTCATCTGTGAATAACACCGCAACCTCTATACAGCGGCGTTACAGAACCGTGTTCATTCACTCCACATTTCACTTGTGGTGGTAAGTTACTATTGTAGCCACAGCTGCCCTGGGATAGACTGACGAATATGAAGCTGCCAATCTGTGCCATCGGCTCCTACCACACTGGCCACACAGACACACATACACACGCACACAGACACACAGACAGACACACACACACACACAGACACATACACACACAGATACACACACAGACACACACACAGACACAGACACACACACACAGACAGATACACACACACACACAGACAGATACACACACACACACACACACACACACACACACACACACACACAGACACACAGGCACACACACACAATGCACACAGACACACACACACACACACACACACACACACACACATTTGATTTAAGTATGTACCAAAAAAAAAAACAAGACTCCCAATGATTACTCAAGGACACTTTGTGTAATATTTTGAAGTAAATCTGCTATCTGTTTGAATATGGTTTAAATATAGGCTCAAAATTCATAATGCTACAGTAGTAAATATACTAAAAGGTGCACTATGTACCTTTCATATCATTTGCTCAGAATGTTCCACAGTACTACATATGTATCACCATGGAGACAAGCACTACATGTGGACAACAAGGTAGTTTATAAACTTGGTGTTATTGTAATAAATGCAAGTTAATGCCACACGGAAAATACCATCTCCATGGAGACAGCAGAAAAGTTACCAAGTGCACCTTTAATATATTTACTACATAACGAGGATCCAAAGAAGAGGACTGAGTGAGTGTGACGTCACACACAGCATTCGGCTCCCGTCAAATGAAACTCATTGAGGCTAGCAGGAGACAATTTCAACCTGATTGCACCTGATTTGTCTGTTATTAATGTTCATATCTTGATTTACAGACACAAAAGTGAAATAAAAACCCTAGGATCATGTAGAGCGGGTTAAAACGAACATTTTAAGACCAAAATGACAAGTCATTTTGGACAGCAGCAGTTACTGAGAGAGGGGCCACAGTTTTTCTATAGAAAGTAAAGTGGAGCCAGAGTCTAAGGAGCCGGAAGTGCGCCCATGATCACTTCCCATTTGGAACGCTGCAGCTAGCAAGTTAGCTATGTCCGGTTATACATCCAGCCTATAGGAGGATTACAGTTAGCCTGAGGCATTAGCGCATGATGACTGCTACAAGTCATTTTTCCATACATTGTAAAATAGTTCTTTCAAATCTCCCAAATCCTCCTCTGCATCTCTTCACACTAGGACTGTCAAAAGTATCAAAAATCAGATACTGATCAATAGTAGAACTAGGATCGAAACTAGATACTCATTTGAGCAGGTATCGATACTAAAAAAAAAATTAAAAATGGGACCTTTCCTGAACAGTTTCATCAGTGTGAGACCACATGGACCCAGGACACGCTGGAGGGACCATGTCTTGGGCCTGGGAATGCCTGGGGGTCCCACTGGAGGACTGGAGGAAGTGTCTGGGGTGATGGAAAGTCTAGGGGGTTGCCCGGCCCCGGATAAGAGGAAGAAAATGGATGGATTTTATTTTATGTTGAAAATGACAATATTTTCTCAAAAAGCTTTTAAACGATGTTCGGGTCAAAATCTGTATCGAGAATCAAGTCTGTTCTTCAGTATAGAGATCGAGAAGTTTAGTATCATGAAAACAATACTTCATACAATCACGCTACTTACTACTACTGCTACTACTGCTCCTACTGATACTACTACTACTAATAGTAATTTGCTTACTATTCTGTCAAACTAGGATCTCCTCACTTCCTCCTCTCCTCCTGTCTCTCCTCGTCGCTCTTCTTCTACATTTCAGACCCTGATAAAACTACTTCAGTATAGAAATCGAGAATTTTTGTGAAAACAGTACTTCATACAAACATACAACTTACTATTATTACTACTAGTACTACTACTAATAATAATTTGTTTACTATTCTGTCAAAGTAGAATCTCCCTCAAGTTTGTGAACAAATGTACTGAAACATGCAAAGCCTTGTTCTTGTTTTGTCCCTCCAGGCTCCCGTTCGTTTAAGACTGAGGATGTGAGCTGTTATAATGTGAATCTGTGCAGTAACTTCAGATAAAGAGACGTGGAACTGTTACATTTCACTCCCATTATAAACACGGGTCACTTTCTGTAGTAAACACAGACTGACCTCATGTTCTGCCCACGTGGCTCCTCCCCTTTCCTCACACACACTGGTCTCTGCCCACGTGGCTCCTCCCCTTTCCTCACACACACTGGTCTCTGCCCAAGTGGCTCCTCCCCTTTCCTCACACACACTGGTCTCTTCCCACGTAGCCCCTCCCCTTTCCTCACACACACTGGTCTCTTCCCACGTAGCCCCTCCCCTTTCTTCAAACAGGCTGGTCTCTGCCCACGTAGCCCCTCCCCTTTTCTCTATTTCAAAAACATGACACAAAAATGATAGAATCTTATCGTCTTGTTTCTGCTGTAACTGAATTTAATCTATTTTAAAAATAACGTGAGCAATGAAAAGACTTGATTTAGTAAACAAAATCCTCTGCATCTCCTCATCTCCTCCTCCCTCTGTCTCTCCTCTCCTCCTGTTTCCTCCTGTCTCCTCTGCTCCTCCTCCTCTTCTTGTCTCTCCTCTCCTCCTCCTCTCTTCTCCACATTTCAGAGCAACATAAAACTACTTCTTCAAACTCAATCAAACTAATTTCATACAATTTTGTAAACAAATGAATTTGAAAATGTAGAATCCAGTGCACTTTCCCTCTCCTCTCCTCGTCTCCCTGCCTCCTCCTCCTGTTTCTCCTCTTCTCTTCCTTGTCCTCTCCTCTCTCCTCCTCCCGTCTCTCTCTTCCTTTCCTCCCCCCCTCCTCCTCTTCTCCTCCCTGCTACATTTGTTCATCTTGTCTTACCTCTTTTCTTCCTCAAACCTTGGTGTAAAATCAGATCCAAACAGTGTGATCTCGGTGCTGCCCTCTCCAGCTCCATCCACAGCTCTGGCATCCGTGCACTACAGCTGCTGTCGCCACGGAAACTCAGCCGTGTCATGTGACCAAAGGACGATGTCGCTCTCTCGTCCTCTCCTCTCTCTCTCTCGTCCTCTCATCTCTCTCCTCTTATCCTTTACCCCGCTCTCCCCTCTATCCATCGCTGTACTCTTGTTTCTCTTGTATCTGTTCCTCTCCTCCACCTCCTACCTCCTTTTGCTCATCCCCTCCTCTGTCTTGCCTTCTGCTATCTCCCCTCCTTTCTTTCCTCATATCCTCCCCTCTATCCATCGCTATACTCTTGCTTCTCCGGTATCTGTTCCTCTCTTCCTCTTCTCTCCTCTTGCTCATCCTCTCCCTCTCTCTCTCCTTTCATCTTTTACCCCGTTCTCCCCTCTCTCTCTTGCTTCTCTCACTCCTCCTCTCTCTCCTCTCTCTCCTCTTATCCTTTACCCCGTCCCCCCCCCCCTCTCTCTCTCTCCTCTTATCCTTTACCCCATTCCCCACTCTCTGTCTCTCTCTCGCTCCTCTCACTCCTCCCTCTCTCCTCTTATCTTTTACCCCATTCTCCCTCCTCTCTCTCCTCTCACTCCTCCTCTCTCTCTCCTTATCCTTTACCCCATTTCTCCCCTTTCTCTCTCACTCCTCCCTCTCTCCTCTTATCCTTTACCCCCCTCTCCTCTATCGCTCTCCTCTCTCTCTCTCTCGCCTCTCATTCTTTACCCCGCTCTCCTCTCTCTCTCTCTCTCTCTCTTTCCTCTTATCCTTTACCCCGCTCTCCCCCCCTCTCTCCTCTCTCCTCCTCTCTCTTCCTCTTATCCTTTACCCTCGTTCTCCCCCCTCTCTCTCCTCTCACTCCTCCTCTCTCTCTCTGTTCTTTACATTACCCCCCGTGCTCCTTTCTCTCTCTCTCCTCCCTCTCTCTCTCTCTTATCCTTTACCCCGTTCTCCCCCTCTCTCCTCTCTCTCTCCTCTCTGTCTCTCTCTACCTCCTCTTTATCCTTTATCCCGCTCTACTCTCTCTCTCTCCTCTCTCTCTCTCTCTCTCCTCTCATCCTTTATCCCGCTCTCCTCTCTCTCCTCTCACTCCTCCTCTCTCTCTCTCTTATCCTTACCACTTTCCCCTCTCTCTCCTCTCTCCTCTTATCCTTTACCCCACTCTCCCTTCTGTCCATCACTAGGGATGCACTGATCTAATACTGGTATCAAATATCGGCACAGTCCTGAAAAATTAGCTGGATCAGATATCGGCATCCAAATATCGGTCCATTCGATATCCTGGTTGTAAAGATAAGCTGATGTAATTCACAGGCCGTACTCGTCCCAGAAAGTCTCATAATGTTTGTTCTTTTCTTTCCAGTTGTTCTGTGTCTGTGTGGAGTTTGCATGTTCTCCTTGTGTCTGTGTGGAGTTTGCATGTTCTCCCTGTGTCTGTGTGGAGTTTGCATGTTCTCCCTGTGTCTGTGTGGAGTTTGCATGTTCTCCCTGTGTCTGTGTGGAGTTTGCATGTTCTCCCTGTGTCTGTGTGGAATTTGCATGTTCTCCCTGTGTCTGTGTGGAATTTGCATGTTCTCCCTGTGTATGAGCATGTTTCCTGTTACCAGGTCTAAACCAGGACTGAACAATCCAAAACATGCACGACAGGTCAAATCCTCCAGCTAAAATGTGAACTCTGAACTCAACTGGAAAAGAAAGGCTAAGCTGCTCCACACCTCTGTCAGAAAAGACAACTCCCTCTCTCTTCTCTGTCTCCTCTTGCTCGTCCTCTACCCTCTCCCCCCTCTCTCTCTCCTCTCCCTTACCCCTCCCGCTCGTCCTCTCCTCTCGCTCCCCTCTCTCTCCTCTCCCTCATTCTCTCTCTCCTCTTCTATAAATGCATTTACATATCACGCCTATTACCTTGAGCTAGTTACATAACTCTACAAAGACATAAATAATAATTTTTTTACAGAAGCACACAGGGAGGAGGAAGGAAGCAGGTGGGAGGGAGGGAGGAGAGGGGAGAAGGGAGCAGGAGGGAGCAGTAGGGGGGGAGCAGGGAGGAGGAGAAGAGAGGAGGGAGCAGGAGGGAGATGAAAATTATGTCGTTAAAGGTGCTGTTCCAGATTTTTACTGAACTAATTCATTTTAAACAGTTCGCAGTGGTCCAAGTTTACTCCTCACTTACCTTATGCATTCAGACCATCCTATTTATTCACCATGATGAGATTATAAGCATTTTCACAACTCTCACGAACCAGTTCTGTACATTTTTGCTAACATCCACTAGCATGCTAACCACACACTTGACAATTAACAGCCTTGATAAGCTGCTAAACGAGCAGTGTGGGCGGGAAGGGATACGAGCCTCGATGAGCTTCATTTGACTGAAGCTGTGTCACACTCACTTTGTCCACTTCTTTATAAAGTCTATGGTCAAGAATCGTTTTGCTCAAATACACAGGGAAAAATTGGCTATAGGACCTTTAAATAATCATTTCATTTAGAATTCTTTATAATGAATTCTTTATAATTTTATAATTCTTTCTGTTCATGAATCCTGACAGTTTCTTCTACATCCAGCTAAATAAACATCCTGCTGCCATGTCTTTGCTCAGACTAAAAATAAAACTCAAACATGAAGCTAGCATCACATCTGCTCCGGCACACAGAGCACCTCGTTACAGCGCCTCCTGCCTGATGTCAACACCCGCGAGTGAAACTGAAGTGACCCGAGACAGGGACAGAGCCAAAATGGACGCCGGGTTCAGGGGAGTGTACAGAGAAGGGGAACTGGTTTGAGATTAGACCTGTAGTGTGCGCTGTTTATTTTAAGAACATATACAACAAGTATAAATATTTTTTTTCAATTTTGGAGGAAGAGATGGGCAAAAGTGGGAAATAAGATGACTTTTTGAATACATAACCTTAGACTTACACGACCAGTCAAACGTTTGGACCATAGACTGTATTTATAAATGGACAGCCGCAACATTACAAATAGGAAGCGAGCATGGGCATGCTATCGGCTCCATTGATTCTGGCTCCAATTCACTTTACATTGTAAAACTGTGTCCCCTCTCTCTGTGTCTGCTGCTGTCAGACTCGTCATTTTGGTCTTAAAATGTTCGCATTAACCTGCTCTACATTATCTTGGTATTTTTATTTCACTATTGTGTCTGTAAGTCAAGATATGAACATTAATAAGAGACAAATCAGGCGCCTTCTTTCCCTGAAGTTGCTCCCGTTAGCGTTAGCAACAGGTTTGATTGACAGCATTGCTAAGCACCTGCTCCCTGCTAAACCAGTGATGCGAGTGGAAAGGGGCGTTACGTTTGACAGCCTCGCTCCAGATTGGCTCTTTTGTTGCTATGATATTCGTAGTTGAAACTTGGCTCCAAATTGGCCAAGTTTCAACTACGAATAGTTTCAACTATAAAATGCTCTGGTCTCGACGAGCTTCATTTGACTGGAACGAACGCCGTGGGTGACGTCACACTCACTTAGTCCACTTCTTTATACAGGCGATGGGTCATATGTGTATGTGTCAGATACGTCATATAGCCATTTTCAACAATAAAAAACATATTAAGGGAAATTCACTGGTTGCTATGGTGAAATGTAACTAAGAGGAGTCTGTTAGTTTTGCAGTTTTGAACAGGAAGTCAGTGAACCTGTTTCTGTTTTAAAGACATTTTGGATCATGATCACGATTTACAACGAACAAAATGTAAAGTAATGATCTAAATATGTTACAGCTTAAATAAACACCAGAAACAGGACAAAATGTCTTCACAAAATGTCTTCTTTAAGCACAATAAACAAATGCTATGACTTTGTATTCTTCCATAAGCTTTTGTTTATCACAGATATAAGTTCCTCCCTGTAGCGTCTCAGGTTTCTGTTGTTTCGCTCTTGGACAAAACGCTGAGTGAGACACAGTGGCAGAATGAGGTTAACCCCCCCATCATCATCATCGCCATGGAGACAGAGAGCAGTTTGGATCTTCTCTGAAATATTTACACAAGTTTGAGAGTGCAACCTAACAACAAGCCAAAGGGGAGGTTCATTTCTTCAGTTAGATCCACCCAAACTGTCAAGAAAAGAGAGAAGGACCAGAGCAGGAGATGGGAAGAATTGTTAAAACCAGGAACTTAAAGGTCATATGACACAAAATGGACTCTGTCTGTTCTAATGCTGTTAACTCCTTAAAAACACACCAGAAGTTCTGTTTTGTTTCATTCACACATGTTTGAGTAACCCTTTATTATTAGTCTGTCTACATGTCCAAAGCTCAAAATGCTCTGTTCCACCTTGTGATGTCATGAAGTGGTAGTTTTCAAATGAACAGCTCCTTTTACCTTTAGGTCAGTAGAGATCGGCAATTCCAGGTCTGAAATGATCCAAATGATTCTAGTGAAGGTGTATGGAGTTTAAAAACACAGCGGAGCACTTCCTCATTACCACATGACATCACAAGGTGGAACACGCTTGTGTTCCACCTTGTGATGGGTGACGTCACACTCACTCAGTCCACTTCTTTTATACCGGATTGGCTCTTTGGTTGTCTGTGTCTGCTCATACAAATCTTAATTCTAAATAAATCCAAATTGGCCCCTATAACTGCTCTAGCCTCGATGAACAGAACACTTTTGAATAACTTCTTTATATTACAATTCTATCTTTTTTTGTGGGTCAGAAATAGCCTGAGTGTCTAAAACAGTCCCTGAAGTCGACTGTCAAATCCATTTCACTAAAAGTCAGTGAACACAGTACAGCGATGCATTCAGGGAGCACAGGAACAAGCACTTTCACAGGCTCCAAAACATCTATATCCACTCCTGAGAAAAGCACACGGAGAGAGGCGGGTTTCAAGGTATAAATAGCAGTAAAAGTGCAAAAAGCTTGAGTTTACTTTTCTGGGACTAAACTGTTTATGAGGCTGTTTCCGAATGATAAAAGCTCTGATAAAAGTTGATTTCTGTCATAAATAATGATTGGCACAAGTCTTTACCAGTTTTTGAATGTAAAGTGAATTGGAACCAGAGACGATGGAAATGTGCCCATGATCACTTCCTATTTGGAATGCAGCGATTAGCAAGCTAGCTATGTCCATTTATATATACACTCTATGGTATAGAGTCTTTGAATTTCTTCTGAAAAGCACTCTGTAAGACTTGTATTATAAAGAGCTGATGGTCTGGTGAGAGCATAAACAGGATCTTTCTCTTTGGCTGGTCCCTCCTCTCCGCTCCCATCTTTAATACTGTTTTATATTCAGTCCATACATCCTCTGTCTGTCTGCAGCTCAGGGCCAAAGTCTCACTGAGTTAAACCAATTAAACATACTGCACCAGAGAAGATTAGAGGCCACTGAAGTTTTTATTCTTTACATGGGGATGTGTGACCTGTCAGTCAAATTACACACGCTTAAGCCACAGACTGTATAAAGAAGTAGGCTGAGTGAGTGTGACGTCACCCACAGCATTCGGCTCCAAATGAAGTTCATCGAGGCTAGAGCGGTTATAGGGGCCAATTTGGAGCCCAGTTCCATATTTGAAATTCCGCCCACAAGTATCATAGCCACCAAAGAGCCAATCCAGAGCGAGGCTGTCCCATCCGCACTGCTAGTTTAGCAGGGAGCGGGTGCTTAGCAATGCTGTCCACCAAACCTGTTGCTAACACTAGCAGGAGTGTCCTCGGGGAAAGGCGCCTGATTTGTCTGTTATTAATGTTCATATCTTGATTTAAAGAGAAAATAGTGAAATAAAACGTCCAGGATCATGTAGATCGAGTTTGACACCAGCAGTTACAGAGAGAGGCACCACAGTTTTTCTACAGAGAGTGAATTGGAGCCAGAATCAATGGAGCAAGAAGCACCGGTGACCGCTTCCTATTTGGAATGTGGCAGTTAGCAGGTTAGCTATCTACATTTATACATATATGTATATACATAGTCTATAGCAGTGGTCCCCAACCAACGGGCCGGGGACCGGTACCGGTCCGTTACGCATTTGCTACCGGGCCGCACAAAAACAGTAGATTATTTATCAGTGACTGCATCTTCTCCGTCCCTCATGACACATAATAAGCTTGTCTGTAGATACATAATGAAAATCCTGATATGAAATCACCACATAAATCCATCTGATATAACGTTGAGTTTATTATATCTGTGCTGGATCTGCTCTTGTCTCCACGATGATGTATCACGTATAACGTGTCAGACATGTCACCCAAACATAGACCCACAAGCTCGTGAAAATGAGCCAAAATAAAAGTCTTTGGAGAGCTTTTTTGCAAAGGGGAAAAGGCCAAACTGAGTAGTAGTAAAATTGTCAAGCGTTGACCGGTCTGCGGTGATAAAAAGCTTGGGGACCACTGGTCTATAGCCTAAACATGTGAAAACAGAGCATTTTGGTTGATTCATGCATGTTAGGCAAATCCTGTAGTGTTCTGCTCTGAGGCTTTAGTGAAATTTTCAGTTTCCACCTACCCCCTATCTCTTCCCACATCTCTGTATTCACTTGAGATTACTCCAAAGATTCAGAGGTACCCATTTTTAACTACAAAAACAAGCAGTGGTGGAAAAATTACTTAAGTAACAAAACTTAGAACAAGTACAGATACCAGAGCAAAAAAATACTCAAGTAGCTTTAGCAACGCGTTTGATTGACAGCGTTGGTAAGTGCCCTCTTCCTGCTAAACTGGTTACCTTCTACAGCCTTGCTCCAGATTGGCTCTTTAGTTGCTATGATACTTGCAGTCTCAGCTATAACTGCTAGCTTTGATGAGCTTCATTTGACTGAATCGAACGCTGACCATTAAGTGACTGAATTCAAATGAATGACCGGCCCTATAATCCCTGACCGGTCCCTGTGTTCTGGACCGTCACTGTAGCCTGTCACTGTTGCACAAAACCCGACACACAGAAGCAGATTAATATTGATCCAAAAATAATTTGAAGTTGAAGTGTTTGGAACATGGGCCCTCGCAGAGCAGTAACTGTGTCACTTCAAATATTTATGACAGCAATTACATCAGATCATATCAGGCTGCAATGCTACACTAGCTCATTTAAGCTTTGCCCCATGTAGCTTTGATACAGTGTGTAGTTATTTCTGATGACTTTGTAAGCCAAGATCTTTCCATCAACTTAAAAGTGTACTGCGTAACTTTTCTGCTCAGGGGTCCGCCACCTGCTTGTTTCCATATGAATGTTATTTCATAGCCTGTAATGTTTCATAGTACGGCATTCAACTATTTAACTATATATCATGTTTTTTATTGCTCAAAAATGGCTTGAAAAACAGCGGGTTTGCCTTTCCACAGATCAGACCTATAATACGGTCCGGCGGTGCCACTGCTTGTCTCCTTGAAGATAGACGTGCTGAATGCTATACTGTGGGACATTCCAGGCAAAGCAATAACATCTCCGTGGAGGCAAGCATGGAGATATAATTGTTTAAAAAAAAATAAAAATCACTCTTCCTCTTCTGTACTGATCAAACCACATCCAAAACATGCATTCCATCCATGTATCAACTGCAATGCTGAGTGTTTTGCCAAAGGACACAAGGGCAGTTGGAATCAATCTACCAACAACACTACACAGCCAGTCAATTTAAGCACTTCTTACATTTTAAACAGCCCTATTGTGCTTGTGTGTCTCTGTCTCTTTGAATCTGTGACACCTGTGGATCATCATTATGTTATAATTGTTATAATTTACATATTTTAAATCACAATATTCATCTAAAACGACTTAACAAAAGAAACAAGTCCACTGATTTCCGTGTTAGAAAACTATGGTGCTCACTGGGAGCTGATGTCGGCGTAAACGTCATCACAACAAAGCACCGCATGCTGTCGGCGCCCCCTATGGACAGCTGCACATCGCACTAGTGAGCAACACGTTTTTGTTCATTTGTACCAAAATGACTACACAACACTGCCGAATCCTACGAATATCACGATTAATAAAATATAACTAGAGGAAGTGTGTGAGTCACAGTGGGCGTGTACGTCACAGTGGGCGTGTACGTCACAGTGGGCGTGTACGTCACAGTGGGGGTGTACGTCACAGAGGGCGTGTACGTCACAGTGGGCGTGTACGCCACAGTGGGGGTACGTCACAGTGGGCGTGTACGTCACAGTGGGCGTGTACGTCACAGAGGGCGTGTGTACGTCACAGTGGGCGTGTACGTCACAGTGGGGGGTGTACGTCACAGAGGGCGTGTACGTCACAGTGGGGTGTACGTCACAGTGAGGGCGTGTACGTCACAGTGGGCGTGTACGTCACAGTGGGCGTTTACATCACAGTGGGCGTGTACGTCACAGTGGGCGTGTACCAGTGGAGGTGAAAACGGGGACAGATCGACAAAATGGCATCTTGAAAATAAGTGATTAAAAATGTCTCAAACATGAATCACCCCAAATACAACTTCAGACACTCAGTGAGAAGAAACGACTAGAACATGGTTAAAGATCTAAACCGAACAGTTTGAACAGGGCGGATTTGACCAATGAGAAATAACAAAAGTTAAACGCAAATGAAACACTGCAGAGCTGCTCAGGTGAAAATAAAAACAGGACAAAGCTTTGGGGACAAACAAAGAGGACAGAGGTTTGAGCTTCACACAGAGACTATGGAGACACAGGAAATCAGTAGCAGCAGCAGTAGTAGTAGCAGTAATAGTAGTAGTAGTATTCTCAGTACTTACACAGTGTGCGTTAGCTCCTGGGGTCTCTCGGCCTGCTCTGGAAACACAGGGTGGGGGGGCTCTCCGATCGGCACACAGCCCAGAGATTTACTGATCGCATGGCTCAGCTTTTTGGCCGGAGATTTCTGCAACAAACCACCACAAATAAAGATGTTTCATATGTTTAAGATAGCATAGCGTTAGGACTGCAGTAAATGATTAAATGTGCCAAACGCCAATTTACTCAGTCTAAATGGGGGAACTTCTTACACAGAGGCGGGCTAAAGGTCATGAGGCCAACACTAAACACATGCACTGTTTTAGCTACGTTTGGGAAACAATTTGATGAGTTGAGCTAAGGGCAGGCAGCCATTTCAGAGCAATGTCAATGTTTAATACTAATTAGTTTTGTGCAAATGGAGACACCACAGACTGTATAAAGATGTGAGTGTGACGTCGCTCACAGTGTTCGGCTCCAGCCAAATTGGCCCCTATAACAGCTAGCCCACTTACAGGGACCAATTTGCAGCAGAGTTCCATATTTGGAATTCTGACTGCAAGTATCATAGCAACCTAAGAGCCAATCAGAAGCAAGAAGATAACGCCTCTTTCCGCTCACACCACAGATTTAGCAGGGAGTGGGAGCTTAGCAACACTGTCAATCAAACCTGTTGCTAACTTTAGCAGCAGCGACCTCGGGGAAAGAAGGCGCCTGATTTGTCTCTTATTAATGTTCATATCTTGATTTACAGACACAATAGTGAAATAAAAACCCCAGGATCTTGTTAATACTAACATTTTAAAACCAAAATGATGAGTCTGACAGCAGCAGATACAGAGAGAGGGGCCACAGTTTTTGCATAAAGTGAATTGGAGCCAGAATTGATGGAGCCAGAAGCGCGCCCATGATCACTTCCTGTTTGAAAAGCGGCGGCTAGCAGGTTAACTATGTCCGTTAATACATACAGTCTCTGAGTGTATCACAGTTTGACCAAAAGCCGATTGTTACAAGGATGAGATTGTGTTTGGATTTTATGACCATATTATATTTTACCCATGAGGAGTGCTCCTTCATCTGGTGCTGGTTGGAGTGTGGTCCGTTGGCGTGGCCCCTCCAGAAGCAGCTCTGGCACAGCTGGTACCCGTGGCACTGCTGGCACCGATACCTAAAGCCCATCATGGACTCGCTACGGCAGTACGAGCATTCAACCGGGTGGAAGACTGTGAACCAGGGACAAAAGGTCATTTAAAAATACTGTATGTTGAGGTTATTCATTTGGTAAATAACTATTACATAATATTATATAAAACATTTAAATCAGCCTTATTGTGCCTGTGTGACTAGCTCTAATCTCTAACACCTGTGCATCATTATGTTATAATTTACACATTTCAAATCATAATTTTCATCTAAAACGACTTAATAACAGAAACAAGTCCGCTGACTTCCAGGTTAGAAAGCTGCGATGCCCAATGGGAGCTGACGTCACCGGAAACGTCATCACAACAAAGTGCCACATGCTGTCGGCGCCCCCTATGGATAGCTGCACATCACAGTAGTGAGTAGCCCATTTTTTTTCATTTGTATCAAAAATGACTATGCAATGCTGCCAAATCCTACGGGTATCACAGATAAAACTGACCCCTGTATCTTTTTTTCTTTATTACATAATTCCATTTGTCTTACTTCATATACTGGATGTCTTCTGTTTGTATATGGCCTAATTTCAGTTTAAATCTTTTGACAAGCTGTTGCTCGTACCGTTTTCTACGTTGGCGAGCCGGTGCATGAGCGGCAGCCACACCAGACACTGAGGGGGAGGGTCAGCCATGAGAACGTCCAGAAACGTGTTGAGGACGATCTTCTTCTGAGGGAAACACAGAGGTGAGGCTATGGATACTTTGCAGTGACATCATGATGGGGGCATTCTGCATGTATGTCTATGGCAAGTTACCATGCACACTTTAGTAAACACTGACAAAAAATACAAAATGGATTTAAAGAGCACATTTTCAGGAGCCTGTGATCAGTCCGAGCAGTGTATCTCACCTGTTGGGGGAAGCATGTGCGTACGGCGTGCTCTGTGTACCCAAACGACGGTCCCTCAAACACAGCCGTGGGCAGCTTCAAAACCTCCCGAAGAAACTGGTCAAACTTGGCCAAAACCATGACCCCACTGGAGTCTGAGATCTGAGAAAATATATCTGAACGAGAGAGGGGACATATGGGGTCAAAGGTGAACGAGAGAGGTGACATATGGGGTCAAAGGTGAACGAGAGGGGACATATGGGGTCAAAGGTGAACAAGAGAGGGGACATATGGGGTCAAAGGTCAATACACAGGGTTATTTAGAATTTTTACAATCAGGCAATATTATATGAGATTTAATGGTGAGTTTTCTCCTGTAAAAACTCAAAACACTGAATCTAAAATGTTTCAAACAAATATAAAAGTCTACAACTCTAATCTGATTTAAGGACCATAGACTATATATATAAATGGACATTGCTAACCTACTTGCCGCCACATTCCAAACAGGAAGTGATCATGTGCGTGCTTCCAGCTCCATCGACTCTGCTGTCAGACTCGTCATTTTGGTCTTAAATTGAGATATGACAAATCAGGTGCCTTCTTTCCTTGAAGTTGCTATTGCTAGCGTTAGCAGCAGGTTTGATTGACAGCGCTGCTAAGAGTTACCTTCAACAGCTTTGCTTCGGATTAGCTCTTTAGTTTTGGTGGGAATTCCAAATATGGGACCGGGCTCCAAATTGCCCCCTATATCACTAGCCTCGATGAGCTTCATTTGACTGGAGCCGAACGCTGTGGGTGATGTCGCACTCACTTAGTTCACTTCTTTATACAATCTGTGGTTCACAGTTTTTTTTTATGTAAAGTGAACTAGAGTTGATGGAGCAGGAAGACAAACACAATAGATAGTATTTTAATTCTATTTTTATTTTTAAGTATTTTATGTACCAGAGCTCTGTCTTTTATATTGACACATCACGCACAGAGAGAGCGTCAAGTGCTTTTTATAAAGAAAACCAGGTTAGCTACAGATTCAAACTACAGATTGTCAACAGTGTGGAGCTGGTTTATGGTTCATATCTGAGTAATCACTGGGTCTGTCCATATGAAACTAAAACTTGCCCAAAGTTCAGCGTCTTCTCTGTCAGTAAAAAAAAAAAAAAAAAAAAAAAAATTTGAAGAAAAGTCAAACAATTTTATTTTATTGTATGACTGTGGCCTGAAAGTGGAGCCATGATTCGCCTCTAATGGGGAGGTTCAACATTTGTTTGGATATTTCAAAAACAGTGAGTCTCTCATAGACTTATACAGGCCCCTCACCTCCATCTGAGACTATGACAAAGACAGTGAGGCTCGCACTGCCATCTGGTGTTGACATTTAGGAACTGCAAAAACACAATGTTTTATGGTCTTGTTCAGTTTGTTCATTTCTGTGATAGCTACCGCTGATGTGTAGGGCTGTAGTGAAGTGTAGTATAGGTCAGGACTTAGACCATGAAAATTTTAATTTGAAAGGACAATTAGCACATGATGAAGGCGGCCATTTTGGAAGTACCAAACTTTTCTTCCATAAACTCTCTTGTTCTGTCTAAAAATTGTTAACCCAATCTACTTTGAAGAGATCTTTTTTATTAAAACATAAATCACAAAGGCAATCCCCATCAAAATGGTTATCAAGAGAATCTTTTCCCCAAGTGGTCCAGATCAGGTTCAGTTTGTTAAAGGGCCGATGACAAGTTCAACTGAGCATTTACTAAAACAAATAATTCTACAACTGTAACCTAGCAATGATGTAGTAACTGAGCCAAAACTCCTTATTATTGGACAAATAAAAATATAAGAAAAGAACTTCATCTTGTTTAAATAATTGTTTAAGTGTCCATTCAATTGTTAAGATTTGAGCCAGAATGATTTGAGATTAGGACTGAGGTTAGGGTTTTACTTACAAAAAATCTTTTTAAATATGAAAACACATCAGGTAAAAGAGTAACTGTACTAGAATAAAAAGGACAAATACAAAAAATATGTATTTGTGGTACATCTTTCAAAAAGAGGCTGGCAAAATGTCTACCGATTGTGGAGTTCTTCTCTCAAACAGAAAACACTCTTTTCCACCTTGTGATGTCATGTGGTAATACAGGAAATGCTCCACTGTGTTTTTAAACTCCATACACCTTCACTAGAATCATCTGGATCACTTCAGACCTGGAATTGTCGATCTCTACTGGACTAAAGGTAAAATGAGCTGTTAACTTAACTTAACTACCACTTCATAACATCACAAGGTGGAACAGAGCATTTTGAGCTTTAGAGATGTAGACAGACTAATAATAAAGTGTTACTCAAACATGTGTGAATGAAACAAAACAAAACTCCATGTTTTTGAGGAGGGAACAGCATTAAAACATAACAGAGTCCATTTTGTGTAATATAGGACCTTTAATGAAATAATATATTAACTTTATAGGAATATTGGACCTGCGCCATGTGAGCTGAAGGCATCATCACATCATAAAAACTACTCACAACAGACACACAATGGGCTACTACTGCCACCTGGTGTCGACTTTGAGAAACTACAGCAACAAAAACAGCTGAATGTTCTGTTATTAGGTAGAAACCACAGACTGTATAAAGAAGACGACTGAGTGAGTGTTATGTCACCCACAGATTTTGGCTCCACTCAAATGAAGCTCATTGAGGCTAGCAGTTATAGGGGCCAATTTGGAGACAAGTTTCAAGTATTATAGCAACCAAAGGGCCAAGCCAGAGCCAGGCTGTTAAAGGTAAGGTAACACCTCTTTCGTTCGCAACACCATCAATCAAACCTGTTGCTAATGCTAGTGAGAGTGACCTCGGAGAAAAAAGGTGCCTGATTTGTCTCTTATTAATGTTTTTATCTTGGGGCTACAGTTTTTCAATGTAAAATGAATTAGAGCCAGAGTCGATAGAGCCGGAAGAGCGCTCATGATGACTTTCTATTTGGAACGTGGTGGCTAGTAAACTAGCTATGTCCATTTATATATACAGTCCATGCTAGCAGGTTAGCTGTGTCCATTTATATAAACAGTTTATGATGAAAATACTGCGAATCTTACATCGTAACTTGTCGACGATCTTGCCTCCGCACATTGTAGCGAGCATACACTTCATGGAGAAAACCGTCAGCTTCCCATGGCTCTCACTGCAAACAAGCAAACAAATAATCAAACCAACCAACAAACAAATAAACAAATGAAATATGTACAGAGACTTATGTGGCATTAGAGTTGAAACAATACTGACATTTCAAACTCAAGAAAGAGAGAAAAAAAGAGGAAAAGAGAGAGGAAGAGAGAGCGGAAGGAAGGAAGAGATTGAGCGAAAGGAAAGAGAAAGACAGAAAGGATGAGAGCAAGGAACAAAAGAGAGAAAGAAGAAGAGAAAATGAGAGAGAAAGGAAGAGACAAAGAGAAAGAGGAAGAGAGAGAGAACGAAAGAAAGGAAGAGAGAAAAACAGAGAGAGAGAGAGAGAAGGAGAGCAAAAGGAAGAGAGAAGAAGAGAGAGAGAAAACGAGAGAGAAAGGAAGCGATAGAAAGAAAGGAAGAGGTGATGTTCCACATTAAATGTTGGTACTTTGTTCTCTATTTTCATGTGTGTAATATGTGTGTATATGTGTGTTATATGTGTGTAATATGTGTGTTATATGTGTGTTATATGTGTGTTATATGTGTGTAATATGTGTGTTATATGTGTGTTATATGTGTGTAATATGTGTGTTATATGTGTGTGATCGTCAGTGTCCAGCAGGTTCAAATTGGTCCATGGTGTTTGTACTTGTCTATGTGTCTGATGCAGCTCAAGATCATTCTAAAGATATTCAGGAAAGGTTCATTTCTGTCCTGTGAATGAGACTTTTTTTAGTATCAATACCTGTGAAAAATTAGTGTCTAGTTTCAATACTTTACACAGCTCTGTGTGGTATCAGAATCGCATTAACCACATTACATCACATTTGCAGTTCTGTTCATTCATAAATAAACCAGCTCTTCCGTCTCTTGGTTACACTTTTTTTGAGCAGTGTCTCCACAAAAAACAGAAAAGTTCAAAAGTTCAAGTTCCAAATTCTGCCTTAAATAATTTATTTGCAATTTTAAAGGAATGATATTTTAAAAATATACTTTTTACTAAGTGTCATGTGACCTGCAGGGGGCGTGTCCGTCTGAGAGACACGATACATGTTAATGAAAGACTTGTGCTGAGTAAAAATACACTCCTTCATTCAACATGCCGTCTTCTCTTCCTTTTCCTCTCTCCTCCTCTTTTTCTCTCTCCTCCCCCTCCCTCTCTTTGTCTCCCCTCTCCCCCACCTCCCTCTCTCTCCTCTTTCCTCCCTCTCTCCATCTCCATCTCTCTATCCCCCTTTCCTCTCACCCCTTCTCTCTCTCTATTTTCCTCTCTCCATCCTCCAATTACTCTATTTCCTTCCTGCTCTCTCTTTCTCCTCTTTCTGTTTCCTAATGCTTCTTCTTCGTATCCTTCTCTCTTGTCCCCCTCCTCCCTCTCCCTCCCTCCCTCCCTCCCTCCCCTCTCTTCCTCCTCCTCATCTGATCTTTGTTCCTTCATTTCCGAGCAGAGGACATTACAGCTTCAGTCTAATTGAGTTTGGAGCAGAGGGACAGAGCTGCAATTCCTGTGACGGGCTCATTTACATCAAGTCTACAACAATAATAACACTGCTGAAAACACCTTGTGATGTCATCATGTGGTAATACAGGAAATGCTCCATTGTGTTTTGAAACTCAATACACCTTCACTAGAATTATTTAGATAATTTCAGCCCCAGAATTACTACCACTTCATGACATCACAAGCATTTTGAGTGGAACAGACTAATAAAGTGTTACTCAAACATGGAAATTAGCCTCTGGCTATAATCCGGCATTAGTGTTTACGTCAAAAGATGTTGTGTCATAGGTCATGTCCGTTCATCTTTTTAACATGCACTGTTTTTTGGAGTGGTTCAAAACATGACTAACTTTAAAAAAAACATTCACCGGTGCATACCCACTGTGATACGTCCCACTGTGACGTAAACAAACAAGAGCATTTTGAGCTTCGGGGATGTAGACAGACTAATAATAAAGTGTTACTCAAACATGTGTGAATGAAACAAAACACAACTCCAGGTATATATATGTGAGGACGTAACAGCATTAGAACTTGGATTAAAGCTCAAAAGAGTCAGTTTGTGTCATATAGGACCTTTAAACGCCTCCCTGTTGACGTACACGCCACTGTTCAGACTTTTTAACCTGTGACGTACACGCCCACTGTGTTCATGTTTCTGTGACGTACAATCTGTAACTCTTATTTTCACGTACACACTGTGACGTACACGCCCACTGTGACGTACACGCCCACCACGCCCACTGTTTACGCCCACTGTGACGTACACGCCCACTGTGACGTACGCCCACTGTGACGTACACGCCCACTGTGAGGGATACGCCCACTGTGACGTACACGCCCACTGTGAGGGATATGCCCACTGTGACGTACACGCCCACTGTGACGTACACGCCCACTGTGACGTACACGCCCACTGTGAGGGACACGCCCACTGTGACGTACACGCCCACTGTGAGGGATACGCCCACTGTGACGTACACGCCCACTGTGATGTACACACCCACTCTGAGGGACACGCCCACTGTGAGGGATATGCACACTGTGAGGGGCGTGTCAGTGGGGTGTTTGGGGACCCCTGGGTTAGAGGATCAATTCCCCCAGATTCTGTCGCCTGGTATGAATGTGTGTGTTGGTCAGAGATGCGGATTGGCAGCAGTAGTAGTAATAATAATATTAGTGGTACATGTTTTAATCCATGCATTTTCATATGTAATTTATATAGTACATCATCAGTAGGCCAATGTGTGTGCCCTGCAGCGAGATGGTTACCAGTTCAAATCAAAGCATACATACAAAGTTTTTTTTTCTTTTCATTTTTACTTTTTAATTTGAAGTCACACGATTCTGACTTGAGCCAGCTGCTGGGTCAGTGTCAGCCAATAAAATCACAGCATGAATGAACTCAGCCAATCAATGAAAGTGTTTACAATAATGAGGAAGCGTTTGGGTCGATAGAGTGCAAAAGCCAGGTTCTAGTCCTTTCCGTTGTAGTTGTTTGTGTGAACACTTTCACACTGTAGTAAATTTTTATCAGGAGAATCCAACAAAAATACTGGACTTTGGTCAGTATCGTCCACCACACTGAAGAACATTGTATAATTTGAACAAAATTCCATGGCTGGTCTTTGTTTGGTCCTGTTCCACTCCTGGTTTGGTCCTGGTCTAGTCTTTGTTTGGTCCTGTTCCAGTCCTGGTTTGGTCCTGGTCTAGTCTTGGTTTGGTCCTGGTCTAGTCTTGGTTTAGTCCCGGTCTAGTCCTGGTTTGGTCCTTTTCTAATCCTGGTTTGGTCCTGTTTTAGACCTGGTTTAGTCCCGTTCTAGTCCTGGTTTGGTCCTGTTCCAGTCCTGGTTTGGCCCTGGTCTAGTCCTGGTTTGGTCCTGGTCTAGTCTTTGTTTGGTCCTGTTCCAGTCCTGGTTTGGTCCTGGTCTAGTCCTGGTTTGGTCCTGGTCTAGTCCTGGTTTGGTCCTTTTCTAATCCTGGTTTGGTCCAGTCCCAGGTTTTATTTGCAGTTAAAGGTGCACAATGTAACTTTTTGGTGGGGAGTCTGCCATCTCCGTGTCTCCATGGAGATGTTTTGCCTGGAATATTTCACAGTATTGTGGTATTGAACTTATCAAACTTGCATTTATTCAATGACAATCATTTTATTGACACTAGTCTGTCTGAGGCTTTGTTAGACTTTAATCTGAGTTTTATTTTAACACAATCTCACCATAAAGAGCTGATTTATCTGAACTAAAGCAGGTGAGTTGATTTGTGCTGTTAAACAAGTCCCTCTCAAGTAACATTACAGTCACAAGATAGCTAGCACTACCATTAACACTGAACATGTGTTAACACTGAACATGTGTCATTCAGCCATATTTAACCAAACCCATGTGCAATACTCAAGTCACTTTATCACTTTCACTTTGTATATCTATATGTATATATATATGTGTATATTAGAGTTTTTATTTTTGAGTCTATTTCTTAAATTATAAACTATTTATCTATTACCCTGTTTCTTCTGTTTGTTTCTCTATGTGTGCGGTGCAATGCTGGAATTTCCCCACTGTGGGACTAATAAAGGCTTATCTTATCTTATCTTATCTTATCTTATCTTCTTATCTTATCTTATCTTATTAGCCAACAGTTTTTCAGTTAGTCACTGTCACCTTTTTGTGTAAAATCAAACTCCTAATCAGGACCACGGATGCTCGAATTGACCACAGGCTCCTGAAAATGTGCTCTTTAAATCACTTTTGGATTTCTTTTTGAGTTTTCAGGCCATCTTGAAACTTTTTTGGCTGTGTTTGTTAATGTGTGCATTGTGTGACCATTGCAACTCCTGAACATTCCACCATAGAGATACATGTAGAACACCTCCAGCGTGACATCACTGCAAAGGATCAATTGAACTTATCTGAGTGTTTTGTTGCTCAAAAATCAAATATATACATTTTTACTGTGAGTGGGGACACCTCTCCCCAGATCTGACCTGTAACTTAACCTGGCTTGTCTCCCTGATACATACATTTAATGCCCTACTGTGAAACAAAGCAGAAACATCTCATGAAGACAAGCAGGCGGTGCCCCTCCAGTCCTTTGGCTGTGACGTGTTGTCGTAGTTACCTGTCGTAGGTGGCCACCATGAAGTTGAGCAGGAGACCGATGCTCTGCTCCACACTGATCTGGTGGGTTGTAGGCAGACGCTTGTTCAGCTGGAAGTAGATGGAGGACAAGATGGTCTCCAGACGGGACACGTTTATTTCAGCGTTATGATCCAGAGTGTTCAGACCGTTATCCCGAAACGCCTCAATCATGTTCCACACGTCCACCAGGTGAACTACGAGAGAGAGAGACCTGGTTTAGACTTGGTGTAGATCTGGGTTAGACCTTGGTTAGACCTCGGTTAGACCTAGTTTAGATCTGTTGTAGACCTGGTGTAGACCTGGTGTAGATCTGGTATAGACCTTGTTTAGACCTGGTTTAGACCTTGGTTAGACCTGGTGTAGATCTCGTATAGACCTAGTTTAGACCTGGCTTAGACCTGGGTTAGACCTGGTTCAGACCTGATTCAGACCTGCTCTAGACTTGGTTAGACCTGGGTTAGACCTTGGTTAGACCTGGTTTAGACTTGGGTTAGAACTGGTTTAGACCTGGTGGAGATCTGGGTTAGACCTGGTGTAGATCTGGTACAGACCTGGTTTAGACCTTGATTAGACCCGGTGAAGAGCTAGTATAGACCTAGTTTAGACCTGGTCTAGACCTGTTGTAGACCTGTTGTAGATCTGTGTAGACCTGGATTAGACTTGGTTTAGACCTCGTTCAGACCTGGTTCAGACCTGGTTTTGTCCGGGCTAGACCTGGGTTAGAACTTGGTTAGACCTGGTTAGACCTGGTTTAGACCTGGTGTAGACCTGGTGTACACCTGGTTTACACCTGGTTTACACCTGGTTTAAACGTGGGTTAGACCTTGGTTAGACCTGGGTAGAGCTTGGTTAGACATGGTTTAGACCTGGGTTAGAACTGGTTTAGACCTGGGTTAGAACTGGTGTAAATCTGGGTTAGACCTAGTTAGACCTAGTTTAGCCCTGGCTCTGTGGCTCAGAGAATAGACTTTAAAGCAGCTCTGCTTGTGAACAAGTCTCTTCATGGACCAGAACCCAAAGTACATCTCCCACATGTTAGTGCCATATGAACCGTCACACTTATTTAGTTCTGGTTTAGTCCTGGTTTAGTCCTGGTTTAGTCCTGGTTTAGTCCTGGTTTAGTCCCGGCCTTCTGCTGAAGCCCAGAGTCAGGACTAAACATGGGGAATAAGCGTTTCAATTTTATGCAGCTAAAACCTGGAAGAGTCTTTCTGAAGATGTGAGAAGGGCCTCTACTTTGACAATGTTTAAATCCAGGCTCGGTGGTGACAGTGAAAGTGTTCGGAACTGGATAAAAATCACTCAGATACAATCACATATATTTGTGTAAGGCACTGCAGTGGTCTAAACCAGGTCTAAACCAGGTTTAGACCTGGCTTAGACCTGGCTTAGACCTGGCTTAGACCTGGTTTAGACCTGGTTTAGACCTGGTTTAGACCTGGTTTAGACCTGGTTTAGTCCTGGTTTAGACCTGGTTTAGACCTGGTTTAGACCTGGTTTAGACCTTGTTTAGACCTGGTTTAGACCTGGTTTAGACCTGGTTTAGACCTGGTTTAGACCCGGTTTAGACCTGGTTTAAACCTGGTTTAGTCCTGGCGCTGTAGATCAGGCCTGAGAGCTGCTGCTGTACTACTCTTTAGCAAACAAACTTCAAGATAAAATGAACATTTTGAGTTTCTTACGGTTGCATCTTTTCTGCACAAAGCGCAGTTTGCAGGCCGTCCTGTAGGTGGACAATCGGATAACGTCAAAGTTCTGAGCCCCTAAAGGAGAAGCATACAAAAACACATGAACATTGCTTTCAGATTGAAACACTGCCACACAAAAATGTCTCAGCTTAAATCCGCCCTGTTCAAACTGTTCTGTTTAGATCTTTAACCATGTTCTAGTTGTTTCTTCTCAATGAGCGTCTGAAGTTGTATTTGGAGTGATTCATGTTTCATGAGTAATCTTTAATCTCCTATTTTCGCCATTTTGATGATCTACACCCGTTTTCATCTCCACTGGTACACACCCACTGTGACGTACACACCCACTGTGACGTACACGCCCTCTGTGACGTACACATTTCCTTCTCTAGTTTTATTTTATTAATCGTGATACTCGTAGGATTCGGCAGTGTTGTGTAGTCATTTTGGTACAAATGAACAAAAATGTGTTGCTCACTAGTGTGATGCCACCAGCTGTCCATAGGGGGCGCCGACAGCATGCGGTGCTTTGTTGTGATGACGTTTACGCCGACATCAGCTCCCAGTGAGCACCATAGTTTTCTAACGTGGATATCAGTGGACTTGTTTCTTTTGTTAAGCCGCTTTAGATGAATATTGTGATTTAAAATGTGTAAATTATGACATAATGACCCACAGCTGTCCATTTTAGAGACACAAGCACAATAGGTCCGCTTTAATGCCCTGATGTGGCCCACAGCCAAATGATCAGACTCTGAACTCACTCATCTCCATAAACAGCTGCCTCTTCTCCACCAGGGCCTTTCCTCGTTTACTGCCTTCTTCAATCATTCTGCAACAAACACAAGACAGTGAATACAGTAAGTTTAAACAGATCAGTGCCTCTTCTTCAAGCTGCACTATGTAACTTTTCTAGTGTCAAACCATAGACCGTAAGTGATCATGGGCGCACTTCTGGCTCCAGTTCACTTTACATTGAAAAACTGTGTCCCCTCTCTCTGCAACTGCTGCTGTCAGACTCGTCATTTTGGTCTTAAAATGTTCGCATTAACCCGCTCTACTGAAAGCTTAACATTTCTTCTCTGTTCTTAATATTCGGGTTTAATAATAAAAAAGTACTTGTATTATAACAAAAGTCTGTATAAAGAAGTGGATTAAGTGAGTGTGACGCCACCCACAGCGTTCGGCTCCAGTCAAATGAAGCTCATTAAGGCTAGAGCAGTTATAGGGGCCAATCAGGGCTGCAAATTCAGAGTATCAAAGCAACCAAAGAGCCAATCCAGAGCTAAAATGATGAAAGTAACACCCCTTCCTGTCCGCACCACTGGTTTAACAGGGGGTGGGCACTTAGCAACGCTGCCAATCAAACCTGTTGCTAACGCTAGTGGGAGCGACCTTGGGAAAAGAAGGTGCCTGATTTGTCTGTTATTAATGTTCATATCTTGATTTACAGACACAACAGTGAAATAAAAACCTCATGTTAAAATGAACATTTTAACACCAAAATGACGAGTCTGACAGCAGCAGTTACAGAGAGAGGGGACACACTTTTTCAAAAGAAAGTGAACTGGAGTCGATGGAGCAGGAAAACGCACCCATGATCACTTCCTATTTGAAACACGGTGGCTAGCAGGTTAGCTATGTCCATTTTCATATACAGTCTATGGTTATAACCTATTACTTCAGTCTCAGAGTGCAAGGTTTAAATCAGGAGTCGGCCCCCTGCGGCTCTGGAGCCGCCTGTGGCTCTTTCATCCTTATACTGCGGCTCCGAGTGGCTTGGGAAAATAAATTATAGGTATTTAATTGAAGTGCATTTGATTTGTGTTAATTGTTTTTTTTTTTAAATTGTAGTTTAAAATTGGAAGATTATTGTGATCTTGAAATATTAAAATAAAATATTTTATTATTTTTTGTCGCTCAAAATAAGCGTCACTCATGAAACTATGTTAAAAACATACACCGCTCACGCCTCGGAGACGACAGCTCACAGTCCTGCGTGAAGATGAAAAGGACTTCAGCCCTGATTTGCAGATGCTGTCGAGAGGCTCAGGAGCAGAAGTCTCACTTCATGGATTTCATAAGCAACACACTATAGATGTTTATACAAATGGTAAAGGTAAAAAATATATATATATATATACAGTGTTATCTTCATTTTAGATGTCAAAAAATATTTGTGGCTCCCAGTGCTTTTTGTTTTTTTGTTTTGTTTTTTCGTGGGACCCGGGTCCAAATGGCTCTTTGGGTGTTAAAGGTTGCTGACCCCTGTTTTAAACAAACATACATTTTCTTCGTCGTCCCCAGGTTTGAGGGTCTTACCTGACCACAGCTGGACGTCAGACGGAGCAGACACTAAACTCTGAAAGAGAAAGCAGAGGACAGGCTGAGCGCGACCCCTTTGACAACAACATTAACAACTCGGATAAGAACAACATGAAGCCCACAGATAAGACTCAGACTCGCTCAGACTTGCTCAGAGCTGACCACGACTTTTAAATGAGGTATTAACGCCGAGCCTGAGTCGTCAAGGGCAGTTTTTACTCTGACTTTGAGAACGGGCTCCTCCTCAGACACAGACAGGTACAAGACCAAGGACAACGGTGTCTTTAGTAATTATTAGAGAGAATTTTGAAAGATCTAAGGTCAAAATGCTGGTTTAGTCTGGTACTGTCTGACGCTCAGTCTAGAGCTTCAGATAACTGCAACAAAATCTTAATTTGATTGGTCAAATTTTGAAAAATGCAAAGCGATTACAAAGTACCAATATTTCATGTGGAACATCACAGTATACTGTCAAAAGAAAGAGTGGTTTTATTATGATCGTGGTATCAGAATCAGTATCAAGTATTAAGTTTGTTCCTTGGTATTAAAACTGAGTTAAATTTTTTGTAGTTTCCTTGAGAGAGAGAGAGAGAGCGAGAGAGAGAGAGAGAGAGAGAGAGAGAGAGAGAGAGAGAGAGAGAGAGAGAGAGAGAGAGGGAGGTCCTTCTGTTTGAGCTTTAGTTTTCTCTCTCTGTCATTCTTATCTCTCTCTCCTTCTCACTCACTTGTTCTCTTCTCTCTCTTATCTTCTCTTTCTCCTTCTCTCTTATCTTGTCTTTTCTCTGATGTTCTTTTTTTCTCTCTCCCCCTCTCTTTCTCTCTGATATGAAAATGTAGTGACAGCTCCTCTCTAGCTTACCCCTCTCCCTCTCCCCTCTCCGTCTCTTACTCAATGATATGCCAGTGTAGTGACAGCTCCACTAGCTCCCTCTCTTTCTCGCTCCCTCTCTTTTCCCTCTCTCCCGCGGGAGGTTAGAGAAACAGGAGAGAGGGGGAGAAAGGGAGGAGAGGAGGAGCAATAGAGCAGAGAGGGAGGGGAGAGGAGGAGGGAGGGAGGAGAGGAGAGAGGCAGGAGAGGGGCAGGAAACGAGAAGACAGAGAGAGAGAGAGGAGAGGAGACAGTCTGGTGCTCTTTTTTTGGGCTCTCCCTGTAGAAATAAAGACCCATGGAAACTCTCCACAGTCACATTCAGATGAAGAGGTGAAAGTTCTGGTTTAAAGCTGCACTATGTAACTTTTCTGGTTGTCTTTGTCCTTGACTTGTCTCCGTGGAGATAAAATTGCTTTGCTATGACTGTTCCACAGTATGACAATAAATTTATCCAATGGAAACAAGCATGTCACACTTTTCAAGGCATTTTAGCACTCGATACTTTGCAGTGACGCCGCACTGGGGATGTTTTATGTGCATCTCTATGGTGGAATGTTCAGCAGTTACCATGGTGACACAATGCACACATTAGCAAAAACAAGTTTTAAAATGGTCTGAAAACTAAAGAAAAATACAAAAGTGATTTAAAGAGCACATTTTCAAGAGCCTGTGATCAATGTGAGCGTTCATGGTCCTGTGTAGGAGTTTGATTTTACACAAAAAGGTGAGAGTGACTCACTGAAAAACTGTTGGCTAATGCTAATGCTAGCTAGCTTGAGACTGTAATGTTACTTGAGAGGGACTTGTTTAACAGCACAAATCAGCTCACCTGCTGTAGCTCAGCTAAGTCAGGTCTTTATGGTCAGACTGTGTCAAAATAAAACTCAGAATAAAACAGAGCATCAGACATAGCAGTGCCTACAGTTAACAGCTCACCCCCAGGGAATTGATGCCATCAGCTGCAAAGTATCAATAATAAAACACCTGTCATTGGATAAATGCAGGATATATCATTTTAATGCTATACTGTGGAACATTCCAGGTGAAGCAATAACATCTCCATAGAGATGAAGAAGCAGCTCACAACCCTCAGAAAAGTTACATAGTGAAACTTTAAGCCAATGTTAGCCAATATCACCCTCAGCTGTATATGAAGTAACAGTCAAATCCATTCAAAATTGGTTAAAATGAAAAAAAAAAAAAAAAAAAAAAAAAAAAAAAAGAAAAGATGAATAGGTGATCTAGTAAGGTTGCTAGTTTGAATTCGGCTCCTTGCATGATGTGTCCTTGGGCAAGTCACTTCACCCACGGGTTTACACATAAGAACTCACTGGAATCGCACCGACGCCTTTGTTTGGGTCTTTAAAGTGGCTCTGACCTAGAACACAGTGAGTACAGTGACTATCAGCCCCAAAGCGCGTCTCCATCTCCCGCGCGCTACGGGATCTGATTGGTCCATTACGTAACACAAATACAAGACTCGCTTCATTCCGAGTTTGAGAAAGAGTGGGAGAAATCATCTGACACTTGAACGCCTCACAAAAGCTCGTTGTAAACACGAAGCCCGTACAGTACTAGAGAAATGAACGCGGAGGCTGGTACGAGCATTTGGCACGAGCTATGCGTAAAATCCAACTGTAGACATGACACTGGGACCGTGCCATGTCTCCTGGTTATGAGACCAAGTGTCAATAATTAATGTGCGTAATGAAATCAACGGGACAGCACGCGACAGCACGTATTTTAGCTGATTCCATTGAAACACAAGCTGAAATAGCGAAATTAAGATTATTCTATGGAGAAAAAAGCTTTTTTTTTTTTTTTTTTTAAACAATAACCGCACCTTAAACCGGTCGCTAATGACAACATCTCCTCTGAGTAGACCAGGCTACTGCAGCAGTGCCTTCCGCTGATATCATCCCCAAACGATCTCTGTGCAATTACACCTCCAAAGATCCGATTCACAAAAATACAAAAACGAGAGCGCGAGCCCCAAACAGCAGTCGCCTGTGACATCGTTTTAATTACCCATTTACCTGGTTTCCGCAATGGGGAAAGCAGGGGGAACCGAGTCGTGATCTGCGCCTACAATTTTTGGTATACAAAGGCAAATCCCGCATATTCACATCTTTGGAAGCCCGTATCGCGACATTTGAGCGTGAATTTGTGACAGGGGATAGGTGAGTAAGTGATGCAGTGTTGGTGAATAAAATGTCGTAAAATTGAAAGGCAAAGAGGATGTCGGGGTTTGACGCTTACCTTTGAAGAATACGTGCGTTACGACTGTACAAGCGGGTTCACGGCGCGCCAACGAGCCATCATCGCCATTTACGCGTGCCATGTCGTGCCATTTTTACGCAAATTTAGCCAGAAAAATGCGCTAAAGTGATGCTCAATGGATGGTGACAGAGCCTGAAGCGCTGGTGTCCGCATCCCCTCAGCATCAGCAGCAGCACAGAGCGGCACAGAGCGGCGGAGCGCAGAGACGTACATGCCATGCGCGAATATCTACTACACGCACGCACGCGCGCCGCTTAAAGGGCCACGGCCACTATTGCAGCTGTTCAGATGAATTATGGGAGTTTACGGAGAGAGACAGGCGGGAAAGGGACGAGCAAGAGCACGAGGGGGAGAAAGGTGACCGATCCTTCAGTGTCTCTGGATTAAACCTGCATTAAACCTGCATTTGGGTTTATCTTGGTCAGGATAGAGAGAGAGAAGGGGGGGAGAGAAGAGAGGGGGAGGGGGGAGAGACAGGAAGAGAGGGAGAGAGAGAGGGGGAGAGGGAGAGAAAAAGTGAGGGGGAAGGAGAGAGAGGGAGAGAAAAGGGGGGGGAGGAGAAAGACAGAGGGGAAGGAGAGAGGGAGATAAAGAAAGGGGGAAGGAGATAGATAGGGGAGAAAAGAGGAGAGAAGGGAGAAAAGCAGGGGTAGATAGAGGAAGAAAGATTGAAAAGAGAAATAAGAAGTGGGTGTATTCTCGTTTGTGTGGTCTACATTTCTAATCCCATGTCTTTTGCTGCTTGTAGAGTTGCCAAATATTTGAAATTTGATCAAGTTAGTGAAAAAAAAACAATGAAAACTATCACATTTCAGTCATGTTTTATTCATAATATTTTATAAGTTCTGATAAAATACACTTTGTTTACAAGTGCTGATTACTATGTTACATTCACCCAGAGTTTAAGAGTGTAAGACGGACACACAGACCTGAACACACAAGAACTGCTCAAAACGTGCCTTTATAAACAGTGCACATTGCTAACGCTAACATGATGCTAACCCACAATGACATATCTGACTGAAGTGAGCTAATAACTCACTGTGACCAAATGACAAAGATACTCATCGGAAAACCTTTTTATGTTTGCAAAAAATTGTTTGTAAAAAAAAAAAAAGTAAAATAGTTAATGTATTAAAGGTACACTGAGGAACTTTGCTGGTGGAAGTTTTTACATCATCTGTTTAACTCCATGAAGATGTTATTGATTTGCCTAAAATGTTCCACAGTATGGAGCTAGACGTATCTATGTATACAACCAGGGGGTATCAAAACACCAAGTTACAGGCCAGACTTGTGGAGAGGCGAGCCCACATACAGAAAGAACACATGTTTTTAACGGTACTTTTAGACAACATAAGCAACCGTAATGACATAACTGCTTAAAAGATTAAAAGCCATGCTGTGGTACATTCCAGGCAAACCAGAAACATAACCATGGAGACAGGCAGGTTAAAAATCTGCCACCTGAAAAGTTATACACTGTGGCTTTACCGTTCAAACAGGAAAACAACTTATGTATTTAAACTTTTTCATCGCAGAGGCTTAAGAAAACTTCCATAATGAACTTTCAATGGAGTAATTGTGATCACGTTTCAGTTACTCACCCTGAAACAACTGCAGCCTATACATACGGCCTATGCCATAGGCTGTAGGGTGACTGTAGGTCCTATGGTCCATAAGCCTACGGTTCAAATGCAAACAGCACAGTGACCGGAATGACATACAAACTCATAATTTTACACACAAACCTGGGTATTTTAAGATGTAAAAATCACTGCTTATATTTTCAGTTTAAACAAAACTAATAAAAATAGACAGTTAACAGTTACCCTGTGGATTGAAAAAAAAAAAACAATTATCAAACAGATTTTAATAAAATATATTAATTAAATATATTACTTTGATTAAGAACAATAAAACATGGTGTGATTATGGTGCTAAGGTGACTTTGGCATATTTTATACCTTGAATGTAACTGCTCTAACTCCATACTAGCCCCAGTTATGCTAATGTTGTTATGCTAATGTTTGCTGAGACACTGCAAAAAATCTTGTTAAGTTTACAAAAAAAATGTCATCATTCAGTTTATTTCGATTTATGACAATTCATTGCATAGGATATGGTATATTTTTAGGATATGATCAACCAAAATGTGACATGCTAATGGAGAAAAATTATGTCACACTCTACATCCAAGTTTAAAATATGAAATAGGCTCTGTGCACACACCATGCTAGCTAACTAGTGTCTCACAGCTAACCGTCTTTTTTTTATTGAAATCAGAAGACATAAACAAAACCTATTAAAATTCAAATTCATTAAAATAAAGATTACAAAATTATTTTTTATGTGTAGAATACTTCAATTTTTCTGGTGTTGTTTTAATAATTATTATGCCTCAAAATAAGCATTAGCATTAAAGTTAGCACTGAGACACAAATATGTCTCTTTCTAAACACAGAAGTGTCCTCTGGTGAAGTATTCATTTTATTTGTGTAGTGTTTAACATGTTGTCAGTGACATCCACCTGCAGCACCTTGTCCACTGTCTGACCCTAAGCCCCTAACCTCTGACCCCTGAGCCCTGAGCCACCTGCAGCTCCCTGTTTAAATATTTATTAATTTTATTGTGGCTTGGCAAAAACCTCATAGAGATAAGACTGGACAGGAAGTGGTGACGCTAACAGTGAGGTTGAAGGCGGCTGTTGTGCACAGAGCCTATTTCACATAATGAGGATACTGTTTTGTTTTGTGTTTTTTTGCAGTGAAAAAATATTATTAAAATATTGCACAATAAAAAGTGATCATAATGGGGCTACTGATTGGCAGATGCGTGTATCGTGTATTCAGTGGGTCCGTTCCAAATCTTAACAGTTAATCTTAGATCCATCATAAATTGTTATAAAACTCTATCATAAAGCATTTAAATGACGAAACTTTGTAATTTTTTCTTTTCAGAACTAAACCAAAACATTTATTTCAGACAAATAGACCTGTGAATGAAAACAAATATTTAGTTTTCAAATTCTCTCCCTGTGTTTTGACTTAAACAGGAGGCAGTATCTACAAAAATGTTATTACAAAAGCCAAAGTTAAATAAATTTGTGAAATCAATTTTGAAAACAGAACAACAGGCAATTTTAAAATGCAAGTTAGAGATTTTGAGCAGGGCTGAATGCAGAGGTGATGTTTGGGCTCGACAGTAGCCAGTTCAATTGCACGCAAACACACTCTTTGAATAGATAATGGATTAAATGTGCACTATGTAACTTTTTTGGTCTGGTCCAACATTTGTCACCATGGAGATGTTATTGTGCTGCCTGGAGTGTTCCGCAATACGGCATTACACTTACATACATGGCGACAAGCAGGCAGCAGATTTTGCGATAGAAACGCAAGAAAGATTAACTTTAATGCCACATTGTGGAATATTCCAGTAACATCTCCATAGAGACAAGCAGGTAACGGAACAGACCAGAAAAAAACACAGTGCATCATTAAGAGAAAATATTGTCAATGCGAGATGTAAAATAACAAACATTAAAAACTATTGCTATCCAAACAAAGCTAGCCAAAACTGTGCTCTGCTAAAATGTATAAAAAGTACAAAATGTTTGGGTAGGAAACACAGTATGTGTAAAGAAGTGGACTAAGTGAGTGTGACGTCACTCACACGTTCGGCTCCAGTCAAATGAAGCTCATCGAGGCTAGAGCAGCTTTATGGGCCAATTTGGAGTAGAGTTCCATATTTATTTATCATATATATTGCGAGTATCATAGCAACCAAAGAGCCAAGGCTATTCCTCCGCACCAGGCTATTGCAACACAATATTACACTAGTGGGCGCGACATCAGGGAAAGAAGGCGCCAGATTTGTCTATTATTAATGTTCAAATCTTAATTTACAGACACAACAGTGAAATAAAAAAACAGGATCATGTAGAGCGGATTAATACGAACATTTTAAGACCCACATGATGAGTCTGACAGCAGCAGTTACAGAGAGAAAGAAAGAAAAAGAATTGGAGCGAGAGTCGATGGAGCTCGAAGCGTGCCCATGTTCACGTCCTTTTTGGAACATGGCAGCTAGCAGGTTAGCTATGTACATTTATATATAGTCTATAGTGGGGAAGAATGCTTTGAAAATTTGGTTTCACATTTGGTTCACAAGTTGCCCTCTCCCCCAAATTTTGTCAAATTTACTTAACCACTCATTAGCAACCATTGCATTCAATCCTACTCAAAATCCCTAAACATGATTTCAAACATAAGCTAATATATTTTAACATTTGAGTGCTGTACAGTTGCTGTCTTAAATCCCTGGGGTTAAGAAGTGCTTTTAACCTGTAATAAAACCGTGTGCAATCATGTTTTTATAAAGTTATTTCTCAAAAGTCTAAAACTATTCACACTTTTAAATACAAGCATTTTCAGTTATAATAAATGTACACGCTCTATATATAAAACAGTTTACTGGTAGTTGCACTTCCCTGCCATGCAATAGTATAGGCTGGGTTCACACTAATGTTAACTACATGGAGAGCAAAGACCAACGCAACTCTATGGACAAGAAATGTCCAAACTGAAAATTCCATGTAATTGTCGTTTAGTAATTGGTTCAGAATCAGTTAAAATATAAATTCATTGTTTTGTTTTTAGAATTTATATATAGAATTATATTTTATTTTTGGGTACCAGACATGAAGAGACTTATACATGCATGTCTCCAGTAGGTTAGACTACTGTAATGGCCTGGTCACTGGTTTCTCCAAACAAGCCTTAAGACAGCTGCAATACATCCACTGCTGCTCAGGTTCTGACTAGAACCAGGAAGTACAAGCACAGGCATCCTCTGCACTGGCTCCTGTGGCTCAGAGAATAGACTTTAAAGCAGCTCTGGTGCTGGTCCATGGAGAGACTTGTTCAGAACCAAAGTACATCTCCCACATGTTAGAGCCACATGAAACCATCTCACACTGAGGACTTCAGGGACCGGCCTCCTGATGTAGTCCCGGTCTAGTCCCGGTCTAGTCCCGGTCTAGTCCCGGTCTAGTCCCGGTCTAGTCCCGGTCTAGTCCCGGTCTAGTCCCGGTCTTTTGATGAGGCGCTGATGTGGTCCTAATATAGTCCCGGTTTAGTATTGATGTAGTCCTGGTTCAGTCCAGATGTAGTCCCAGTTTAGTCCTGCTTTCATGTAGAAAGGCCCAGTAATTATAGTGATATTAACCATAAACCACGTCAAAACATGTGCATACATTACAGTTAAAACAACAAATTCTACCATAGACTACAATGTCAAATCATAGGCTCTTTAAAATTACATTGCGTGAACCCAACCTATCGGAGGTACTATATAAAACAACCACTGATTATCATTAGCGCCCTTTGAGTTTTCATTTAAAATTAGGCCAAGAGAAGAAGAAAAAGTGTCCCATCTACAACAAAATGCTCTAGAAAAATATCAACATTCACCGTTCCCTCTTATAAAAACTAAACTCACTTCTCTCAAGTTACAAAAATAGACCACGCTAAGTTGCTAACGCTAGCCAAGTGCAAACAACGCCATCACATGACTATGATGCTAATCTGATTGAAAAATTGATTCAATTTCTACAAAAAATTGCACAATACAATTATTATTTCTGTCTATCCAGTGTAAAACCTTCAGACTCCGCTGATCTCACTACAAAAGCCACATCTACATGAGTTAGCTCAACTTGAATTCAACTTTTCAATCTCAAGTTAAAGCAGCACTGTGGAATGTTTCTGGTGGAGCGTCCTCTACCTGTTTGTTTCCATGGCCATGCTATGTTTTCCGCAGTATGTCATTAAACTTGTCTATCTCAATGAGGCGTGCCATCAGGTCAGAGTAAAAATATGTTTTCCAAGGTAGGTATTTTTGAACATTTTTGTAATGAAATGAAAACTATATTAGATTTAATGCTATACTGCGCAATTTTCCAGACAAAGCAATAACAATCACCATGGAGACAAGCAGTTGACAGACATTCCATGAGAAAAGTTACATAGTGCACCTTTGAGAAACTGGGACTAGTTAACTTTTTCTTATTTTTTTATAGGCAGATAAAAAAAAGTCCTTTAAACTCATGTAGATACTATTTTTGGAGTGTATTTTAAAATGACCTGAAGTTTTTCATCATTATTATTAATTGAACTTTACAATATGGCTACTTGTTTATATATATATATATATATATATATATATATATATATATATATATATATATATATATATATATATATATATATATATATTTTTTTTTTTTTTTTTTGTCAGCGTAGTGTAATACAATCTTTTGAAAAAATATATATGAATTAATTATATTTTAAAATGAGTTCATTTCTCATTTAAGGCTCTACCTGATTTAACAGTTTGCACTGGTCCAAACGTTATTCCTCACTTTCTAAATGCATTTGTAGCATCCTAATTATTCACCAAAGTGTCGAAAAGCAGACACTATCCGATACTAAAACTAGTATTGAAACTATATACTCATTATTCACAGGTATCAATACTAAAAAAGTCCCACTGACAGGACAGAAATGAACCTTTCCTGAATTTCTTTAGAATGATGCTGAGCTGTACCAGAACAAGTATAAGACACATAGACTAGTATACACCCATGGACCACTATGGAACGTACATAAACAAACACAGTAGCCATATTGTAAAGTGCAATCACATATTTAGTTATTATTTCTACGTTTGTGAATCATCGTACCACTAAACACGACACACACAGTTTGGATGGCCCTATACAGTCGTCATGGCAAAACGCTCCGCACCCTTTGCACATGATCATAGCTTTGAGTCTGCAGTAGCATTTCGACTGCACCTCCTCCATATTGGGCCCGTCTATGTAGGACTGTTCAGGTGAGGGCTCCCCCTGGCTGCTGTCCATAGACCTACCAGCTGGGATGGTCGTAACGGTTACCGAAAACGACATGACGCTACCGTGCTGTCCGCTGTCAGCCTCCGAATAGTTGGAAGAATTTGAATCCAAAGCGGAATTATCATTATTGTTCAAAGTCATGCTGATCGAGCCGCTATATGCTCCGTGCTGATTGTGAAAGCTTTGCTGGTGACTCAAATATGGCTCTGCGCTTCCTGCATTGTTGCTAAAACTGAGGTGCTTTTGTTGAGGGCTGGTTGAATCTTTGGCGATCCCACTGCTAATATTATTATTATTATTTTTGTCACTATCCTCCAATCCTGGTTCGTTTTTAATCTTTACACAATGCTCAGCTTCATCTGATTTGTGTTCGGTTTTAACCCCTGAAACAGTTCTACCTACAGCCTCTGCTTCTCCTGTTTCCCTTTTTAACTTATTTGAAATTGATTGCAGTCGCTGTCTTTCTGACCCTCTACCGTATGTCGAAACATTTAGCAGATAATGTCCTGTCATGGCTGGTTTTTGCTTACGTTTACAACCCAAAAACCCAACTCCAGTCCTTGTTAACTTCTTCGGTGTGTGCTCCAGTTGCGTTGCCTTTAAATGCTGTGATCCTATCCCTCCAAACTGTTGATTTTGTTGGGTTTGAGTTTGGGTCCGCTGCATCAATGCTTGCAAGATCTGCTCCTGTGTCTCCTTATCTGGAAGCTCCTTATGATGTTTGAACTCCTGTTTTCCTATCGACTTATTTTCACCATTATTCCCAATAACCAGCTGCGTTACCTTCCCCTTCGTCCCTGTAGCTTTAACTGCCATTTTGACTTCAACTTTGGACAGTGGTTTTGGAAGAATCTGCTCCATCGGGACTTCTTTCCCTTGAAGAAGTTTGGTGACAAGCGGATTGTTAGCTGGGATGCACGACATGTTCCTACTTCCTCCAATTGGAGAAACTTGACTTTGCTCTTTCGATACTGGGGACATATTTGACGCTAACAAATTGCTACATGGGATGCTAACTGGATTTGCTTTTTGCTCGATGTTTATAGAAATTTGTGTAGGGCTTGGGGAGGTTTTTGTTTCAACTGGGCGAGGAGGAGGAGTGATATTCGTGGGTGGTATCTTTGTAGGAGCTTGTGGGGAAGTAGGGCTTGGACTGGGACTCGGAGATGGTTGCTCCAAAATGACACTGGAATTGGCAGGTTGAGTTCCTGCTCTAGCTGCGGCGGCGGCAGCGGCTCTTTGGGCACGGGCGAGCTGTGCTTTGGCCTTGATATCAGCCAAAGTTCGGGCTCCGGTTCGACCCGGGCTGCTGAGAGGGGGAGGGGCGCGAGGAGACGGTTGCCCTGGAGATACTGGGACAGGAAGGATACGGGACATGTGGATCTGAAACGAGACAGAAAGGTGAAAGGTTATATGCAAAAAGGTACCTCTACTGTTGAGTGTTTTACATTACAGCCATTACTAAGTAAACAAAACATTTTATTCAGTAACTGGACAAACATCTTCACTCTAAAAACTTTTGTCCAAGTCACTTCTTCAGTTCTGGACACTGCCTTATCCTGCCCTTTCCTCATTTTGATTTAGGTCTAAGAATGGAGTTATAAATGAGCAGCGAAAATGTCTTCACTCAAAAAACATTTTGTCCAGTTACAGAATTAAATTTTTCATTTACTTTGGATCAGACCTAGACTGAGGGATTACACAGATATTACTGCCCCATAGAAAGTAAAGTAAATGGTTACTAAATATCTTTTGTGGTAAGTTAAAATTTGTATGTCAAGTTTCATAAACATAATTTACCCGTGTCAAGATATGAAGTAAACATGTTCAAATCAAGTATTGCTTTCACTGATAAAAAGTGGTAAATGGTAAACAGTCACATTTTTATACTTTTTTTTTATGCTCAAGACTCAAAATGTTTTACATCAAGGAACCACTCACTCATTCACACACACATTCATACACCAGTGTACACAGACACTGGTGTGAATCAGTGCTAGTGCAGCCTCTGCAGCTCAGTGAGTGAATTCTGGAGGTTCTGAACCTTCACATGAAGCCTATCCATACTGAGAAAGAGAAAAACTTTTATCTGTCTGTTATACAGAAGTCAGAGCACTATAGCACCAGGTTCACGCTGGTTTTAGTTCAGTACAGGCTTCAGTACATATGTTTACATTCTGAGTATCTGAGCTTTATTGAACATTTGATTATGCATTAGTTTGTATCTTAGAGGGCCCATAATACGCAGTTTTCTGATCTCTGTTCTAATGTTTCCTCATCACAAACAGACCTGGAGTTGTGTTTCGTTTCGTTCACACATGTTTAACACACAAACCCTGCATATTTAGGCTGAGTTCTTCTCTCAAATGGAAAACACTTAATAAAGGAAGTGCTTTACTGTGTTTTTAAACTCCATACACCTTCACTAGAATCATTTGGCAATTCCAGGTCTGAAATGATCCAATCTCCACTGAACTAAAGGTAAAAGGAGCTGTTCACTTGAAAACTACCACTTCATGACATCACAAAGTGGGACTGAGCATTTTGAGCTTTGGACATGTAGACTGACTGAATAACTAATAAAGGGTTACTCAAACATGTGTGAATGAAACAAAACACAACTCCAGGTATGTTACTTAAAAGTCCTATATTAAACAAAATTGACTCTTGTGAGCTTTAGGTATAACCTCTACATTCACGTACCTTGAGCGGTGGTACTCTTTGACTGGATGGGGAGGGCGTGGCCGGGCTGGAGATGGAGGAGGTTGGAGGTGGAGACACAGAAGAGACAGAAGACACAGAGGAGAAAGACGACAATCTCTGCCTCTTTTCTGGACTCACATCACTCTCAGTTTCACTCAGAGATTTACGTTTGCAAACATCACTGCTCCCCATTACCTCCTCCCTTTGCTGTATCGCTTTCTCTACAGACACTAGTTCTTCCTTTTTGGCTTCCTGGTTTATTTTTGCGATTTCTACATTCTCCAAAACTGATTTCTGATCTGTATTAACCTCTTGGCTTATTTCTATAGGTTCTTTGATCGATGCTAGAAAGTGCTGGTCTTTTTTAGCTTCTTGGTTTAACAATGTAGATTCTTTGACCGATGGTAGAACATTTGTGTCATTTTTCAGGTCTTGGTCAAGTTTTGGAGGTTCTTTGATTGTAGAAATTGGTTGTGGAGGTGGCTCTGCTTTCTTCTCTTCATTTTGAGTAACTTTTTCTACTTCTTTGGCCGTCTTGGACTCTTCCATTACCGTTTTGCTGAGCGACGTGGATTGTGCGGCGATGCTAGCTTTGCGGTCTTCAGCCTGTTGTGCCCGCCTGGTTCGCATCGGTTCTAGAACAGGGGGAGGCGGTTTGGGTGGTTCGTGTGATGGTTTTGTTGGAGGTTTGACGTCTTTTGCAGAGGCAGAGGAAGTTGAGTCGGGTTTCTTTTTATCATCATTGTCCTTGGCGTCTCCTGATTTAGTTTGATGAGTTTTAGCGGTGGTAGGTGGAGTTGGAGAAGGAAGAGGAGGAGGAGGAGGGAGAGATTGAGTTTTGGACGTTTTCAGATTTTGATCAGCTTTTGTCAGCTCCTTGGATTCCTCAAAGGTGAGTCCAGAACTGGAGGAAAGAAAAAAGAAAGCTGATTTCACTTGTAATTATAAAGGACACCTGAGTCTTCGTTGAAAGAGCATATTTTAGCTACTTTAGGTTTGTTAAATGGTAAATAAGCACATTTTTACACAGCGATATTCCACCTTTTAGGCTCAAAATGTTTTACATCAATGATACCACTGACCCATTCACACACACACAAACATTCACACACCAGTGTACCTGGGGGCGAGGTGGGTTAAGTGTCTTGCCCAAGTACACAATGACTGCATTTATCTGTGGAAGCTGGAATCGCATCATCAACCTGTAGGCCACTCTACCAATGATGATTACGTCGAGAGCAGGATTTGAACCAGAGGACAAACGCTCTACCAACTGTAGCTGCTGCCAGACTCGTCATTTTGTTCATATTAACCTGTTCTACATCCTAGGGTTTTTATTTCACCATTTTGTCTGTGAATCAAGATATGATCATTAATAACAGACAAATCTTTCCCTGAGGTGGGGGAAACGTTAGCAACAAGTTTGATTGACAGCGTTGCCAAGTGTCTGCTCCCTGCTACACCAGTGGGAACGGGCGTTAATTTCAACAGCCTCTCTCTGGATTGGCTCTTTGGTTGATATGATACTCGTGCTCGGAATTCCAAATACTTGAACTCGGCTCCAAATTGGCCCCTATAACTGCTAGCCTTGATGAGGTTCATCTGACTGGAGGCGAACGCTGTGGGTGACGTCACACTCACTTAGTCCACTTCTTTATACAGTCTATGGTTTAATCACTCACTTTTCTCCGTAGTAGTTCTCAAAGAAGGCCTCTTTCCAGGTCTCCATTTTCTTTTCTTTCTCGATCTCTTGGCGCATTCGAAGCTGCAGCTCTGGTGTGAACTCCCCTGCACATTACATTACACATATACAGTACATTTGTAATAGGCTGCCTCATGTACCTGGCCATTCACAGTTGAGCCTTGGTGACATAATAATCTTTTGAACACAAACTTTATGGTGTTATTATGAAATGAAAACGTATTTACTGACCCTCAGCGAGACGCTCCTTCCACGACTGCGCCGCCGAAGTGAAGAACTCATTGTTTAGGGCAGAACTTGTGACCTTCAGAAGTCCGTCCATACAAGCCTATAGGAACACGACACAGCATTCATGTAAGATTTATGTTCTATAAGATGAGACAAGGGTCAAAGGAATATTTTTCATCAAAAGAGCAAAGTAACTAATGACAATAATGCAGCCCAGTCTTGCTGAGCCTGTCCCAAATTATCAAAGATGTTTATAACTATGCAATAAAATAGGAGGTAAGTTGAGAAATAGACCAGATTGGCCCTTTGGTTGCTATGGCACTAGCGGTTGGAATTCCAAACGTGGACTTTGGCTCTGTCCTAGTCCAGTTTTGATGTGGTGTGTGAGCAAACAGAGCCGAAACTTCAGTTCCTCACCTGTTGGTCGACCTCGGGCAGCAGGCGGAGCAGTCTCTGTTGACACTCTGGAGGCAGGACACTGAAGGTGTGTTTGTTTATGAGCGCTCGCAGGTTTGTGTTCACCAGGATCGAGTCTGGAGTCTCCACATCGATGTTACACTTGGTACGTTTTATCTGACCTGGAACACACAACATATTCAGGGCCCTTCTGTATTTGTACTTTGAGCAAAAATTAAAAAGTAAGTGGCATTGAAAATTACACTTCAATGAGCTCTAATTCTGAGTGAAGACCCTGAAAAAAATATATTGAAAGATGGCTCAGTAGCGCCACCTCAAAAATCGATTTACATTGCACCTATAGGAACCTGGCCCAGAAAAAATGTCATCATAGACAAATGAAACTTAGCATCAAAATTAAGTCACGTCAAAACATGTAAAAAATGAAGTTATGGCCCCTGCCCTTAAACCTACAGGAAGTCAGCCGTATTGGATCAAACCAGAGACAAAAATCACTCAATCTTTTGACATCTCCTCCTTCAGAAACACTTTAAACTTGGCTAGGGTTCCACCTTGTGATGTCATGTGGTAATACAGGAATTGCTCCACTGTGTTTTAAAACTCCGTGCACCTTCACTAGAATCATTTGGATATTTTCAGACCTGGAACTGCTAATCTCTACTGAACTAAGGTAAAAGGAGCTGCTAACTTGAAAAATACCTCTTCATGACATCACAGGGTGGAAAAAAGCATTTTGAGATTTTGGAGATGTAGACAGACTAATAATAAAGGGTCAATTTTGTGTAATATAGGAACTTTAAGGGCATGTATGTCCCAATATTGATTTGGTCCTGTGCCCGTCTGGTCCCGGTCTGGTCCCGGTCTGGTCCCGGTCTGGTCCCGGTCCCAGTCTGGTCCCAGTTTTAGTCCCAGTTTTAGTCCCGGTTTTAGTCCCAGTTTTAGTCCCAGTTTTAGTCCCAGTTTTAGTCCCAGTTATGATGTGGTCCTTGAGGAAGTGGTCATCATTGCTTATGTTTGAGTTTTGCATGAAAAATAGGGCATTAATAACGATGGTAGGTTAATCTCAAGTATCAAGTCAGCCATGTGTTTCTACCATTATTTATTTGATCAGAATACCAAAACATTTACAGACTTTAAAGAAATAAAATCTTACCTGCACTTAAACGTCTCTGAGATACCTTCCTCGCTCCAACTGAGTGCCGTAGGTCTACAGACAAAACCAAAGAAGAGAGGTAGGCGATAAACTTAAAGTAAATATATTACCTCCTTTTTAAACATTAACCCTAAATCAAGTAAATTGTAGGTATTTAACAGACTAAAGAATTTGTACCAATGTTCTTCAAACTAAACATGGTCATTTAAGTCTGTGTCAGTGGCGCATGTCGCAAATTTAGCCTCTAGTGGCTTGGTACATCCAGTCCTGCCCTGCGGTTCGATCATGAAAGTTGGGTTTGTTCATTTCGGTCACATGCTCGTACCATGTGACCACTCTAACCAATAAGTGCTTGAGCTAAGCTAGAGCACACACAGAGCGTAGCTGAACGATTAAAAAGCGTTTTTTAAGACAACACACGGATTTTGAGCTAAGAAAGTTCATGATCTGAAAACAGGTAAAAATCGCCACAAAACTGAACCTTTAGATCCCCTGTCAGTCGAACACGAGCAGTTTGTGATTACACTGCGTTCTATGAAAAAAATCCTCTCTGGGCAGGAGGGATTTTTTTCATAGTAGTACCAAATGAGTGGCCACTAGTCCAACTCAGCAGGACCCTATCCAGTTATTTTAAGAGATCATGGTGTTCTTCTAGAAAATACAGATTTGTCACAATGTCACAAGATGTCACTCATTCAAGGCGAATTTGGAGCCGAGTTCTGGCCACCCATCCAGAGCCAGTTGTTGAAGGTAACACCGCTTCCCACCCACACCACTGGTTTAGCAGGGACCAAAATGACGTGCTTAGCAACACTGTCAATCAAATCTGTTGCTAACACTAGCAGGAGCAACCTTGGGGAAAAAAGGCAACTGATTTGTTTGTTATTAATGTTCATATCTTGATTTACAGAGACAATAGCAAAATTAAACCCTCAGGATCATGTAGGGACACAGTTTTTCAATAGAAAGTCAGCTGGAGCCAGAGTCGATGGAGCTGGACTCACTCACTCTGCTCACTTTCTATTTGGAACGCAGCGGCTAACAGGTCAGTTATGTCCATTTATATATGCAGTCTATGGCTAAGGCACATTTTGCAGAAAAATATGAAAAAAAAAAAATCTGCTACAGCGCCTTTATGTTTGAAATTCTTCTGAAACTAAATAAATGAACAGAACCAAACTGCTTCATACTGTCTAAAATAAATTCTGTTCTTACCAGCTTTTGTTGCGATGTTGTCGGCCATTGTAATGTCCTTGATGGTTTTAAGTAAAAGCCTCGGAGTTGACGTGGATCCCATCGCTCCCTGCCGGCGCTGGTTTCTCTGCTGCTTCAAGGCCTGAAAAAGCAAGAAAAATAATGAAATTTAAAAATCCATTTGAGAAAACGATTGTGAAAGTGTGCAGTCCTTTGGTTTTGTAACAGCTACGTAACAGCATTGCAGAACACTTATCTAACCTGAATATTGCAGAGAAAACGTTTCCAAAGCAAGCGTTTTGTTTTTTTTGTTCCCTCTCCCCTAAAAATGTGACTGCAAATTAGCCTTACAAAGCAGAAACGTCCACACCAGCACAGATGGGACGAGTTAGAATCTGCACATTCAAATCAAAGTTAATTAAAAACTGAACAATGGCTACGAGCTGCAAACGGTGAAATAATCAATGAATGCGGATTATGAAGACAACTGGGTTTAAAGTAACATCGAGCATTTTTCTTAACAACACTTATGTAAAAAATATGTTAATAAGCTAGGGAATGTAGAGTAATAGATTTGAGGCTTACAAGATGGCTGTGTGCAACTCCAGGTGTACTATACAAGGGTCCACTACCTGCTGTCTCCATGGAGATGTTATTACTTTGTCTGGAATGTTTCACAGTATGGCATTAAACATGTCTATCTTGCCCTGAGTCAATTATTTTAATTTTTTTTTGCTGTATAAAAACATCCATGTTGCATTACAAGCTGTCTTCATCATGTCTTTAATTTGTTAGCTGGAATTACACACAAAGACTGGTATTTTTAGAGGAAACTCTGACAGGGACCAGAATTTAGACGAAACACCAGAAACAAGACTGCAAAAATATCTGTGATCTGTGTGAAGAGGAGGTATTATGCAAAATTGACAAAAACATGGTTTTGTCCATGCATGTTTGAGTAATTTAGCAATCTTGAAGTTCTTTGAAGTTCAAATCGATTTGTTTGGAAGAAAATACATTTTTTATTTTGACCACTTTCTTGCATAGGAAATTGCATTGAAACTACAAGAATGGCTCTGACTGCAGTCACAGGGAGCAGAGTTTAGCCATGTACAAGGCTGTGCACAGGGCCGTGCACAGGGCCATGTACAAGGGTGCGCAAGGCTGACAGCTTTAAATTCTGTGATGTCAAATGAAATGCTGTGATTTGTTTTAGCTCATTCATAAAATATTCCCCCTCTGGCCACTGGGTTGAATATGATCACCCAATACAATCATTTCAATTATGACCTTTTGCTGTAGTTTTCTACAGTTCTGCACACCTGACTGAGCAGGTATCGGAGGACCTTAACTGAAAGGTTTTAAGAACACCACACACTGTCTCACTCTTGGTTCACTTTTATTAATACAATGTTTCAGTCCCTCTGACTTTCCACAGGTCTGTGGACAGCCTCTTCCGGTCCCCTTAGTCAAGGGACTACCCCTTAAGACTAATAAATAAATCACAATAGTGAAAAAAATACATTCACAAATAAACCTTAATGTAAGCGCAATATTGTCAGAACTGATACCCCAGACCTGAGGAAGAGGGACCAAAACGTTGTGTTAATAAAAGTGAACCAGGACTGAGACAGTGTGTGGCAGTTTTCTTAAAACCTTGATTAAAAAATAAAATTGACTAGTGAGCAATAAAATTCTGTCCAAGGCTCCGCCCACAAGCCGACGTCACCTATGCTCCCACATGACAGCTCTCCATAAATATACAAATCATGAAACAAAACTGTACACAGCAATTTAACAAACCTGATGCAGTAGTTTCATTTGTGGGATGCAGGCTGATTGTGTTATTCTAGTGCTCTGAAGGGGGAGAGACTTAGCGCAGGGGGCAAGGTGAGGGAGGACTCACATGAACACAACTCATTGCAAAATAAAATTCGTCAATACTAGGGTTTGTCAAAAGTATCGAAAATCAGACACAAATCGATAGTAAGACTAGTATTGAACTAGATACTCATTTTTTGCAGGTATCGATACTAAAAAAGTCCCATTGACATGACAGAAATGAACCTTTTCTGAATATCTCTAGAGTGATCTTGAGCTGTATCAGAACAAGTATAAGATAAACAGACCAGTATAAGCTCATGGGCCACAATGGTCCAACTTTAGCATTTAATGTTGAAAATCACATTCTAGAACTAGGCCAATCACCTCCCAGCATGCAACCTGGTACGGCAGAAACTACATAGACAAGATACTTATTTTAATAAATTTTACCTGTTTGAGCGCCTTCTTGCTGTGTTTCTGCGAAGGAGACAGGATTTTGGCAGTGGGCACCGAAGGAGAGGAACAACGCGGCTGAGGAGATGAAGGCTGAGACTGGAGCTTGGAAGGAACTGCCGAATTAAAACGCAAAAACAGGTCAGAAAATTCAAAATACACGTCCCCCGGCGAAAATACAGAAACTTAAAATGCTTTTGTTAAGATGAAACTAAATCCCTACTACGCACAATAGGACAGATTGAGTTACCATTCCAAAATATCTCTCTACAACAATGTGCTGGATTGTAGAGACTGCAGTCGTTTTTGTTGCTGGTTTAAACGTAGTTAAAGGTGTACGATCTATTTGCTTGTCTCCATGGAAATGTTATTACGTTGTCTGGAATGTTTCACAGTGTGGCATTAAAAAGATTGTATCCATCTTGAATTGACAAACATTTTTTCTTACTGTGTGCAGGCTCACCTCTCCACAGATCTGGATTTTTATAAAGTACCGTATTTTCCGGACTACAAGCCGCTACTTTTTTCTACACTTTAACCGCTGCGGCTTATACATTTTTTTTTTCCATGGCGCCAAAAATATTTTGCCCAGCAACAGTAGACCAATAAAACTGATGAGTAGTTCACAGAGGTCCAATGAAATTTTATGATCAATCTAGCGCACTTTCACAACTATTGTACTGTATTGTATTGTGCGGCAGCAGGTGTATTTCTCAGTTCCTCTGACCCCGCCTCTTCGACCTGGCGCCGCTGTAATGTCTCGTAATGTTCTTTTTCCTGCAGTCACTGATCTACAAACTAAAGCAGACTCCATCCGCAGGTTACAGCCCTTTTTGCTCCTTGTTAAAACTTGCTCTGCTGTCGTCCTTATGTTATTTTCCTCCTTCTTTATGTTGTTTCACATGTAAAGTCTCTCGTGGACGCGCGCCCAGAGCGTTTGTCCTCAAATACAAAGGTTTGGTAAATTTGGCTGAACGCATTCTGTACTGTACAGGAGACACGGCACCTCCTTTAGCCAAGCAGGACGCAGAACACGCACCTGCATACACTGTAAAAAAAAAAAAGCATGCAAAACTGCACTAGTGGTCCCTCGCAAATGAACGTTTTTGAGCAAATTTTTCATATTACTACGTGGGATACCTGCGGCTTAAAATCCGGTGCGGCTTGTACAAGTTTTTGGTTCTAAAATTAAAGCATGCGGCTTTAAATCAGGTGCGCTCTGTAGTCTGGAAAATACGGTAGTCCTGGTTTGGGCTAACTAGTTGTTTTGTTAGTGGTTTAGACTTAGATAAACCACTAACAAAACAACTCGGCTCCAGTCAAATGAAGCTCATCGAGGCTAGCAGTTATAGGGGCCAATTTGGAGCTCAGTTCCATATTTGGAATTCTAACCGCAAGTATCATAGGAACCAAAGAGCCAATCTGAAGCAAGGATGTTGAAGGAAATGCCCCTTCCCACCCAAACCGCTTGTTTAACAGGGAGCAGGCACTTAGCAACGCTAGTGGGAGCGACCCCAGGGAAAGAAGGCCTGATTTGTTATTAATGTTTTTAATGTTCATATCTTAATTTAGAGAGAAAACAGTGATATAAAAACCCCAGGAGCACGTAGCGCGAGTTAATATGAACATTTTAAGACCAAAATGACGAGTCTGACAGCAGCAGTTACAGTTTCAATGTAAAGTGACTTGGAGTCGATGGAGCCAGAATCATACTCATAATTGTAGTAGTAGCAGTAGTATGTATCTGGCTCAACAATAGTTTTAAATATAGGTTATTGCTTTGAAAATTGAATAAAAAATACCATTAATAGAATCTTGTATTTCCAAACACAGTAAAAACAGTTTTTGCATATGAGCTGACTTTTACACAGCTATAAGCCTCACAATAAAAATTAACAGGAAAGGATTGAAGAGACAAAAACTGTATCCAGAGTCTTATTACTTCCTTCTCAAAAATTGCATAAGTAGCATGTAATTCTTTTAGTACAAATAGGAAGTGGTTACAGGGCAAGTTGAAATATATAGCTTCCTGTTAAAATATTATCTACTGAAACAAGAGACACTGAACGCATAGCCAGAGAAAAACAACGAATGTGCCCATAACGAAGGCCAGAAATCAAACAAATCATACGTTTTTATAACTATTGCAATTATCGATGATAGCATTAGCATCAAAACTGCTACAAACTTACCTCTACTGAGAAACATTATGAATTTGAATCCAGAAGATACTCAGACACAGGTTAAATTAATGTTTAAGCTAAAGTTTAGCGAGTCTTGTGCAAGCGGTTCCTTCGGTTTCCTGTGTTTTGTAAAGACATTTGTCGATAAAGGGCGTAACATTCGTTTGTCAAAACTGAAAATAAAATTATGGGAGGGGCCCCAGTCAGCGCGTGCTGGTGTCGTTACAGTTCATATGATCAAAACACAACACCTTCCCATAAACTCAATAACTACATATGTAATAACCTTCCATATGGCCAAATGACAATATTATGTTTAAAATGTGCTAAAATGTAGGATTAGTAGATTAATAGATAAACTACTACTCAACTCAATATTCTAATTTTGCATTTCACAAAAAAAAAAAAAAATAAAACCTCTTAGAAGAAATAGAAATAAGAACAAAGAGGATGGACTAAAGATACGAATTTAAGTGGGGCACGCAGTATTTCACACTGGAGGACTGCATTCACCCTGAGGTCGCACTCACACTCGGCCTTTGGACCTAAGCCATCCCATAGAGTTCAGGGAGAGCAGGGAGCAGCGAGGAGCCGCGAGGACAATAGGAGATGAGGCTTCAGGATGTCTGTCTGTCACAGTTCTTAGGGTCAGGGTTTTAGAGCAGAATTCATTCACTTTTTCCTCTTTCTCTCTACCAAAACACAACGCTCTAAACATAAATCGTGTGTGTGCGTACATGAGCAACCGGACTGTGCTTTGGCCCACCTTCTCCAAAGGCTGTGCTTTGGCCGGGCCAAAGTCACAGTTAGACTGAGTGCGCTCACACTGGCCCAGAGTTACCTATGACTCCACATATTTGGTCAATTATTAGCAGATAGTACCTTTAGTCAATATTTACAATACAGGGGAAGTTTGAGACGAAATGCTGAAAAAAATTAAACATGCAGAAGTTTTAAAACTACATAGATTCAAAAACAGAAGAGAATTTCATCCTCGTTAATTAGATGGACAACTGTTAACAATATGGTTTGTGTTATGGACTCACCTCTACCTATTTCAGATCAGATCTGAAGTCCAACCAGGAAGTAAATTTAAAAACTCTCATGTTAACTACATTTTAGTCCAATGAGTGACTCGATCGGTCATAAGCCCTTTGACCCTTCACTGGTCTAAATAGCAGAAAGGGTTGTTTTTTTTTCACTACTTACCTTACTGACCTTATTTGGGACCACCCACTTTTTCCATAAATGCAACTAAACCATGCTTTCTTTGTAGTAGCACTTCCAGTTAAGTGGAAATCCCATTCCTTTCAATTGAGAATTTGGAAAAAGTTCTGGTGCTAAAATATTATATTAAGTAGGTTGGGTTGTGTCAAATGTTCACTGTTTACGTGTAACAAGTCAACACTGCACCGATTCTCTGGAGGCTTTAAAACGGCTCTGTAGTCCCTATAGAAGTTATTTGCTGGCAAGATCAGAGGACTCATGCAAAAGAATACAACCCAAATGACAATGGTGGCACCCAAGAATAAGTAAATCTGGAATAAGGTGAATATTGAGGGTGGTGTGGGTGTATACCTCTCCTCATCCACCTTCCCCTCCTCTGCTCGGGGCTGATGGAGTTCTCTGTGCTTCTGGAGTCACTCAGAGTGTCGCTACTGCTCTCCTCAGAACACTCCTCAGACAGGTCCTTCACTGGGTCCCCACTGTCCTTCTGGAAAACACAACCACACATGAACAGTGGTAACAAAGGGACCAGTGCATTTTGTTAACAATAATAACAATAATCTTATTCGGCCCCGCGCACTTTTGCCTCTAAACACTCCGAACTGCGCTTTCTTTGTAGTGGCACTCCTGGGTTATGGGAGAGTTCCATTCTTTTCAATGGCAAATTTGGGAAAAGTTTCAACTCAAAAATCTGATATAAAGTACTTGACCAACAAGTCAACACCTCACGATTCTCTGGGAGGCTTTAAGATGCCTCTGTGGTCCATATAGAACTTATTTGCTGTCAAAATCGCTAGCCCCATGGAAAATAATACTATCCAAATGACGATGGCGGTCCCCACGGCAACTTCTGGAATAAGGATTCATTCATACTGGGAAATGTGGGTGAAGTGTCTTGCCAAAGGACACATTGACGTTGAAGTACTAGCCAGGTCCAGCCTTGCTTAGATTCTGACCAGAGTCAGTGTGACGTTACCCACAGTGTTCAGTTCCAGTCAAATGAGGCTCATCGAGGCTAGCAGTTAGAGGGGCCAATTTGGAGCTAAGTTCCACAATTGGAATTCTGACTACGAGTATCTAAGCAACTAATGAGCCAATCCGGAGTGAGACTGTTAAAGGTAATGCCCCTTCCCACTCACATCGCTGGTTTAGCAGGGAGCGTGCGCTTAGCAACGCCATCAATCAAACCTGTTGCTAATACTAGCGAGAGTGACCTCAGGGAAAGAAGGCGCCTGATTTGTTTTTTTTATTAATGTTCAAATCTTGATTTTCAGAGACAAAATTGAAATAAAATCCAGGATCATGTACAGCGGATTAATACAAACATTTTAAGACCAAAATTACAAGTCTGACAGCAGCAGTTACAGAGAGAGAGAGACCACAGTTTTCCAATGTAAAGTGAACTGGAGCCGTAAGTGCACCCATGAGCACTTACTATTTAGAACGTGGCGGCTAGCAGGTTAGCTATGTCCATTTATATATGCAGTACATGGTTCTGTCGAGATCAGGCTTTGACAAGCCGACTTGTTACATATTTGACAATTTATGCCACACTACACCATGTGCAACAATGCAACCAGCTTTGGACCCTCACTACACCAGGTTTAATTTTTTGTGTAGTTTTTGTGTTATTTCACCTACCTTTAAAGGATAGCTATGTACATGTAGTAAAAATAGATACATTTATATATCATAACA